>CM076581.1:192297544-192705614 GCA_034641835.2 Pinus albicaulis
ATCTCGAAACCTTCAAGCTGCTCTATGTACACCTCCTCCTCAATGACTCCGTTGAGGAACGCAGTCTTCACATCCATCTGATGAATGTGCCACCCCATCTGCGCCGAGAGAGCAAGGATCGTCCGTATGGAAGAGTACCTTGCGACAGGTGCAAAAGTCTCCTCATAGTCAATCCCCTCGATCTGTGAGAAGCCACGGGCGACAAATCTCGCCTTGTACTTCTCCACACTCCCGTCAGCTGCCTGCTTCACCTTGTAGATCCATCGCAAACCCACCACTGATTTCCCAACCGGTCTTGGGACAATCTCCCATGCACTATTCCTGATGATCGAATCATATTCTTCGATCATGGCATCAACCCATGCGGGTTCCTCCACAGCTTCCTCAAAAGAGGATGGCTCTGTCACAACACATTGACTCATAAGAGCCATGTATCCAGTGTACCGATCCGGTGACTGTCTCTGTCTGCGCTGTGCTGTAGGTGGTCCCACAACCTTCTCTGCATCCCGAGCCAGTCGCTCAGCTTCTGTAGTGCGCATGCGCCCTCTGATGGTTGGCGCTGCCTGGGTGGTTTCTTCCACCTCCTGAACCTCCTCTTGTGGCTGATCCACATCCGGAAGCTCCTCCTTAGAAACTAACAGCTCCTCATCTGCATGCAAGTGTAGCTCCCTCTCAAGCGAACACTGCATGGCTTTCTCCTCCTGGAATTTTATATCCCGTCGCACAACAGTCTTGCGACTGTCTGGCACATACACCCGATAGTTGTGAGGTGTATAAGTGTACCCCACAAATATTCCAACTTCAGCAGTTGGATCCAGCTTCCTTCTTGCATCCTTCGTCACATGCATGTAGACAGGAGATCCGAAAATCCGCAAATGGGAAATATCAGGCCTCTTGCCAGAATAAGCCTCCTCTGGTGTACTCATGCCAAGAACTTTGTGAGGACAACGGTTCTGCACATACACTGCTGTATTGCATGCCTCAGCCCACAAGTGAAGGGGTAGGCCCTGATCATGCAACATCGCCCGTGCAGCACCCACGATCATTCTGTTCTTCCGCTCAGCCACCCCGTTCTGCTGTGGGTTATGGGGTGCAATGAGCTCTCTCCGAATCCCTTCTGCACTGCAGAACTCCTTGAATTCAGCCGAGATGAATTCACCATCATTATCACTCCTTAGAGCAATCACCTTCTTCCCCGACTCCTTCTCGACCAGTGCTTTAAACTCACAGAACTTCGCGAATGTATCGCTCTTCTTCTGCATGAAGAAGATCCGGCACTTTCGAGAGAAATAATCAACAAAGATCACATAATACCTGTGCTTTGCTGTCGAAGCAACTGAGAAAGGACCACACACGTCTGTGTGAACTCTCTCAAGGATCGTCGTGGCGCGACTATCCTTCTCGTGAAAGGTGGCTTTCACATAATTCCCTAAAGTACACCCCTTGCACTGATCTGACTACGCAAGGGTGCCCTTAGGAAGTCCAGTAGAAATCTGCTGCAGAATCTTCAAAGCTCCATGGTGAAGATGGCCCAATCTCCTGTGCCATAGTTCGCCCTCATCATCCCGGCTCACCACTTCTCCCGCCTTGCATGCCATATCTGCGCAGTCATCTACCTGCAACTGATAAAGGTTCTGAGTTCGAACCCCTATCTTCCGGGTCTCTCCAGTAGTCTTACTGCGCAGGAAGGCTTTTCCTTCGCCGAAGACCACATCATACCCCTTATCCTCCAACATCGCTACTGAAATCAGGTTCTTCTTCAATCCAGGTACATGCATGACATCCTTTAAGACAAAGGGTTTACCAGACTCCCTCTGAAAGGATACGGTACCGATACCAGTCGCACTGTATCTACCATCATCGCCCATATCGATGTGCATACCCAAATCCTTGTCCTCTAGATCTGAGAACAACTCCCGATCTCCCGTCAAATGAAATGACGCACCGCTGTCCAAGAACCACACCGATCCCATCACACTTGAAACCAAGCATGCAATCAGTGAAAATTCAAGCTCGAACTGTGAAGCCAAAGCTTCTCCATCTGCAGATCTTCCTGCTTGCTTGTTCTTCTTCTTCTTTGGACAATTGGTAGCATAATGTCCGTGATCATGGTAGTGAAAACACTTCACTTTCGCCATATCCTGCTTCTTTCCCTTTGCACCAGAATGAGAGGTTTTCTTACCCTTCCCCTTCTTTGCTTTGGCCACCAAAGCGTAGTTTTCTTCATCAGCTCCCTTTGATGAAGATCCATCTCAAGTAGTCCTCCTTATCTCCTCCTACATGAGATCCGCCCAAAGGCGCTCCCATCCCGGCAGCTTCTCCCGACCATTGACACTATCTTGATATGAGTGCCAAGCCTTTGGAAGACCAAGGAGAGCCAGGTCGACCATGTCCTCATCTTCGACAGTCACCCCCACACTTCCCATCTCATCTCTGCATTGAGTGAACTTCGTGAGGTATTTGGCGATATTGTCGCCTTTCTCCATCTTGATGTTCCTGAGCTTATCTTTGAGCGCCAGCTTCCTTTGGTCGCTCTTACTCTGGAATAGATCCGTCAAAGCTTTCCACATTAAATATAGAGAAGCCTTTCCATGCAGGCTGGATACAATATGATCCTTGACGCCCTCCAACAGGATCCTTCGACACTTCGCCATCTTCTTTTGCCATGCATCGACTTCAGCAGGATCAGTGGGCTTTTGGACATCCGTATCTACGAACTCCTTAAGACCATTATCTTCTAATACTGCTTCCATGCAATCCTTCCATGCAACATAATTCGAACTGCCTTCAAGAGCATATTCGAGTCGCAAACCGTTGAAAGACATTTTCAACACTGGCACCAAGAAAACAAAACTGCCGCAAAATTTCGAATTCCACCTCAAAGCTCAGCTGCTCTAGATCTGTGAGAACAAATTATTTCTAGCACAGAGATTGACTGCAAGGGGCATTTACCAGACCTTTCACTTTCCGAAGAAAGATGAATCCGGAGGCTACCTGGCCCGCATGCAGACTTTGTCTACCGAAATAAGTTTGTAATCACTGTGATGATCAATCTCCGCTTCAATAGCTCCGATACCATGTAGAAATTTGCTGAATAATGATTAATTATCCACCGAGACTATCCCGATCACATACAATTCGAATTTATATGCAACACATAATCTCTTCCACTCAGATCATCAAACATGCGGAAATAAAATCAAGCGATAACACATCAAATCATCATACACATTAACACAGTATGTATGGGGAAAGCTTATAGCTGAAAACCCCACAACTATTGTGTATATTATAATGGAGAAATCATGTAACAAACTCAGTACAATACTCCTCACAAGTACTCAGTACTTTCTCATAAAGTTACACACAAACTAGCTCAGTTTTGAACAGGTTACTGGTTCAAAACTCACCGCCAATTGCCTTGCCTCTATTGCGCAATCCAGGCCTGTCTATATAGAGATCCAAGGTTCTAATCTCCTTGGCTTGACTGCGCAATTGTCATGGAAAAATCCTCCAAGTGTGGTGCAAATCTCATGCACAACTGATGTCGCCACTGATAGCTAACTCCACCATTTCATCTACCTCTTTCACTGGTCTCCACTGAACTGATCATGCACTGTAGTGAACTGATGTGTTCTTGAGTTGAATAATGAGTTACTAATTAATGAATTAAATAATATTTAATTCACTCCACTCATAACTAATTGATTAGCTATTTAAACTAATCTCAACCAGTTCAACTAAAATAAACAGAACACAACTCCACTAGCTGTCTCATTAACTCCACCAAACTTCTGCCACTGAAGTCCTAACTGAAGTCAACCATGCATGTGCCATAAAACCCTTGGGAATCACGTGATTCCTCTGTCAGATGCATGAGCCACTTCCAAGGCTCGAACTGAAGTGCTCCAAGAGAGTAAATTGCTGTTTAGAGTCCAAATATTATTAAGGGTAAATAATATTTGACTTCCCTATTTTTAGGAGAGGCAGTCTAAAAATAGACTTCGACCTCTTCGACCTATAGGTCAAAAAAATAGAGTCCCATCTATTTTTACCAACATGACCAATGCTCCAAGAATCTCAAACTGGAATCCCCGAACCATGCTCCATATGTCTAAAAATAGACATAGTCTAAAAATAGACTTTGCGCCAGAATTTGCCTGCGGGCCCACTTACTGAAGGCGACTTCATTTCACTAAGCTCCATCATCTTGCTGCATTTTCAACACTCCCTCTCAGCAAGATATGGATTATCTGCAACCCCTATCCTGCCTCTGTGGAATTCGAACTTGCTCCTGGTGAGCGCCTTCATTAGGATGTCGGCATCCTGATCCTCCGTGGGAACATATGAAAGCATCATGATTCTCTGCTGAACACAATCTCTGATATGATGATACCAATCCGTGAAGCCATGCCGCCTCAACTGATCCTCCTGTCTATACCATGAACCATATCCCGATGTGCCTCTAATATAGCGCAATACATGCTTGCATGCCTTCCAAAAGAGCTTGGTAGGCTTAACCATAGCTTGCGAAAGCTGGTTAACTGCATAGCATATATCGGGTCGTGTATTGACCAGATACATAAGCGACCCCACCAACTGCCGATAGACAGTGGCATCCACTACCTCCGCTGAAGTAGCATCCTCCTTCCTCCAACCACCAGGAAGAGGAGTGTCAACAGGCTTGCAGCCTTGCATGTTGAACCTCTCCAGAATCTCCCGGGCATACTTGCCCTGAGAAACAAACAGTCCTCCGCTGCGCTGCCAAATCTCCAATCCCAGAAAATAATGAAGGATGCCCAGGTCCTTCATCTCAAACTCTCGTGCAAGATCCTCCTTGCATGAAAGTATCAACTGCTCGTCGCCAGTCAAAATCAGATCATCTACATACAGTACGATGATCAACAGCTTCCCCTCCACCACAATCTGGTACAGGTTTGGATCCGCCTCACTCTTGGAGAATCCAAGCCCGGTGAAGTAGCCGTCTATCCGAGTGTACCAAGCACGAGGTGCTTGCTTTAGCCCATACAGTGCTCTCTTGAGTCGGCACACATGCGACTCACTGCTGAAGATCTCAAAACCTTCAGGCTGCTCTATGTACACCTCTTCCTCAATAACTCCATTGAGGAATGCAGTCTTCACATCCATCTGATGAATGTGCCACCCCATCTGCGCTGAGAGAGAAAGGATCGTCCGTATGGAAGAGTACCTTGCGACAGGTGCAAAGGTCTCCTCATAGTCAATCCCCTCGATCTGTGAAAAGCCATGGGCGACAAATCTCGCCTTGTACTTCTCCACACTCCCGTCAGCCGCCTACTTCACTTTGTAGATCCATCGCGAACCCACCACTGATTTCCCCACCGGTCTTGGGACAATCTCCCATGCACTGTTCCTGACGATCGAATCATATTCTTCGATCATGGCATCAACCCATGCGGGTTCCTCCACAGCTTCCTCAAAAGAGGATGGCTTTGTCACAACACATTGACTCACAAGAGCCATGTATCCAGTGTACCGATCCGGTGACTGCCTCTGTCTGCGCTGTGCTGTAGGTGGTCCTACAACCTTCTCTCCATCCCGAGCCAGTCGCTCAGCTTCTGTAGTGGGCATGCGCCCTCTGATGGTTGGCGCTGCATGGGTGGTTTCTTCCACCTCCTGAACCTCCTCTTGTGGCTGATCCACATCCGGAAGCTCCTCCTTAGGAACTAACAGCTCCTCATCTGCATGCAAGTGTAGCTCCCTCTCAAGCGAACACTGCATGGCTTTCTCCTCTTGAAATTTTATATCCCGTCGCACAACAGTCTTGCGACTGTCTAAAAAATACACTGGGTAGTTGTGAGGTGTATCAGTGTACCCCACAAATATTCCAACCTCAGCAGTTGGATCCAGCTTCCTTCTCGCATCCTTCGTCACATGCATGTAGACAGGAGAACAAAAAATCCGCAAATGGGAAATATCAGGCCTCTTGCCAGAATAAGCCTCCTCCGGTGTACTCATGCCAAGAACCTTGTGAGGACAACGGTTCTGCACATACACTGCTGTATTGCATGCCTCAGCCCACAAGTGAAGGGGTAGGCCCCGATCATGCAACATCGCCCGTGCAGCACCCACGATCGTTCTGTTCTTCCGCTCAGCCACCCCGTTCTGCTGTGGGTTATGGGGTGCGATGAGCTCTCTCCGAATCCCTTCTGTGCTGCAGAACTCCTTGAATTCAGCCAAGATGAATTCACCACCATTATCACTCCTTAGAGCAATCACCTTCTTCCTCGACTCCTTCTCGACCAGTGCTTTAAACTCACAGAACTTCGCGAATGTATCGCTCTTCTTCTGCATGAAGAAGATCCAGCAATTTCGAGAGAAATCATCAACAAATATCACATAATACCTGTGCTTTGCTGTCGAAGCAACTGAGAAAGGACCACACACGTCTGTGTGAACTCTCTCAAGGATCGTCGTGGCGCGACTATCCTTCTCGTGAAAGGTGGCTTTCACATACTTTCCCAAAGTACACCCCTTGCACTGATCTGACTGCGCAAGGGTGCCCTTAGGAAGCCCAGTAGAAATCTACTGCAGGATCTTCAAAGCTCCATGGTGAAGGTGGCCCAATCTCCTGTGCCACAGTTCGCCCTCATCATCTCGACTCACCACTTCTCCTGCCTTGCATGCCATAGCTGCGCAGCCATCTACCTGCAACTGATAAAGGTTCTTGGTTCGAACCCCTATCTTCCGGGTCTCTCCAGTAGTCTTACTGCGCAGGAAGGCTTTTCCTTCGCTGAAGACCACATCATACCCCTTATCCTCCAACATCGCTACAGAGATCAAGTTCTTCTTCAATCCAAGTACATGCATGACATCCCTCAATACAAAGGGTTTACCAGACTCCCTCTGAAAGGATATGGTACCGATACCAGTCGCACTGTATCTACCATCATCGCCCATCTCGATGTGCACACCCAAATCTTTGTCCTCCAGATCTGAGAACAAATCTCGATCTCCCTTCATATGAAATGACGCACCGCTATCCAAGAACCACACCGATCCCATCACACGTGAAACCAAGCATGCGATCAGTGAAAATTCAAGCTCGAACTGTGAAGCCAAAGCTTCTCCATCTGCAGATCTTCCCGCTTGCTTGTTCTTCTTCTTCTTTGGAAAATTGGTAGCATAATGTCCGTGATCATGGCAGTGAAAACACTTCACTTTCACCATATCCTACTTCTTTCCCTTAGCAACAGAATGAGAGGTTTTCTTACCCTTCCCCTTCTTTGCTTTGGACACCAAAGCGCAGTTTTCTTCATCAGCTCCCTTTGATGAAGATCCATCTCGAGTAGTCCTCCTTATCTCCTCCTGCATGAGATCCGCCCAAAGGCGCTCCCATCCCGACAACTTCTCCCGACCATTGACACTATCTTGATATGAGTGCCAAGCCTTCGGAAGACCAAGGAGAGCCAGATCGACCATGTCCTCATCTTCGACAGTCACCCCCACACTTCCCAGCTCATCTCTGCATTGAGTGAACTTCGTGAGGTATTTGGCGATACTGTCGCCTTTCTCCATCTTGATGTTCCCGAGCTTATCTTTGAGCGCCAGCTTCCTTTGGTCGCTCTTACTCTGGAATAGATCCGTCAAAGCTTTCCACATTAAATATGGAGTAGCCTTTCCATGCAGGCTGGATACAATATGATCCTTGACGCCCTCCAACAGGATCCTTCGACACTTCGCCATTTTCTTTTGCCATGCATCGACTTCAACAGGATCAGTGGGCTTTTGGACATCCGTATCTACGAACTCCTTTAGACCATTATATTCTAATACTGCTTCCATGTGATCCTTCCATGCAACATAATTCGAACTGCCTTCAAGAGCATATTCGAGTCACAAACCGTTGAAAGACATTTTCAACACTGGCACCAAGAAAACAAAACTGCTGCAAAATTTCAAATTCCACCTCAAAGCTCAGCCGCTCTAGATCTGTGAGAACAAATTATTTCTAGCACAGAGATTGACTGCAAGGGGCATTTACCAGACCTTTCACTTTCCGAAGAAAGATGAATCCGTAGGCTACCTGGCCCGCATGCAGACTCTGTCTACCGAAATAAGTTTGTAATCACTGTGATGATCAATCTGAACTTCAATAGCTTTGATACCATGTAGAAATTTGCTGAATAATGATTAATTATCCACCAAGACTATCCTGGTCACATACTATTTGAACTTCATACACAACACATAATCTCTTCCACTCAACTTAACTCAGATCATCACACATGCGGAAATAAAATCAAGTGATAACACATCAAATCATCATACACATTAACACAGTATGTATGGGGAAAGATTATAGCTGAAAACCCCGCAGCTATTGTGTATATTATAATGGAGAAATCATGTAACAAACTCAGTACAATACTCCTCACAAGTACTTAGTACTTTCTCATAATTAATGACTAAGCTAAAAACGACCAAAAGTTGGTCGCGTTATAAGATACTGTAAATTAGCTACTATTGGTCACCGACCGAAAAATAGTCATTTATATGCAAATTTTAGTCGTTTTTTTAGTAACAAATTAGCCATTTTGTACTAGTTTACTTATGGAGTAGGAACAAGGGCATATTCTTTTCTATTGAGCTGTTCAGACTTCTTCCACCATTCCTACTCTTAAGGAGTGTTGAGCCATCTTTTATGAATAAATAGGAAAGTGCTATATGAAAAGAAAAATATTTACATATTTCATTAATAATTTTATAATTTGGCAGATGGAGGATAGGGGGTCTCATCAAGAGCCAGCCTACCATGTTCATAAGGAAGCAAGTGAAGTGGCATTCCCATCATGGCCACCAAACCAGAGATATGGTCCAATGGAAAATTGAAAAAATTAAGAAGTCCTTGGAACAGGAGGTCTCATCACGAGCCGGCCTGCCCACTTTTCACTTCTTCCCAGTGAATGGCATTGTGATTTATCTGGTCACCAAGCCAACACAATGGCCTCCGTTATGACAATTAACAAGCACTTCCTTAGCATAAATAAAGGAAAATGGTTCCAAGGGTGAGAGAGCAACTTTGTCAAGGTTATGGACACCTGTGGGCAACAAAGCTCTGTTGATGGTATTGGAGTCACATTTATACACATCAATAGTAATATTAAACCATTTTTCCTATATCTCTATTTAAATATCAGATGAAAGTATGAATCCTTAACCTTTGATTTTGAACCTATTATACATGAAAATCATCATAAATCGATCACATTAGTTTAAGTGGGTAATAAACGCATTTGTACTTATGTTTATCTTAAGCTGTCCCTTCTCCTTATCCTTGAATCATTACAAAACGCTTCTATATCTGTTTACGATTTATCACATGCATGGATTTCAATAAATGCTATAATTTCATTGATTGTATCATAAGTATGTATGCCTTTCCATGCTATACAACTACTGTACAATACGCTGCTCTTCTATTTTGTTGATTTACCACAATATTGATATTGCATTTTTACAGAATTTTTTTTTTCTGCTTGAACTTTTTTTGCATGCATCTTATCTATTGCCATTCCAAATTGAAACTGTGGATTCCAGAAAATTGCATACAGAATTGTGATTTGTTTACAGGAGAACAACGAGTATGGGGGAAAATTCTATTCGCAGCACGACCACACTATTGCAATTAACAGTGAAGGCTCGTGAAATGCGCACAATTCTTCAGACATGATGTGCTTGCATGGCTTCCACCTTTTGCATCACTTTCAGTATCCGCTCAGCCGACATCAGCTTCAACAAAGGCTCGTCCCTACATGTCATTCCACATTTTTCGGAGGTAACACTTGAGGTAAAATAGCATAATTTTCTGATTTATTATGAATTTAGGAGAATTTCATGAAAATCCATTGAGCATTATTTATCATCATTCATTCCACATCTTTACCACTTCCCATTTTTTAGACACGTCTCATCTTTCAGTTTGGGGGAGTGTTGATTTCTTTCATTTCTTTCTTGTGACCATGTTAGTAATATTTTTTATCATCCATAGATATTCTTATTCATCCTCAACACCTCCCTTATTCCATGTTGTTTTACACCAAACATCGATTTCAATAGATTGTAGCAACCACCTCTCTTTGTTTTCTAGCATTGCATGAAGACATGTTAATTCTTCAGTTTTGGGGGGGGGGGGAATTGCTACACATGATAGATGTTTTCTACTCTCTTTCTCGTTTAAGGCATACAATTTCATTTTTGTACAGTGCAGAAATTGATTTGCATATATCTTTAAAACTATGAACTGAATTCTCGTGCTTTCTGGATAACAAAGAGGTATCATTAAGATACACAAATCCGGATAATTTCACGCTAAATTAGTTCATATTACTTCAAAAATTATGCACTATCACCTACAACCATTTTTTTTATATCTCATGATTCGTGCATCAAAATGATTTGATTTGTGAGAAAATGGTTAATGAAGTTTGTTGTTACTTATGTCACATTTTTCTACAACTTCATATACATATAGTTGAATGTCAACTGTAAAAATTGTTATGCCTTTATCAAGATTGCTAAAATTGAATTTTCATTATTTGAGGAAAAATTCATTTGTTCCATCCATTTCATGAGTTGGGATGAACAAATTTCTTTGCTTAGTTAACACATGGGTTTTGTCTTTGGGTTGTATGAAGGCATGCAATATATTCAGTTTGGGGGTATGTTGGGCCATGAATACGACCACTTTTTAACACTTATTTCATCCATTTTTACTCTTCTTTATCATGTCATTTATTATAATTTATCATATAAATCCATTTTATAATGATTTATGCTCTTATGGATGAATATTATTTATTCTCTTTTATTTTTAATAAATTGATGATTACTATGCATAATTTTATCAATGATGGTTTATTAATATATTTTTTAATATCACTCACCATTTTAGCCTCCAAGATATTTTCCAGATTGAAGATTTGATCTCCAAATCATCATCAAATATTCCAACTCAGAAATTCGCTGGAATAAGAAGTGACAGTTTTGCAGTTAAGATTCTGGGAAAATGAAGAAGAATCTGGAAAATCCGGAATATGGGTTTGTCCCGGAGGCATTTATTAACTATATTGAGGAGCAGTTTGCCCAAATTCGGCATATATTGAAAAACGTAGGGTTATTTGAAGCACGATTTTCTTATATTTATTCATTTAACTTATCAGTCCTCCAAATCCTCGCTCTCTCAGCCAAAGTCGCCTTTCTCTCGTTGAAATATTGTTGAAAATGTATTTTCTGGATGATCAAGTTGTTGGGAATAATCCAATATTGTTATGGGAGATCATATTTGCTATTTAATTTCTCTTCCTTCTGATTATAAAAGGAGAGCATGTATTGTGTATTGAAGAACAATGGATGATTATTGAATTCACTTTGTAACACTATAATTCCTTGACTCTTGTGATCAAAGAGCAACTGATGTAAAAGCTCTTCATGTTTGATTAATACAGAGAGGCGTTCTCATTCCATTTCTCAAGCTCTGCAGTAGCCCAGCGGCGCTTTCATCGACGGTTGAGGGCCCGACCCTGGTGGAGCGATCCGCTGTTTGTATTTCTATTCTTTTATTTCTGTTGTGTGATAATTTCATTTAGATTCATTGTGATTACAGATTTATTTGATTGTTGTTGTATTGAATTCGGATTTGATATATACATTAATGAATTTCACTGTTATTCTATCTTAGCAAGGATCGTATTTACTATCTCATTCATCTTGCTATCTTTTATAAAGTGTTGTTGTTCCATTGATTTATGATTCATTCCAATGAACTGTTTCATAGTGTTGGCTATCAACAGGATTGGAGTATTGAGATTAGTTGCCTAATTGCATTAGAATTAGAATTGTTATTCATATTGTTGTTCCTTTCCAGATTTTGTTCCTTTTAGTTATTTTCATCAGCACGAAGATTGAGTTTGCTTTCGTTTCGATTGCTTTAAGATCACCAACTGTAGAGGACACTGGTTATTGCTTCCAAGTTCCTAGATTGGTTATCTTGCATTGATTTCTAAGGGAAGGAGTTATTGCTACTGTATCCGAGATCGATGTTTTGCAGATTGGTTTAATTAAGATTTCTGAGCATTTGAGTTTATGCTATTGTTGTTAGATTTCTTTTTCAAGCATCCATTTACTTTTCCATTTGAAACACTGTACTACATATTACAAGGAATTACTCTTGGAAAAATTGCTGCCTCAGACTGAGTACACTCTTGAAATAAAAAGTTGCTCCTAGATTTATAATTAATATGAGATAAATAGGCGTTAAAAAGACACCTTTTATACCTCGACACCATTCATCACATTTTGTTGCCTCTTAGATCACTTTGGATCTATACTCTTGGTCTGTCTTTGAGACATTATCATTGTCATATTTTCTATTATTTTATTTGTGAGCTCCCTTTGAGTTCTATGTTTGTCTAGGCTTTATACACAAACAAGAGAGAGAAATTCTAGATCTGAAGTGCTGAGGACGTCCAAGAACCCATCCCATTGAGGAGAACTGGAAACGCCTTTCTTGTTTTCCTCCCAGGTGCCATTAAAATAAAAATTCTTCAAAAATATTGTTCTTTTCTTGTCTATTGGATGCATGGATCAAAACCTTATTTTTACTACTTAATGTCTTTTTATGCATAGATCTAGGTTTTTGCAACATTTTTCTTGATTAACTAACTTCAGATATGAAGATATTAGCAACCATATTTTGCTGGTAGGGCTATTTGTTATGCGCAGCTAAAGTGGTCTTTTTTTGTACATTTCGAATCGAGATTCATACTAACAACTGGCAACTCCACACGAGTTTTCAATTATGACCAATGTCGTTTTTCATATTCCTGCATATCTAGTTTCTTCAAACCCTAGGGTTTCTCTTTAGATTTTTTTTTCCTATTTTTATGTTGATTTTCATCCATAAAACCCTAAAACATTAAAATTTCGAACTTCCGTGTGTTTCCGGCCCTATTGCGCAGGTAACAGACATCAGTCGCAACTGAGACGACAATTTTTTCTCAAATCTGCCACCGAGAGACCCGAAACTGCAAGTCACACTTTTTGGCCCTAAACCTGTGACTTGGACTGCAGGACGCACTTTTCAGCCTCAAAACTGCAACTTGGACAAAAAACAGGTCAGAACCTGTGACCTGCATTTTGTTCTGCAGATTTTCTGAAAGTTTTCTGGGTTTGTCTAAAGCTTCTGTCAAGGTTTTCCAGCCTCCGTCTCCACCTATTTATACTTTTTCTTGTTATGTTTTACTCAAATAAGTGGGAATCTAGCCCCCTAGGGCTTTAGTACCCTCCACATTTTGTGGAAGAGTTTTTAGTTGTTGCAGGTGTCTAAATTTTCAGAGTTTCAGCCATTTATTTTCCAGATCTGATATCTCCTCTTTAGATCCCTTTTAGATCATCTATTTTTCATTAAAATCACTTCATATAGTTTTGTTTGGGTTTTCCTTTAGGTTCCCCTCATTTACCCTACTGCCTTTAGTTATTTACCTCCTTTTTTACATAAACCTTTCCTCTGTCTCTTTGCTGTTTTCTGCACCTCTTTTTAGAAGATTTATCATTTAGGTTCCTATCCATCCTGACCTTAAATCTATTGGCTCATTTTCAGTGCATTTTGACTAGATTTTTCCCCTCTGTTAGACTGGTTTTTGAGAGACCAACCTCCTTGGGATAGATTGATGCATTGTTAGCTGTTAATTTTCTATTATTTCAGCATTATATACTGTTCTATGTAGGTTTATTTTCAGTTATGCATCACACTTTTTCTTTTTCTCTCAAAACGTCCAGGTTTAAAAATTAAAATTAACGCACACCACACACTCACCCTAAGCGAAGAAGAGCCTAGTTAACACTGCCAGGCAAAGACTTTAAAACATTATAAAATCAATTGAAACTGCACCTTTCTGCCCTTGCTTCGACATTGTAATCACTTGATTCGGCACCTCCTTGCCCTTATTGGTCATTATTCTTCCCTTGGTTCCATGTTTGTGTTGTCACCATTGCGCCCACAAGGCGTATATCCCAAAGACTTCTTGACATTCATCCCCAGTTTCTGGTTGGTAGACCTACTCCTTCCCGCTATCGTCGAGTTAGTCCTCCTTTGAGTCTGCACTCTGACTCCTCTTCTGATTCATTGGGTTCTCCTTTTACTTCTGGTTCTCCCCCTGTCACCTTCACTATTTCTGGTCCCGGGCCTAACGCTAGCGGTAATCCTGGCCCTACTGCTAGGAACGCTACTAGCGGAACCACCACAGGAACTACCTCGGCTGTCCCCTTGCTCCCTTACATGGCAGGCCTTAGTCAACCCCGATTTCAGTGAGTTAATAAATGACCCTATCCGCCACGATTTTGGTTGGCCTGCTATGCCAACCAAGCTTCCCTCCGACATTCCCAAGTTCAATGGCCTTGCTAGAGAAGATCCCTCCAACCATATCCAATCTTTTCACATGTGGTGTTCATCCAATTCCATTACTGATGATTCTATCCATCTTAGGTTGTTCCAATGCATGCTTACAGGAGAAGCTTCTAAGTGGTATGCTGATCAAACGTCCTCTTCCCATACCACCTTTGTGACCATTTCCTGAGCCTTCTTATCTTATTTCCATCTCCCTCTCTGATACGACACTGGTACCAAACTCTTGACCTCTTTCCGTCAATCCTCTGCGACCTGCCTATCCGATCATGTTTAGGAATGGTGACGAAGAAAGAGCCTATTTCGCGCTTCTATCTTGGAAGATAGGATCTACATGGACTAGTTCCTCATATCTATCTTACCCACCATCGACAAAGATGTCGCATTTCATTTTCCCCAAACCAAAGAAGTCGCCCTCCAAATAGCCTTGAAATATGACCTGATCTACACTCAGTATGGTTATGTTTATACCGTCCTCCCTGACCTCCCCAGACCTGGTGGCGCTAATGCCCCAGGGGAATCTCATTCTGTTGACGGTATCATTGGAGCTCTTTCTCATCTGTACGCTCAACCTCCTTTGGGCTATGGTCTCCCTCCGGGATGATCTAACACCTCCAGCACTTTTCCCCCTCCAGGTAGCATGTATCCAGGATACAACATACCTCATCCTTTTGCCCAACATACTTCTTACCTTAATGTTGCCCAACCTAACCATTATCCTTATCCACAACCTGGTGCCCCAGCTCCTCCAGCATTTGCACCTCCACCCCTCTTGCCTTCTCAACCCCAACAACAACAACTACCACCCCTTCCGAGGCAAGTATTTGCACAGAAGGGTGCGACTCATCCTCCTTCTTCTCAAACGAAGAGTAAAGGCAATAAAAATCAATCTACCCCTGGTACTTGTGGACCCAATCCTCAAGGTATTGACTCTAACGCTGCTAACCAGCAAAAGGGCACTCAGCCCAAGTCGGACAGGCCTATTCGTACAAATAAGCCTTGTTCGTGTTGCGGTGTTTATGGTCATTACACTCACAAATGTCCCCTCTTATGAAATATGTAGCAGAAGTGGGAGTCTCAAGACACATTTCGAGGACAGCATGCTTGTAATGTCCCTTTTTCAGGAACATGTTGCTCTGCCGGGAACATCTTAAGATGTTCCATTTTCCTTCTTCAGTGAGACACTGCAAGTTCATTTCAAATATTGAATGATGGGGCATTTATAGGATATGAATCCTTCTAAATAAGGGATAAATCTTGAGGCTATCTAACCCTTCTCAGACTCTGCCTATGCATATGCAATATTCCACCTCGGGAATTCTTGCTACAGGGTCCTTGAGGACGCTGTATAAGGAAGTTGCTGCATAAATAAGAAAAACCAGTGCTGAGATGCCCTAGAATACTCAATATACAACTCCTATGTATAATATGACCTCAAAGAAATACATCTAGATGGGTTATTCAGATCTCCCCAAACTAGATCTCTAAAACAAGGCTCAATGAGAGAGCTCCAGCAATACATGAACATGAACATTAACTCTACAAATATGAAATACATTATAAGAGTGGAAATAGTGAAGCCAAAATTATATTATGATTTCAGCATGAATATAAAATAAATCACTGATATAATAAACCTCTCAATCCTCTAGAACCAACTCCAATGAATATCGCATGTAATGTCGGAGTAGTTGCAGCTACACAGAATGTCGGGAAACCATAACTGTGCAGTCTCTATGAGAGATGCAATAGCTGAATACATATAAATGATAATGTAGATGAAATATACAAGAAAAATAGCCCAAGATAGGAAAATGGGCTCAATATAGGATTTCTAACCAATCTCATGGAGATTGCTATGGGCTCAATATAGGATAAAATACAAAGTGACAAAAAAATGTCACTGCAACTAAAATAAATGAACATGAGGCTGTGGCTGATCTGAAATGATGATTCCCTCCTTTGATAATGCCATCAACGAAAAAGGATCTGATCACATTTTACTCAAAATCACTCCTCCTGATGAGCATAAGAATCTCCCTCAACACTGCCCTCATGGAATAACGCAGTTTCTCCAAATGACTATGTAGTGGGAGATGGTGAATGAGTGGCCTGATGCCACAGATCTGAAATGAAGTCCAAGAGCTCTCTCTATAGCTCCTCCAAAGAAGAAATCCATCCTCCTCTGAAAATGCAAGTAGGGAAGAACTCTATGAGTTCCTCTGCTGCTACCCCAGCTACACAACATCAACCTGCTACAGGAAATTGCTGCAATTGAAGGAGTAAGCTTGGCCAAATGTTAGAATGAGGAAATGTAGCTCAAATCCTCTCCTCCCATGAGGAAAAGGTGGGGGATCCCCACCAGGAACACCCTCAGTGCTCAAGAGCACTTTAATCCTGCTAAACAGCCCAGATATGCAAGTCCTTGACCTCACTATGAAATTTTTGAATCAAAGAATAATCCAAATGAGCTTCTCCTTCATTCTTATAAAGAAAATGAACTCAATTTCACCATAGGCCCCACAATTAGGGTTTTCATTCACTTTTGAATTTTTTCCCTCCAAAAGCTGTGTTATCTTGTTAAGCAAGCCACCCCTCTATGGCAGCGTTGTTGACTTTGTCAAAGATGGCCAATTCAAAGTGATCCTCATCATGTTCACACCATGGGGTGTTTATCTCAGCTGCTTTATTATTTCTCCTTTCACACAAGGAGTGTTATTTCTCTATCACCAAGGGGTTAAGGGGTCTCCTTACCCATTTTATTAATCAAAATAAAAATATGCCACTATAATGTTCCATTTTAGCTTGAGGCTAAAATTGGGAACATTACAGTCCTCCCCTCCCACATGTTGCTTGTCCTCAAGAAACTGCATAGAGAGAAAAAAATTTCTCCCCCTTCTTCTCTTGTGGCCTCCTCATCAACAATCTCCACCGCTGCTCAAGATATGCTGCAATAAACTGTGCTCCATGTCTCCTCCCAAGTATGCAAACCAGAATGGTGCTCCTTATGGAAAGATAGAAGGTGTAGGTGGAAATATCCTTGTTGAACGATGGCCTCTTCAAGGTAGGAGTGATGACATGCATGGGAAAATATAATCCCATTAGTGATCTCCTCATCCATGCTATCATCAAATGGAAATCTTGCCCCCAATTCTGCAATGTAATGGGGCTGAATGGAGAGGTTTGTTGCTTCATCCCAATAAGCTCTTCTATTGCTCTGTATAACATATGGGTCTACCTTTATTCTTGGGCTGAAATGGTATGGCCTCCAAGAGTGTCCCAAGCTACCCCATCAAAATATCTAGCCATGAAATGCCTCTGCAAATTCTCCAAGTGGTTTGCCCCACAAGAAGAGAAAAGTGATAGTATGGCAATCATGGTTTGCCCATGGTATCTCCTGCAAAATAGAACATGTGTAATGGGGAGAATAGTGCTCCCAATGGGTTGTCCCAATCATATAAGTCACTCTCCACATAGTGCTCCCTGTGAAAAATAACCATTAGCAATACAAGGTAGCATAACACAATGAAAACAAGTTGCCATCAGACAACTAGAGAGTGGGTCACTACTCCTCTCATGGGACTAACCGAGTGAGCCTCTTTCCTTCATCAAGGATATACATAACATGTGCCTCTCTCAGCCACTTGTTTGCTACCACACACACATCTCAAAATATCGGAACATGAAAACATAAATTGGTGCCAATGGTGCACACCAATAAGCATATGGCTCCCTCCAAAAACCACCATAAGAATGGTCCATTCTTCCGCTACCAAAGCCTACAAATACATCCTTGTACATTATGCAAGAAGAAATCAAATCTTCTTGACTCACCACGCTACTCAAACAAGGAAGGAGAGTACAAAATAAAATGTGAGATTATACCTCCTCCAATTTGTACTTGAGCTCTTGAGCTGAAATGGCCCAACTGATAATTTCCCTCTACCTCCAATGAGTAGTGAAGTGGCTGTGAGGTTCTATCCACCATAATCAAGCGAGCTATGCATCTCTCCCCATGCTGATAGGTTCCATGATGAATTCCCTAAAAATGAACTCCTCTAGCCAATCAAAGTATGCATCCAAGTGCATAGCTAGGAAGCCCTCATATGTTGTATGCAAATAATTTCTCCTTGAGACTAGGAACTCTAGCCAAGAAGAGTCTGATATAGAAATATATGACCATACCATCAGCCATGTATTTGTCATCATCCTCCTGGTCATCAATAATCATGCATGCATCAAGATCCTGGGACCTCTCAACCAAAGCTGGCTCCTCCAACATGGATCAATCCTCCACATAGACAGTGCTGGTAATCTGCAATAAAGTGTTGCCATCACACTGCTACCTGTTACCTTGACATCCCCTCATGCCAAATTCATCCTCCAAGGTTGCTTCCATGCCATCTTACAACTACTCATGCTCAAATAGAAATAAGGATCTCTGAAAATGAGCCTCCCATGAGAGAGTGTCACCTCCAAAGAATCTCCCGATCCTGGGCAATGTAAGCATGAGTAACTTCCATCCACTCCCATGTGTGAAAGAGTTCTCCCCCAAAGGAGGTAATACATTTTCACCAAATCCATGGAGTAGCTATCCTGTATCATAAAAATGCTATCCTCCATCCATGCAGAAACTCTATATGCGCAGTCAAACTGATGAGAATGGGTGGTACTGAAAATGATAGTGTACCCCTCCTCCTTGTGCTCATTCCCCAAACTCACTGAGCAGTGCTGGACTCCTAAAATGTCTCCACCCATCCGAATTCCAATGAGTGGTGAACCAAAAAACATGATGCCTCTCATCATCACTAGATCATGTGGCCTCCCAAGTGGAAAACCACCAAAAAGTGAGACATCAAGATTTAAAAATAGACTACATGTATGAGTGGATTGATTTGTCCCTCTCTTCTCTGCACAGTGTAGTCTCTTTCCTTTGTGTAGAAACTTTCTGAAATAGCTAAGGGAGAATGCTCTTCATCCCTCCATTCTAATCCTTCTACTCTTCTTTCTCCACCTCACAATCCCCAACCGATGCTACATATGACTCCAGAATTGTGTCTTGGTACCCACATGCAAAATATTTGGAACTCCTTGCAAAGACACAAGGACTCCTCTAATGGAAGCAATGGCTCCCCTTTCACCTCCATGTGGTGATGGATATCCTCATAATGTGACAGTGATGTTGGTTCTTTCCAGTGTGTTATGGCCTAAATCTACCTCAGGCTGAGAAAGGCAGAATCTAGGGTAACATCAAACCATGCTTAACCTGGTAGCTAGCCCTACCAGATCGGGAGAGAGCTCTTTCCTTGTCAATCTCAGCAAAAAATGATTAGTGAGGCTTGAGATGACTTGAATGAAGGCTGATTTTAGGCTAGGTATATATGAAAAAGAGTTTGATTTGATTTTAAGGGTGTTTTGTTGGATCAAAGGGAAAGGAAGATTTTGGGCCTGGGGAATGAGGCCCAGTTTTGTAGAGATATGAATAGGGCAAGGTAGGAAATTGATTTGACACTTTCAATTTGAAGGAAATGGAGAGTTGAGAAAGGTGAGGAGTTTAAGAGGGAAAGAAACCTTCAAGGATCCTCTCCAAACAGCTGCAAACATAGAAAATTAAACAAACCCTAGGTAGAGCACTGCAAATTTTAATGAATTCTACCTTTATCCATGTTTGTTTAAGTTAAGAAGAAATAAGAGAGAAAATGGTATAAATAAAACACCAGTAGAATTAAATTTACAGAGAGAAACACGCTATCAAAGCAAAATACCACAAGAATCCCATAGAGTGCTGCAAACCCTGGTTTATTCCTTTGCCAAACTGCAGAGATGATGTACAATGATGCTCAAAGCATTCCCAAAAGTCCAACCCTGCTAATGACAGAAAAAAAACAAGATATAGACAAAAAATAACTCACCCCAGCCTCTAGGGGTCGATCTCATAAGCTTAGGAGTTTTTCCAACAAAATCTAAACTGAGAACTAGAAAGTAGGTAGTGGAACAGCTTGCCTCTAAAAACTAGGAAACTGATTCATTTAGTTGCAAATTACCCTTTGATGGATGAATCTACCTCTATGAGTGAAAATCTAGAAAAATTACATCAAAATGTATCATTTTATATTTAATTACATTATGAGTTTGACAACTAGAAGGAAAAATTCAAAATGTAAAAAAACTAGGCGAAAAACAGAGTTTTTGACCAAAAATGAGTAAAATCCTCCAATGCACCGCGCCTGATTTCCCTATGCATCACGCCTGTTTGCAGCTGATTTTTGAGGCCTTACCGATGTCCAAATTTTCTCCAAGTGGACTTTTTGGAAAATTATCCCTATCTACTTTCCAACACAAGTGGAATTTTTTAATTTGGCTTCCATTTGCCCCTCCAAAAATGAGTTCTCCCAAGACTGGTTCCTATGTGTCAAAAAGAGGACAGAAAGGTCATTTTTAGGGTGTTTTTGACCCTTTTGGAGGCCCAAAACCTGTCAAAATTCTTGTCCATGGTGGGCATGAATATTTTTCCATGAAAAATCCAAAAATGCTGAGTTTTCCTCAAAATGAGGTCCCCAGCAAAAGCGAGCGCCAAGTGGCGTGCCACATAGAGCAGAAAAGTCTGTTTTTTAGGCCAAAAATTTCAAAAATGCAAAAAATGTCCCAATTTTTTTCAAATTTGGGCTAAATGTTCTTCATCAAGTGCTGTGTTGGGCCAAGGAAGCCTTAGCCAATATCTGAAGTCTGTCATGCTCTTTTCGCCTCCTTGATGCTTTCTTCAACTTGGCCTTTAAGATCCTGATTCTTGCCTTACAACTTTTGTTTTTCGCCAAGTAATGGTATGCCATGTGCCTTAACATAGTTTTCTCATTTTTGGCCTTCTCTATAATCCTTTACCAAGTGCAAGTTTATCCTTTCAAACCAAGATTCCCGGTCATGTTCAATCTCTTGCTCATACCTATGATCACTGTCTCCTTCCATTGTTTTCCTTTGGTTTTGAAAAATTTGGTTGTACATGGATGGTTTTGTGGATAACAGTATGAAAATATGTTGGAGGAATGAAATGGGTAGAGTGTATGGAAGATACTGTAAAAATGTATGTGTGAACAGAGTTTAGGGATGGGAGTAAGAGTTTTAGGGATGTGAGTAGGGTTTGGGAAATTATATGTGGAGAAGGGAATTAAGGGGAAAATGTATGAGGGGAGTGGGATTAAGGGGATATTAAAATGGGTTAATGAAACTAGAGAAGAATTGAGGGAGAAAAAAGGTGAGGTAATGATGGCCACAAAATCAAATTTACAAACCCTAAGCAATCATGTCTTGAGCAACAATTGTAAGGAAGTAGGGTTTGAAATTTTTTACTAAATCATCATAAAAATCTTAAGACACACTTTCATTGGAATTTGAATATTTTTTGACTTACTTTGGACCAGAGGAAACCAAGAAAATTGAGAATTTGAATGAATTTTTGGTGAAAATGGCTTGCAGCTCTATGCGCCTTGCCACAAACCCAATGCACCACGCCACAAACCCAATGCACCGCGCCTTTTTTCAGGAGACTTTTGGAGACCTTCCTGGTGTCAAAATTTGGCATAGGATAGATTTTTGAAAATATTTTTGAGTCTAATTTCCAACCCAACTGGAATTTTTCAATTTGGAGTTAATTTTCGCTGTCCAAAATCAAATCTCCCAAGACTGGTAAAAATGTGCAAAATGAGGCTGCCTCAAGGAAGAGTTCTGTTGCACTCAACTTTTTAAGGTCTTCCTCAACTCAAAATTGAGCTCATGATAGTACACCCGCTGAATGGTGACATGGACCGATATTTGGAAACACCGATATTTGGAAAACTTTGAAAGGATTTTTAGCAAACCCTAGACCTAATACCTAGTGACCAAATTTTTCTTGAAGACTCATTGAAATGAAAAAATTTGACCTTGACACCTTAAAATCACCTTGTAAGAGCATGTTTGATCACTGGAGGAAGGCTGCAAATATTGACACTGACATTGGCTCCAATGGGGATGGTAGCTCCTTGGAGGTTCCAAGAACTATAGATCTCTGGGAAAGCAGGCAGTGCCTTCGTCCATTGGGCAATGGAAAAAAAAAATCAAGCTAAAATGCATGACTGAAAAAATGATAACTTGACAACACAAATTGACTCTCACTCAACTAAAAACTGACTCGATACTTGAACACAACCGACAAATTGGAAAATATGCTCAATATGAAGCTTATTCAATACAACCTACTCTAGTTGTTCCATTCATCACCTGATAAAGTGAAATGAAACAAACAATGCAACCAAGTAAGTATTCCAGCTGCTGTTTGAATTCTCCGCAAGTGCTCACTTATGAACAACAAGAGAGAACTAATGAAAGGAAACTCCCATGAAAACTTGGAAACAGATCCGTTGAATGATATGGATTCACTATCTGCCTCCAAAAACACTGCATAAGGATCTTGAAGTTCATTCACACTAGGGCTTAACTCATCTAATGGATTACTTCTGTTCTCCTCATACCATGAATGCAAACTTTGTTTTGAGATTTGTGATGAGACTCCTGATGAAAATAACAAAGAGACTGGCTGTCGGATCAAGTTTGTATCAGTACACGTTTCAAGGTCACATGTAGTCAATGGAGAAAGACTTTGACTGTAGACATCATCCAACACATCAGCTATTAGATTGTGAAAAACTTGAAAAGACTGCTGCAACCCATTTTCTATTGGTTCCGATGAGATTACATGATTTCCTACAGGCTGGTCATTTGAAGATATATTGTGCAATTTACCCTTAAAAAACTGAAATGATTCAAAACAAAATGGTACAGAATCATTTTGTATCATTTGATCATATGTTCCAGCTTCCATGTCTTCATCTGCAACTTGACAATCAATGGCATTCGGGGGCTGCAAATCTGGATATGAGAAGTATTGAGAAAGGTTTTTATTGCCCTCAAGATGGTCCAAATCAAGACTTGTCGACAGTTGATTTCGGATTGCATGAATGTTGTCTATGATGAACTAAAACAAAGAAAAAAAAAGAAGGAAAAGATCCTTCACTTACTTCAAAATTTTCTGCACTTTCCTTGTCATTTCCATAGCTGATATGTGATGGTTGAACATTGTATTCGAGCTGCTGAAAGTGAACTTCTTCCTCCCAGAAACTAGTTGTTAATGTGTCTACAAGATTAGCTTCTATTTGGAGAACATAATCATCATCATACTGATAAAACTGAGGCAAATCATTAGTATAAAACACATCATGAAGCATACATGTCATATCAACAACTCTCTCTTCTCCAAGATGATCTATAAAAAAATCATTATCATATCTATGACAACTGGGATAAGAAACAAATTTTTTTGGATCAGCAACTTGTTCTTCTTCAATCAGCGAGTGATGGGCTTGAACATTATACTCATTCCTTGTGATGATCCTTTGCATCATCTCTTCCACTGCACTTACCAAAATGTCAAGCTTTGCCTCTAGAGATGTCGATTCCTCCGGATCTATGTTTTTCATATTTTCTTCCTTCAAATTTTCCCTTCAGATCAGTAAATTAGCTTCTACATCTACTACATTGTTCCATATCTCTTCAAGTGTTTCTAAGTTCCTCTCTCTCAGTTGAAATTCCATTTTTGGATCAAAGGCACCCGGGTAGTGCAAGATAGTGGATCCAAGAGGGGGTCTTATATTAACTGGCATCGAATAATAAACTTGGTTAAATCTGGTAGAAAATTGTTGTACTTTCTCCCCTGGCAGTCTTTTCATCTGGTTATATTCTTCTATAATCAAGAAAGGGTTTTGTCTGACCACCCACCTGTTGAGGAAAACTTTGACGAACTGTTGGAAATCTGAGATGCTCACATAAGTCAGGGATTTGAACCAACTCTTGACTTTTCCTTGCAAAGAAAGAGAAAAAATCCTAATACTGACATCCTCTTCATCAACTTCAAAAACGTCAAGAAAATACTCAAAATTCAGAACATGTCTCTCAGCAGTGATGTTGTTGTGTTCACCATCAAATCTTGGTAGATATAGTTCATGATTTTTAGGGAAAGCATGGGATATAGGAGGTAAAATCAGAGGCTTGTATCGATCTAGAATTTTACAAGGTATAGGGGTATGTAAAAATGCTGCAGAATCAGTCTTGGTCTCTTGAGGTTCATCAGTTTGAATATGGTCATCACAAGATTCAGAAGAAAGGTCTTGATCAAGCTCAAAAGCATGCAAATATTTGGTATTCACAATCTTCAAAGGGAAGGAATCAAATGTAGGCCGAGGATCTTTTCTCAAATAGAATATACTTTGCAAAGCATTCTTGACATTCTCAGGAAAAGAGAAGAACTAATTTATGACAAAGAACAAAATCTCTTGGATGAAATTCCAAATTGAATACCTGATCTTTCCATATTGTCCTTTCATGTTTCTGCTGGTCAGGTTCATCCTCCAGTGGAGTCCTTGGATATGATCTCGAAACTTATTTAAAATCGCTAGGTGAATGATTTGAACCTTCCAATGTCTGATCGTTGTCCACCATCAACAATCAAATCTGAACTTGATTACATTTTACTGAGGAAACTAGTTGTTCAGTTCATAAACTAGACCGAAGATTGACTGAAGTAGCGTTTATCTACTTATGCACTTACAAAGAAATGTGCAGTTCGAAGGCTACCTGGCATAACTTTAGGTTCCATATCTAGTGTATAAAATGAATAACACTAACAAGAAAACAATTTTTCTCCCTAGTATGGTCGCCACTATGTTATGGCCTAAATCTACCTCAGGTTGAGAAAGACAGAATCTAGGGTAACATCAAACCACGCTTAACCTATTAGCTAGTCCTACCAGATCGGGAGAGGGCTCTCTCCTTGTCAATCTCAGCAAAAAATGATTAGTGAGGCTTGAGATGAATTGAATGAAGGCTTGTTTTAGGCTAGGTATATATGCAAAAGAGTTTGATTTTATTTTAAGGGTGTTTTGTTGGATTAAAGGGAAAGGAAAATTTTGGGTCTGGGGAATGAGGCCTAGTTCTATAGAGATCTGAATGGGGTAAGCTAGGAAATTGATCTGAAACTTTCAATTTCAAGGAAATGGAGAGTTGAGAAAGGTGAGGAGTTGAAGAGGGCAAGAAACCTTCAAATATCCTCTCCAAATAGCTGAAAACATAGAAAATTAAACAAACCCTAGGTAGAGCACTGCAAATTTTAATGAATTCTACCTTTATCCTTGTTTGTTTAAGTTAAGAAGAAATAAGAGAGAAAATGGTATACGTAAAGAGCCAGTAGACTTACATTTATCGAGAGAAACACACTATCAAAGAAAAATATGACAAGAATCCCATAGAGTGTTGCAAACCCTGGTCTATTCCTTTGCCAAACTACAGAGATGATGTACAATGATGCTCAAAGCATTCCCAAAATTCCAACCCTGCTACTGACTGAAAAACCATAAGATATAGACAAAAAATAACTCATCCCAGCCTCTAGGGGTCGAGCTCATAGGTTTAGGAGCTGTTCCAAAAAAATCTAAACTAGAACTAGAAAGTAGGCAGTGGAACAACTTGCCTCTAAAAACTAGGAAACTGATTCATTCAGTTGCAAATTACCCTTTGATGGATGAATATACCTCTATGAGTGAAAATATAGCAAAATTACATCAAAATCCATCATGTTATATTTAATTACATAACAAGTTTGACAACTAGAATAAAAAAGTCAAACTGTAAAAAAAACTAGGCGAAAAACAAAGTTTTTGACTAAAAATGAGTAAAATCCTCCAATGCACCATGCCTGATTTCCCTATGCGTCACGCCTGTTTGTAGCTGATTTTAGAGGCCTTACCGGCGTCAAAATTTTCTCCATGTGAGATTGTTAGAAATTTCTGCCTATCTAATTTCCAACACAAGTGGAATTTTTGAATTTGGCTTCCATTTGCCCCTCCAAAACTGAGTTCTCCTAAGACTGTTTCTTTTGTGTCAAAAAGGGGGCAGAAAGGTCATTTTTAGGGTGTTTTTGACCCTTTTGGAAGCCCAAAACCTGTCAAAATTTCTTGGCCATTGGTGGGCATGCATATTTTTCCATGAAAAATCCAAAAATGCTGAATTTTCCTCAAAAGGAGGTCTCCATCGAAAGCGAACGCCAAGTGGCGCGGCGCATAGAGCAGAAAAGTCTGTTTTTTAGGCCAAAAATTTCAAAAATGCAAAAAATGTCCCATTTTTTTTTAAATTTGGGCTGAATTTTCTTCATCAAGTGCTATGTTGGGCCAAGGAATATTTAGCCAACATTTGAACTTTATCATGCTCTTTTCACCTCCTCGATGCTTTCTTCAACTTGGCCTTCAAGATCCTGATTCTTGCCTTGAAAATTTTGTTTTTCACCAAGTAATGGTATGCCATGTGCCTTAACATAGTTTTCTCATTGTTGGCCTTCTATAGCATCTTTTCCCAAGTGAAATTTTGTCCTTTCAAACCAAGTTTCTCGGTCATGTTCAATCTCTTGCTCATACCCACGATCACTGTCTCCTTCCATTGTTTTCCTTTGGTTTTGAAAAATGTGGTTGTACATGGATGGTTTTGTGGATAACAGTGTGAAAATATGGTGGAGGAATGAAATGGGTAGATTTTATGGAAGAGAGTGTAAAAATTTATGTGTGAACAGAGATTAGGGATGGGAGTAAGAGTTTTAGGGATGTGAGTAGGGTTTGGGAAATTATATGTGGAGAAGGGAATTAAGGGGAAAATGTATGAGGGGAGTGGGATTAAGGGGATATTAAAATGGATTAATGAAACTAGAAAATAAGTGAGGGAGAAAAAATGTGAGGGAATGATGGCCACAAAATCAAATTTACAAACCTTAAGCAATCATGTCTTGAGCAACAATTGCAAGGAAGGAGGGTTTGAAATTTTTTACTAAATCATCATAAACATCTTAAGAAAAAATTTCATTGGCATTTGAAGAGTTTTTTACTTACTTTGGACCAGAGGAAACCAAGAAAATTGAGAATTTGAATGAATTTTTGGTGAAAATGGCTTGCAGCTCTATGCGCCATGCCACAAACCCAATGCGCCGTGCCTTTTTGCAGGAGACTTGTGAAGACCTTCCCGGTGTCAAAATTGGGCATAAGATAGCTCGTTGGAAATATTATTGAGTCTAATTTCCAAACCAACTGGAATTTTTCAATTTTGAGTTCATTTCCCTATCAAAAATCAAATCTCCCAATACTTTTCAAAATGTGCAAAATGAGGCTGCCTCAAGGCAGACTGCTGTTGCACTCAACTTTTGAAAGTCTTCCTCAACTCCAAATTGAGCTCATGATATCTCAATGGAAATATATTTATTTATAGTTATCATTTGACTCATCAAGCAAGTCATTTTTCCAACCAATCTAGGAGAAAGCTTGATTTTCCCAAGTTCACTTCAGAGGTGCATCAATTCTCCTGAGGCAACTGTATTTTTGACATTTATATCAGACCATGACACCTGTGTAAAATGTGAAGGAGGTTTTTCTTACTTGGAATATTGTGAACAAAAACCTCTCTTAGGTTTTCCAAATTCATCCTTTCTTGCTCAAAAACAACATTGGAGTAAAACATATCCCGATGTGTGGAACAAGGGATTTGTCGAAATGAAGTGAAATGAAGGGGATAAGGGGCTTCTAAATTCTTGAGAAAATTTTGGGAAGTAGGGAGGGATGTTAGGAAGCAGGGGAAAGTGTAATTTCAAATATTGAGTGAGGGGAAGGGGTCCAAAAGGGAAAAACACATGCCTAGCCTAGAAAATTGTCAAGTTGTAGCAAGAAACTAGGGTTTGTGCGAAAATGAGGAATTTGGGGGATCTCAGTGATGGGAAGTGTTTAATAAGGTACATTAAGGATAGGGAAAGGTGTAAGAACATCAGGATACAAGTTTTGCTGATGATTTTACTATCTAAGAGAAATTACCTTCAAAACCCTAGGAGAGGGAAATGAACCTTACATAGGCACAACTGAAGCATGAACAAGGTGTAAAATGACCCAGTGGAACTTGACATGATGATGACAACCCTATGAATGATGGTACACTAAAATGAATGGTGACATGGACCGACATTTGGAAAACTTTGAAAGGAGAGTTAGCAAACCCTAGACCTAATACCTAGTGACCAAATTTTTCTTGAAGACTCACTGAAATGACAAAATTTGACCTTGACACCTTAAAATCACCTTGTAAGAGCATGTTTGATCACTGGAGGAAGGATGCAAAGATTGACTCTAACACAGTGTATGCAAATTTTTTTTGTTTATGACACAGTGAGTTTCACCAAGTTTTTCCATCAAATCCTTAGTGAATGTATCATAAGTTTTTGCATTTGCATGTCAATGAAAAATGAAACCCTCAAACCAACAATCATGAGCCATACCTTGAGTTGTAGCGCTGCTCCTCCCAAGGACTCATTTCTTCCTCTACTCCCTTGCAATGCAAGTGAACAAAGGACTACGCTGTGGATCTGCATGTGTGGTTGAATGCTCACACCCTTCATGAATTAGCTAGGATTTTTCTCATCAAAAAACCCTTCTCACAAAATTTCTCCAAATTTCCTTTTTCCTCAAGATCTTCAATGATCTCCTCAATGGTCTGGAAAAGAAGAAGGGAAACCTCCTCTTCCTTCATTCCTCTTTCCTTTTCTCCTCTTTCAATCTCCTCTCCTTGGAGAGAATCTCCTCTTCTGATAGCCTTCGATCTTGGGCACAGGGTGAGCCAAGATCATGCTCTGATACCACTGTAATGTCCCTTTTTCAGGAACATGCTGCTCCGCTGGGAACATCTTAAGATGTTCCATTTTCCTTCTTTAGTGAGACACTGCAAGTCCATGTCAGATATTGAATGATGGGTCATTTATAGGATATGACTCATTCTAAAGAAGGGATAAATCTTGGGGGTAGCTGGCCCTTCTCAGACTCTGCCTATGGATATGGAATATTCCACCTCGGGAATTCCTACTATAGGGTCCTTAAGGACGATGTATATGGAAGCTGTTGCATAAATAAGGAAAAAAATTGCTAAGGTGCCCTAGAATACTCAATATAAAACTCCTATGTAGAATGTTAGCTCAATGAAATACATCTAGATGGGTTATTCAGATCTCCCCAAACTAGATCTCTAAAACAAGGCTCAATGAGAGAGCTTCAACAATACATGAACATGAACATTAACTCTACAAATCTGAAATACATTATAAGAGGGAAAATAGTGTAGAAAACATTATATTATGATTTCAGCATGAATATACAATAAATAATTGAGAGAATAACCCTCTCAATCCTCTAGAACCAACTCCAATGAATATACCATGTAATGCCAGAGTAGTTGCAGCTACACAGAATGTCGGGAAACCATAACTGTGCAGTCTCTATGAGAGATGAAACTTCTGAATACATATAAATGATAATTTATATGAAAGATACAAGGAAAATATCCCAAGAGAGGAAAATGGGCTCAATATAGGATTTCTAACCAATCTCATGGAGATTGCTATGGGCTCAATATAGGATAAAATACAAAGTGACAAAAAAAATGTCACTGCAACTGAAATCAATGAAAATGGGGCTGTGGCTGATCTAAAATGATGATGCCCTCCTCTGATAATGCCCTTAAAGGAAAAGGGGCTGATCACATTTTACTCAAAAGCACTCCTCCTTATGAGCATAAGAATCTCCCTCAACACTGCCCTCATGGAATAACGCAGTTTCTTCAAATGACTATGCAGTGGGAGATGGTGAATGAGTGGCCTGATGCCACAGATCTGAAATGAAGTCCAATAGCTCTCTCTATAGCTCCTCCAAAGAAGAAATCCATCCTCCTCTGAAAATGCAAGTAGGGAAGAACTCTATGAGTTCCTCTGCTGCTACCCCAGCTACACAACATCAACCTACTACAAGAAAATGTTGCAACTAAAGGATTAAGCTTGGCCAAATTAAGGAATGAGGAAATGCAGCTCAAATCCTCTCCTCCCATGAGGAAAAGGTGGGGGATCCCCACCGAGAACACCCCCAATGCTCAAAATCACTGCAATCCTGCTAAACATCCCAGATATGCAAGTCCTTGAACTCACTATGAAATTTCTTAATCAAATAATAATCCAAATGAGATGCTCCTTCGTTATTATAAAGAAAATGAACTCACTTTCACCATAGGCCCCACAATTAGGGTTTCCATTCACTTTTGAATTCTTTCCCTCTAAAATCTGTGTTATCTTCTCAAACAGGCCACCCCTCTAAGGTAGCGCTGTTGACTTGGTCAAAGATGGCCAACTCAAGGTGATCCTAATCATGTTCAAACCATGGGGTGTTTATCTCAGCTGCTTTATTATCTCTCTTTTCACATAAGGAGTGTTATTTTTCTATCACCAAGGGGTTAAGGGGTCTCCATACCCATTTTATTAATCAAAATAAAAATATGCCACTATAATGTTCCATTTTAGCTTGATGCTAAAATTGGGAACATTACAATGCCTCCCCTACTGCTCCCCCAAATGTGGCCACTACTCACCCGATTGTGTTTACTAGTCCTTTCCCCCAATAAGGATTCGTGGCTACCCAACCACCTGACAGTCTGATGGCCACTCAACCTTCCCTTTCTAGTTCCTCTGATTACCATATCCTCATGATGAACTCTGATCAACCTCTAACCATTGACCTTAACCTTCAAACTAAGTCTCATTAGTACCCCAAGCCTCCCGCTTCGTCTATCACCGATTCCCCTTATTCAAGTTCTATAGAGCCTCTTTCGACATCCAATGGTCCCTTGCATATCCCTCAACCCAAATTTTAGGTTCATACCAAGATTCCTAAGGGACCATTATGCCAAAATGTTGCTTCTGGTAGAGCTTCTCATTCGTATAGCATAGTAGATGATTTGGCACAATCTCCTGCTGCCATTTCAACACTAGAACTCCTCCAGTCATGCCCTTCTCAAAAGAAGGCTCTACTATCAGCCGTGGGCACTGTAGATCTTGTTGATGACCAATTGATTGTTTTTGACACCCATCAATCAGAACATCCTCCCCTCCCTACCTCCATTGCTTTCCAAATCCTAGTCGAAATTTGGAATGCTAACGTTTCTCGGTGTATCATTGATGAGGGGGCATCCACCCATGTGATGTTCGCTTCGGTTTGGAAACAAATCGGATCTCCTGAGTTGGCCCTTTACATGATCACCATTTGAGCGTGGGATGGCCACGCCTCCCAGCCCATTGGCCTATTCCGTAATTGTCTTATCACTCTTGCAGGCAAGATGGTTTGTGTTGACGTTGAATTCATCGATGCCCCTCTTGATTATAACATCTTTTTGGGGCGTAGCTACACCTATGCCATGTCTGTTGTCCCATCCGCGGTCCACCGCAAGATGATTTTCCCTCATAATGGAAAGATAGTCACCATTGACCAGTTGATGTATCATGAGAAAAAATCTCAGACCTCCCCTGAGACGACCATCTCTTCTGTGATCAATAAGCAAACCATCGATTCTTTAACTAGTTTCTCTCTCGGCATCTACAAAGACTCCTCTTTGCTTGGGACCTTCCCTGGTCTTCCTCCTCCCCCTACCTCTGATCTCAGCTTCTTGAATTTTTGCATGATGCAATTGTCCTGGGATGCCCTTAAGCATCCCTCTTTGGCTAGTGAGCAACCTCAACCTCCACCTCGCCCACCGCAACCTACTCCTAGCCCTTTGTCTCAACCATCCAGACCTCCTCCTTCTTGCCCTTATCCTATAGCTGGTACCCATGAGCCCCTTTATCCTCCTGGGATGGTTCCACCAAGCCTCAACCATCTTGGAGCCATCTCTCCTAGTCATTACACTGTTGTTCAGATACCTTTCCTTGCTCCCCCTCTCAGAGTCTATTCGATTCCCATCATGGCCACCATTTATCTCCCTAACTTGACCCTGGCTATACCCATCTGGTACCTTGACCCTCCAGCCGTTACCCCGCCTAGCCACCCCAAACCCTACCTTGCTTTGACACTGGTTCAACTAGTTCCCTTAGCTTCTTCCATTGCTACAGTGCCATCAACACCTCAACAGGACCCTTATCCTATTGGGCCAGCTTCGGGAAAGAAAGGCAAAGCCTGAAAGGGGGCATCCAAAGAAAAGGCCACCCCGACTGACCCTGCCCCTCCTCTGCCTGCAAAGCCTTGCGCCTTTTGTGATGTCATCGGTTATGCCACCCATACTTGTGTCAAATTGCCCCATATTAAACCCATGGTTAAAGTCATATTCCCTGAGTCTACAGTCCCTGAACCCTATATTCCTTCTTCGTCTGCATCCAAGAACCCAAAGACTATTTTCACCAACAAACCCTATGCTCTGTGTGGTTTCCATGGCCATTATTCCCACCATTGTCCCCAACTAATGCATTACCGTGCCTCTTTAGAGGTAGTTCGAGAGTATAAGGTTAAACAAAATCAATCTGCCTCTCCCATACTTGCGCAGTATGCTTCAGGTCAAATTGAAGATCTACCTGCTCCCATTGAAATTCCGCCTCCTGATGTCGAGATGACAGAGCCTGCTACCACCATCCTCTACCTATCATCATAGGTGAGAACCTCGAGGAAAATTCCCTTTGAATCATCCCCTATTGTTTAGCTCGACCCCCCTTCAGCGACCACCCTAGGCTCAACATCATATGATCATCTATTTACTTGTTCTTCTGTCATCCCCCGTGATGATCCGTATGTGAGACTTTCTTTCCATGCTGATGATTTAGGTATCTTTTCAGCGTCATGTGGTTTCCCTTCCCCTCATCATCCCCCCTTTTCCTGTCATGATGACCTCCTGGAATCCTTCTCCACCCCTGACGTTATCTTTCCCGCCCATAAATGGGATGACACCATCCGTGTCTATCTTGAACTCCACAGCATGAGCACCAACTATACCTCCCATAGCCCTCATACACCACCCTCTAGTCGGTATATAAGTCATAGCCATCCTACCCAGACCACTCCCTCTTACAGTTGTCGTCTGATGTCTACTTTGCACTCACACTGCCATCATGGTTCTTCCCCCTCCCGTTTATTGTCTTGTAACACTATTCCGCAGAACCTCCCGTCTACACCCTATATCGGTTACGCTGATGGTGTGAGTTGTTATTCTCAGAATCTAGCCTCGGCAAGTTGGGCTATCTTTACCCCCTTTCATGCACTTATTCTCTCGAATGGGGTATGCATTGGTACTGCCACCAATAATCAGGCCGAATATGATGCAGTGCGTGGCCTCTTAGTCGATGCCCTCTCTCATCGCATCCTCCATCTGCATGTTTGTTTAGATTCCCTAATTCTTGTCATGCAACTAAATGGTGTCTATCGTGTGCATAATCCTCTCCTTTTTAGAAGATACTTTTGAGTGAAACTTTTGATACGCGAATTTGAAATCATTACTTTCAGTCATGTACCTCGAGAACAAAATCACTACGTAGATAGCATTGCAAACCATGTTCTAGATTGGCATTTATCACATGCATTTCATACAAGACAATAACATTCAAAATCATCAAAACGATGCATATCCATAATATGTGTCTTATAACATGTTTTTAGAGTCCATCTACTTTGATACATATGACATGCCCATAGCATGTTACAAAAACAAAACTCAAAACTGGGGGCACCACTTGCCCCTACATACACACTGGGGGCACCACCTGTCCCATACCTAATCACTATCTGGAGGATCCAGAGCCAATGGCTCTGCTCCCGCAACTTGTAGATCGCGCATCCCCTGACCGACCATCGCCATGCGCCGCATGACACCTTTCCATTCTGAAGGTAGATCAATACATGGCTCTATGTACTAGTTGTCTAAGTCTTGCCAACCATGCTCTGAAACATTGATCAGCAGCCTATCACATCTACGACGGATGTCCTCTAGGAGGGCGGTTGCATCCTCATTATGTGCTGCTCTCGATCCACTAGAATCTGCAACTCCTGATACTGTAGGTCGTCCCATATATCTGGCCAGTTTTACTGGAGCTATATTTTCATATCAAAAGTACATGAATCAATACCATATATACTATTTAGAAACTTTAACATGCACATAAAATATTAGTAACTTTTCACTTACCATCAGGCCCCCATACTCGACCAGGTAGAAGTGGCAGGTCTGGATCCCCACAATAAGTCATCCCACTATAGGGATAGTCATCTATGTACAATGGCATCTGATCCCAATGGGAAAATAACTTAGGTTGAAACACCCATCTGACCGCCCCTCCTCTTCCTTTACACATTATTCACCCCCGTCGGCGCATCCTGGGCTCTCTCAATCCCCCATCTGGGAGTTGTATATGAGGTTGCAAGGTTGGGATCTTCTCAAAAAAGAAGGAGCACAATAAAGTCCCATACACGCAATCATGGTTCACTTGCCACTTGCAAAGCGACAGCTGTCGTTTCAACGACACCAACATCATCTGGGCCCACCCATAGTAGGTCCCACTCAACACTTTCTCCACAATCTTCATCTGCCCCCCAGTGATATGATGGAGTGCCTAGTTGCATAGGATCCGCAGCACCGCTGCAGTCACTGCACATGTTTCTAATCTCTGTAGGTCCCCGATCGGTATCCGAGTCCCTTTGACTTGGAGGCCTGGTCGACAATGTCACTCTACAAACTCCATAATGTTACGCCCCCATGGTGACACTGGCTGTGTATTTCCCACCATTCCTAATGATGGGAGACTAGTCAGGAAATATAGATCCTAGACTGTCAACTTGATCTTGTGCCCCTACACTCTAAATACCTCATGATCTGGATCCCAATAACTAACAATCCAGGCCAAGAAGGGCTCCCCAGCTCTCATCAGAGTGTTCTTCGCAAAATTCAGAACTCCAAACCTGGCCAATGCATGACAGACACCTTGATCTGCTTGGATATTTGACCTTAATGTACCCAGGTCTCTCTCTCTCCAGTTGATTCGTATATCTGCCATATCTACACAAAAACATCATCTTTTTCAATATACAGATATAAAAACTATATCCAACCACAAAAACCCAAATCTCAGCCCCAAAATAGCACTGAAACCCACTCCATCTAATAGGTCACACTTTTTGGCCAAATCCTGGGACAGGTCGCACTTTTTTGCTCAAAACTTGCTTCCCAAGTCACAGTTTTTGGCCCTAAAAGTGTGACCTGGCTGTGAAGATGGAGGGGTTGTTCCTAATATTTAAGACCCTAATCTGAACTTTCAATCCATCAAAAAGAAATAGTATGGTTAGGCCTCTTACCTGCAACAGACGGATCTCGATTCCAATGATTGATTTGTCCGTTATGATCGCTGCAAGATTTAGGGCCTTCTCTCCTCTTTACATTCACCGCATCTACACAAGGAAATGAATGATTTTGGAGGGAAAATGCCTTATTAGAAGAGAAACCATCGCTTTTTCTTTCGCCTGATGGAGCCAAACCATAGCTCAATTTGAAAAACTGTCTACACCGTTGGAAAGCTCTCACCGAGCCCTCAAATGGGTATCTATTAGTTTTTCATGATTTGATACCTCACCAGGACACATTTTGTCCAAGAAGGGTCACTTCACCTCTCCTTAAAATCGGATTTCCTCACTTACAACACTTGTACTTGGGACATTATTTTCGTCATGAGTTACCACCTTGTACTCATGTTTTTATGGTCCACCATTAGACCTTTACTGTGTGGCAGCACCATCGAGTCATCCATGTTTAGAGCATCCGAGTTGAGTCATCATCGCATTCATGGAGTCTATCCCGAGTCTCTTTGTATCCCTCTATAGTCCTCCATCCGTCCTTTCTTGGTCCCTCTCTCGTGTCGCACATTATGGCCTTCAATCCCACTACCCCCTATCCCTCATGACATTGTGTCAGTCGCTGCCAGGTCATCCATGCCATTTATGCTTTAACACGGGAAGTCGTCCATTCGCTACTCAGTACCCCCCATCTCATCATCATCATTGGTGTCATTCTATCAGTCGCTCTACTATTTTCTCTCATGCTTTAGTTGAGGATCCCTTATTACTTCACCTATGGCAGACCTCCTTCTGTCTACATCAGCTCATTCATTCTAGAGGACAGGTCTAGAGGATGGTGTACCTTGGTTCCAGCTTCTACTCTTGTTCAGTGCCTCGAATCAGGCAGAGGGACTCATCCTTACCCTTTGACTTGATTGTTTCTCCGCTCTAGCTCCTTTCAGCATGATCGAGATCCGTCTACTTGATGGTCCAGTGATGCAGCAGATGTTACTAGTGATTCCCGGGTGTGCGTGAGATGTCTCAACCCTAATGAGGGGGTTGCGTTGCAAGTAGCCCCCCACATGTCTGGATGACCTCTTCATCATAGCCTTCGATGCAACTCCATATATTTGATGATGTTGGCCTTAGCCGCTTGCAGTGCCTCTTTGATTTACATGTATCAATCAGATTTTGCGAGCCCTTCCCCATTTATAGGGGAATTGGGGTTGTATTTGTATCTCATATACTCAGATACTATTGTACAAGTCCTGGTTGTTATCCCAGGCACAACATGTATGTGGGACTCATCATTAAATCTTTTATCTGGCTCATTTTTATGCCAACATATACTTTACATTTCGGTCCCTTGTTTACTTTATGCACTATTCTTTTGTACTTTATCTCGGTGGGCATAGGTATGCCTCCCCTGCTACCTTTAGCACAGGTACCCATTCATAAAAAGAGACTCTTCGCACCTTAAGTCTCATCTCCTCGGGGTCTAGTTCTTCAGCACATTAGTCTACCTTACATTTCTCTCTCTAACTTCCCTTTTGATGTCTGGTGATTGAGTTCTTACAATGTACTTCGGTCATATGATTTGATCCTAACACTCACATGATGGGGGGCAATCTGTTACACCGTTTTTTGGTCATCTAACCAAATATCATTAGATGGAACCAAGTACACCAAGTAAGACCAATTTTTCCCTAAGTAAAATTGCTTTCACTATGTTAAATAAATTAATAAAACACATTTATTAGGTTGTTTATGGTCTAAATAGGAAATCCCAAGGGGAAATATTAAACAAATCTGTATTTGTTTGGTTTTCCTCATGGAATAATTAATTAAATAGTAATTTAATTATTATTCCTAGTCATGTTTAACCAAAAGCAAGGAAATTTAATTAGATAAATCCTTATTTATCTTATTATTTTCTAGGAATAATTATTTAAATCTTATTTAAATAATATTCCTTGTTAAATATGACTAAATCATTTATAAATAATTAAATAAATCATTATTTATTTAATTATCATTCAACCACTTCCTTAAAATAATAAATAAATCATTTATTTATTTATTATTTACAAATAAAAGGATTTGACCCAAGTCAACTGTACCCCCTCAACAAATATGAAAATATTACAGGTGAATCTAGATTTGATTTCAACAATGTTTTAATCCTTTTGAATCTAGAATGACCTAATATTTATTATAAACTCCGAAGATTTTCTGCCATTCTTGACTTTTTTTTACTCTGATCATAAGTCATACTCTTGGTTTGACTTTGAGCCATTATCATTGTCATATTTTCTATTATTTTCTTTGTGAGCTCCCTTTGAGTTCTATGTTTTTCTGGCTTTTCTACACCAACAAGAGAGAGAGATTCTGAATTTGAAGTGCTGAGGACATCCAAGAACCCATCCCATTGAGGAGAATTGGAAAAACCTTTCTTGTTTTCCTCCTAGGTGCCATTAATATAAAAATTCTTCAAAAATATTGTTCTTGTCTTGTCTATTGGATGCATGGAGCAAAGCCTTATTTTTTCTGCTTAATGTCTTTTTATGCATAGATATGGGTTTTTTCAGCATTTGTCTTGATTAAATAACTGCATATTTGAAGATATTAGCAGCTATCTTTTGTTGTTAGGGCTATTTGTTATGCGCAGCTAAAGTGGTATTTTTTCGTACACTTCAAATCAAGATTCATACTAACACTTTTCTTTTTTGTTATGGGGTTGTACCTTTCTTCCTTTATTTCTGCCCTCTTTTTCTCTTTTTCTATTGTTTTTGTATTTTTCTCTTTTTCAAATTCAAAAATAGTGTTATATACAATGAACAAAAAAGCTTTGAAACTAAATCATTGTTGGCAATATGATGCAGAGTGTTGTCCTTGATGGAAACCCACTGAATGAAGATGAAGACATGAGATTGTTGACTTGTGTTGTCCTTGATGGAAATCCACCTGATGAAGTTATTCTTGACTTGATGAACTTGGTAAATGATGTTAATCTGATGTGATATGATGTTTGTTGACAATATGATGCTGAGTACCCACTTGATAGAGTGTTTTCCTTGAATGGAAACCCACCTGATGAAGTTGTGCTTGATAGAATATGTCTTGATGAACCTATTTAAAGATGTAAATCTGATGTATCTACAGGGTGTACAGAAGGCAATGAAGAAAGGAATTCAGTATGTGCTAGATCTATGATGAAAAGAGTATGTCTCTAGGCATACGCTGATTTTCCTATGGGAAGTCGCGTATGCACGCGGGAAACAACGTGCCAAGTCGCGTATGGGCAAAAGCGCTCATAAAGTGAAAAACCAAGGGCAACCACCATGGTATTGACCCATTGTATTGGGTAGTGATTCGTCTAAATGACCTCATCCGGGAACACCATCGGAAGTAATGTGGTTTTGGCTCATGGTATTGAAAAAGGGTAAACCTATATAAGGAGAAGAAATTCATTGTGCAATTCATGAGTGTGGGTGCAAGATGTCTGAGCTTGAATGAATACTTCTCTCTGAATTATATCTGAATGGAAAGGGTTACAATTGAATGATAGATCTGATTGCATGATGCACCAATGATGAAGAAGGGTATCCAGATCTGAAATGTACTTGTATTTGCTAGATCTTTTTAGGGGATGATTAGATCTAAGAAGAGGCGAACATCTGTCTGAAGTAAAGGGTAAAATCTGAGTAATGTATCTGTTCTGAAGAATTGCAATGACCTAAATGTATGAAGAACCATACGCTAGTTCGCCGCAAAAGAAGTGCGTATATACGCGGCTTTGCTGAAGATAAAGCGCGTATGCACAGTAAAATCAGCTCTGTAATTTGTACAAAAGTATACGTGGGTTGATGTGATTGGAAGCACATATATACGCGGTATCAATGAAAGGAAAGTGCGTATGCAAACTAGGGTTTCCTGAAGCAAGGGGTATGAAATGTCTGATCTGTTCTGCTGTGTTACTGCTATCTGTGAATGATGTATTCTACAGTTCTGGGTTGTCTAAATTGATATGTATCAATTTCATGTTTGACTGTGCTTAAAATTATGGAGTGGGTCCAGTCTGAAAATATGATGAAATGTGGCCTGCAAGTGGTGTGCTAAAGGAAGCTTTGGATCTAGTGTGAAAATTGATGAAACGTGGTCCATAAGAGGTGCTGAGGATTGTAGCCTTCAGTCAGGGGGTTGTAGCTCCCTTCCAGGAGAGGCTGGTAAACGAGATCAGGGGGTTGTAGCTCCCTTCCAGGAGAGGATGGTAAACGAGTCAGGGGGTTGGAGCTCCCTTCCAGGAGAGGCTGGTAAATGAGCACAGGTGGGTGCCTGCGTGCTGGTAGGAGTCTGCACCAGCACATATGTTGTAAGATGTTTTCTCTATAATAAAATATTGAAGGCTGAGCAACTGCAGCGGTGGTTTTCTCCCGACTTGGGTTTCCACCTAAAATCTTTGTGTTCATGTGTGATGCTTATGTGTGATGGTTTATTCTGTTCTTACTGCACATGTTTACTGTTTATTGAACATCTAATGAATGAATGATGGAATGATATAAGTAAAGAATTAATGGCATAATTAGATCTCTGTGTATACGCGAGTTTTATGAAGGATATCCGCGTATATACGCTAGTTTGGTTCAGCAAAGTAGCGTATGGGTTTTAGAGAGTGAAAAAGTAAAAGATTTGATAAAGTCCTAAATACTGATTCACCCCCCCTCTCAGTATTTTTCCCAACAATTGGTATCGGAGCGGGTTCTTCTGCAGAAGCTTGATCGCTTGAAGGAGATCCGTCGCAATGGGAAGTCAAGAAGGAGTGATGTCTATAAAGCCACCTCTATTCAATGGAAGCAATCTGATATTCTGGAAGGTACGAACAAAAGCATATCTGTAAATTCTTGGTGCAGATGTATGAGCAATCGTGGAAGAAGGTTATCAATACCCAGCAAGTATTCCTACTGATGCAGCAGAAAGGAAGAAGTATGAAATCAATGTCAAAGCAGTAAATGTCTTATTAGGAAGCATGTCTGAACCAAAATTTGCTAAAGTGATGTAGCTACATTCAACAAAAGAAATATGGGACAAAATCATTCTAAGCTATGAAGGAGACACAAAGGTAAAAAGTGCAAAACTCTGAACTCTTAGAATTGAATATGAAAATTTGAAGATGCATAGTGATGAGAGCATTGCCCATTTCTTCTTACGTCTGGATGATATTGTAAATCGAATGAGAAATTTGGGTGAAACCATAACTGATACTACTTTGGTGGAAAAAGTCTTAAGATCCTTGACTTCAAAATTTGACTCGAAAGTTTCAGCTATTGAAGAAAGGCAAGATCTGCAAACTCTTACTATTGTTCAATTACATGGTATTCTGACTGATTTTGAAATGAGACAAGGAGGTCCGTCTCAAATCAAAGAAGCTGCTTTTAAGGTATCTACAAAAGGAAAATAAAAGGAAGTTGTCAAATAATATAGCTATATATCTGAAGAAGAAGAAGCGAATTTCGTGAGAAAACTCCAACTAGGTACTAGAAGATTCAAAGGTAAGCTTCCCTTCAAATGTTTTGAGTGTGGAAAAGTTGGTCACTATGCTACTAAATGTCCTTATAGAGAAAAACATGGTAAAGGGAAACAATTTGAAAAGAGGAAGAGTTATTATGCAAATGAAGATGATGATGAAGTGTCTAGTGAAGATGAAGAAGATTCTGACCATGATCTGAAAGTACTCATGGCAAAGAAGCAAAAGAAGAAGGCTACTCGAAACAAGAAGATATCTTAGAAAACTTGTATAGCAAAAATTGAAGAAGATGAATCAGATAGTGATTGGGGTCCTTGTAATACTCTTCTTTGTGCAAACAATAGTGAAGATAGTGAAAGTAAAGTAGTGGATCTAGAAGAAGCTATCAAGATCAAAGTTGAAGAACAATAAAAGGAAATTGATAAGAAAGATTCTATCTACAAAGAGATGATCTCTCAAATGAAAGAACAAATAGAAATTCTGAATGGACATGTGGACAAGTATCAAAGGTTTCATACTTATGCATCCAATCGAATTAAAGGACTAGAAGCAGAAATCAACGATCTAAATGCAGATCTCAAAAAATCAAATAAGAAGAATGAAGAGCTGCAACAAACATGTGAAGAAAACGAAAATTGGTTGAAAGAAGAGATTCTAAATCTGAAGGATCAAGTAGAAGATGGAAGAAGGAAGGAAGAAAGCATGACAAAGCAATGTCAAGCCTTGGAGGTTGAGGTAAACATTCTCAAAGGTAAATTAGAAGAAAAGGTTAAAATTTTGAGGTTTCAAGATAGTACTAATATTTTGGACAATATTCTGAGTAATCAAAGGTCTCCTGCTATCAAACTTGGTCTTGGTTTCCATGAAACGGTTAAAGGAGAATCTACCTCACAAGGAAGTGCTAAAAATTCAGAGGATGTCAATACAAAACCTGAAGTGTTGAAAGAGACAAAATATCAACCAAAAATCATGAATTCTCAAAGGAATTCATTCAAGAACGTTGATTGTTTTAAATGTCATAATTATGGGCATGTTGCAGCAAATTGCAGAAGAAGAACAATTCAGCCACAAACAAACAGATTCTACTCAGAAAGGTACTCTAGTAGCTTCAAGGGATATTGTTTTTCATGTAACAAGTATGGACATAAAGCAGCTGATTGTAAAAGGAGGAAGATTAGAAATACTCATTATGATTCTTATGCTTATTTCTCTGGACACATGAGATTTTATTCTTGTAACAAGTATGGACATGTAGAAAAGGAATGCAGGTTGAACAGATCTGAGAAAGTTGACAATTTCCAGCACACAAATAGAAAGTTCAAACAAATCTCGAAAAAGATGAAGGACTGATAAAAAACATAGGGAATATTGACCCTACTGTAGTCATCCGCTTCTGAAGCTTACTTCTCTGATTGACTGCAGGAATGATGTGGGATACATTATGAGATTTAGTAATGTATCATCATAGGGGGAGCAATGTATGATGAATCTCATGGTTGATTTGATTATTCTGGTTATATGTATTTCTGACAGAGAATGTGATATGAAGAAGACAGGTACAGGAAGTACAAGTTCAGGGGGAGATGAAGGAATGTGAAAAATTTTCTATGCTTCACTTTCCATACGTGGGTTTAATGAACAAAAGTCACGTATACACGCGAGTTACAGTAGACATAGTAGCGTATGCATTTATGATCAGATAATTGGGATAATAGCTGAAGATCAGGAGCAGAGGTTCAGGGGGAGCATCAGTCTGACTGATAATTATTGTACTGTTTGCATTAATCTGGTTACACTCATGCTAATGAAATGATATATGGTTTCACTTGTTGAATATTATGGATAAGTCCTGTTTCCTTTTTGATGAAGAGTATTCGTTGCTGAGATGAAAGTCTTATAATTCGGAGATAAGGACATTTCATACAGAGATTGTTGTTGATGACTTGCTGTTGAAGGTGCTCAGGTTGCACAAGTTAAGGAAGAGCATTGGTTCAGGGGGAGCAGCAGGTTGAATACTAATTATTGCATTGTTGGCACTATGACTGCTTATTCTTTGGTTATTGTGATACTCATCCTCAAATGATGATGACTTGGTATATGGTTTATTATGATGAGATTTTGAGCCCTGTTTACTGAAAAATATCTTTTGTGCTCACACATGGATGAGTTGGAAGTTGTTTGATTCAGAAATAAGAATAGATCATGTAGAGTTTGTTACTATGGTTGAGATCTTTTCCTACATAGGTTACTTCATATTAAATCTTAAAGATCATGGTGATATTGGACTACATGGATGATTGCTTGACACTTATTTGAAGATGTTGTTCTGGTATGATAATTTCTCTTGGAAAGAAGGTATTGATGCTGCAAAGAATCTGAAGGCTTGGTTTCTAATATGCTTATGCTACAACCGTTGAATGACGCTTGAAGACACAACTACACTGTTATATCTATCTGAATTCCAGGGAAGCATTCAAATATCTTAGAAAGAAGTTAAACACTGTCTTTGCCTCACAAAGAATCAAATCTGGTTAAAATATAGAAGATGGCATTGGATACGCAGATTTCCTGAAACACAGTCGCGTATATACGCGAGTTCATGCACAGAAAACCGCGTATGTCTAATTGCTGACATTTTTCTGTTTGGAGTCAACTCTCTTCAGCACAGCTGCATTATTGTTTGGTATCTATGATACTTTTTGGTATCTCTGGTGGTGTTCCAGTTCTCATAATTCTATTTCTAATGTTTTGATAAAGATTCCTTGATGATTTGTTGGTGAAAGTGTTCAGGATGCACAAACTAAGGGGGAGCCTTAGTCATATGAAAAGGATGCTTGGATGCACAGTTTCAGGGGGAGCATTAGCTTTGCTGAGTATAATGCATTGTTGGCATTATGATGGTTCTGAGATATGTTCTCCTCCTTGAGGACTTTCTGGTGTTGGTCATAAAAAGTCATATTTATAATTTGGTGAAAAGGTCATGTTGAGACCCATGATGTAAAATTGTATTTTTCAGTCATGTAAGGACTTGTCAAATTTTTAAACCCACTTGGTTGGGTAGCTGAGTCAAATTTTGTAAACCCACTTGGTTGGGTAGCTAAGTTGAAATGTGTAAACCCACTTGGTTGGGTACTTGAGTCTCATATGTAAATCCACTTGGTTGGATCTTTGATGTAAGTATGAGTCTTTGGTGATAGGAAGGTCATAGAGTCATGTACTTCATTGAAAAATATGTTTGAAGTTTCAGCATGAACTCAGGGGGAGCTTGGTCACTTCAGTATACATCAGATCTACAGAACGCTTCTTCTACATGAGGAGAACAGGGGGAGAGAGTGTTGGTTTTGATCCGCCCTTTGCCCTTGATGTCAAAGGGGGAGAGTGACATGGTGTTTGAATGAAGAGAAAGAATGGTGTCAAAAATGGGGAGAGTGACATGGTGTCATTGTATTCTTAATATACCTATCTGTTGTGATAACCAAACACCATCGTGGTTGCCATCAAGTCCAAAGGGGGATATTGTTGGCAATATGATGCAGAGTGTTGTCCTTGATGGCAACCCACTGAATGAAGATGAAGACATGAGATTGTTGACTTGTGTTGTCCTTGATGGAAATCCACCTGATGAAGTTATTATTGACTTGATGAACTTGGTAAATGATGTAAATCTGATGTGATATGATGTTTGTTGACAATATGATGCTGAGTACCCACTTGATAGAGTGTTGTCCTTGAATGGCAACCCACCTGATGAAGTTGTGCTTGATAGAATATGTCTTGATGAACCTGTTTAAAGATGTAAATCTGATGTATCTACAGGGTGTATAGAAGGCAATGAAGAAAGGAATTCAGTATGTGCTAGATCTATGATGAAAAGAGTATGTCTCTAGGCATACACGGATTTGCCTAGGGGAAGTCGCGTATGCACGCGGGAAACAACGTGCCAAGTCGCGTATGGGCAAAAGCGCTCATAAAGTGCAAAACCAAGGGTAACCACCATGGTATTGACCCATTGTATTGGGTAGTGATTGGTCTAAATGACCTCGTCCAGGAACACCATCGGAAGTAATGTGGTTTTGGCTCATGGTATTGAAAAAGGGTAAACCTATCTAAGTAGAAGAAATTCATTGCGCAATTCATGAGTGTGGGTGCAAGATGTCTGAGCTTCAATGAATACTTCTCTCTGAAGTATATCTGAATGGAAAGGGTTACAGTTGAATGATAGATCTGATTTCATGATGCACCAATGATGAAGAAGGGTATCCAGATCTGAAATGTACTTGTATTTGCTAGATCTATTTAGCGGATGATTAGATCTGAGAAGAGGCGAACATCTGTCTGAAGTAAAGGGTAAAATCTGAGTAATGTATCTATTCTGAAGAATTACAATGACCTAAATGTCTGAAGAGCCATACGCTAGTTTACCGTAGAAGAAGCGCGTATATACGCGGCTTTGCTGAAGATAAAGCGCGTATGCGCAGTAAAATCAGCTCTGTAATTTGTACAAAAGTATACGCGGGTTGATGTGATTGGAAGCGCGTATATACGCGGTATCAATGAAAGGAAAGCGCATATGCAAACTAGGGTTTGCTGAAGCAAGGGGTATGAAATGTCTGATCTGTTCTGTTGTGTTACTAATATCTTTGAATGATGTATTCTACAGTTCTGGGTTGTCTGAATTGATATGTATCAGTTTCATGTTTGACTGTGCTTAAAAGTATGGAGTGGGTCCATTCTGAAAATATGATGAAATTTGGCCTGCAAGTGGTGTCCTAAAGGAAGCTTTGGATCTAGTGTGAAAATTGATGAAACGTGGTCCATAAGAGGTGCTGAGGATTGTATCCTTCAGTGAGGGGGTTGTATCTCCCTTCCATGAAAGGGTGGTAAATGAGATCAGGGGGTCGTAGCTCCCTTCCAGGAGAGGCTGGTAAATGAGTCAGGGGGTTGGAGCTCCCTTCCAGGAGAGGCTAGTAAACGAGTGCAGGTGGGTGCCTGCGTGCTGGTAGGACTCTGCACCAGCACATATGTTGTAAGATGTTTTCTCTATGATAAAATATTGAAGGCTGAGCAACTGCAGCGATGGTTTTCTCCCGACTTGGGTTTCCACCTAAAATCCTGGTGTTCATGTGTGATGCTTATGTGTGATGGTTTATTCTGTTCTTACTGCACATGTTTACTGTTTATTGAACATCTAATGAATGAATGATGGAATGATATAAGTAAAGAATTAATGGCATAATTAGATCTCTGTGTATACGCGAGTTTTATGAAGGATATACGCGTATATATGCTAGTTTGGTTCAGCAAAGTAGCGTAAGGGTTTTAGATAGTGAAAAAGTAAAAATTTTGATAAAGTCCTAAATACTGATTCACCCCCCCCTCTCAGTATTTTTCCCAACAATCATTAGTTAACAAAAATAATGTTTGAGAGTCCTACCATTAACAAGACCTCCAAAATACTCAGCTCCATCCAATTCTTTCAAACAGAATGTATTGTTTCCAGCAACAGATTGAATAATATAAGGGCCTTTCCATAAATTATCAAATTTTCCATGTTTTCCCTTATCTTCTCTCCTTGAATCCCATTTCAATACTTTATCACCAAATTTAAAATCACTTGACTTGGTTCTTTTGTCAAACATCTTCTTGAAGTTTTCTTGTAGTTGTTGTGCTTCGATGTATACCTCCTCTTTGGTTTGTTGTATATGTATAGTCTAGTGTATTCTTGTTGTCATATTATCATCTTCCGAATGTACTTATTGGATCAGCTTGATGATTGGCACTCCTAAAATAGTTGGAAATATTGCATCAGTTCCATAAACTAGTCGGTAAGGAGACATCGCAATTGATTTTTTAATTGTTAGTATGTCTGCCCATAAAGCATGCACTAGCTTACTGTGCCATGATTTCTTGTTATCTTACAACAAATTCTTGATTATGTTGACCAAAATTTTATTTTAGGATATTTCCAACCCATTACCTTGAGGGTAATAAGCTGTAGAATGACCCAATATATCTGATATTTATGACAGAATTCCACCATATTTTTAAACCCAAATGCAGCAACATTGTCAGTTCTGATCTTTCTAGGACAGCCAAATCTAGACAGTATATGGTTTTCAAGGAATGAAATGATAACTGAGTATGTGGCATTCCTAGAAGGGATGAATTCTATCCATTTGGTAAAATACTATGTTGCTGTGAGGATCCATCTATGTTGGGCATATGAGGCAGGATGGATTTCCACAATGAAGTTTAGGCCTCACTATTGAAAAGGAGTTTCAACAGTGATTGGTGTAGAGGTAAGGGAAACAGTTTTATTTTGCCTTCAAATATTTGACACTTGTGACAGGAAATAATCATTTTTTGTACATATTGTAAGAGGGTGGGCCAGTAGTAACCAGCTCTAAGGATTTTGTTAGCAGTTGACTTCCAGTAGAGGTGGCCTCCACATTCTCCTTCATGAAACTCATGCTTGATCTTATCTGCATCATTCTTAGGTAAACATTTAAGCAATAATACACTAGCATTTTTCCAATATAAACATTTATCCAAAATGCAATAATTTACAACTTTCAACTTTAAGAATCTTGCCTTTTTTTTCTTCAAACTAGGAGGGACATTTAGGTTGAGCAACACATACAAAATATCAGCATACCAAGATGAATTGAGAAAATAATCTTCAATAATTGGAGTTGTCAACTCCGTCTGTTCATCTAATGCATTAAACATGTTTATATCAAGAGCTTGAAAGTTGGATTCAACAATAGTTTTTTCTAGTCCTTGAACTTTTATGAGCTTAGCGGGGTTGACTTCTAAGTCATATTCTAAAACTATAGCAATCCACTTTTCTCTTTTGCCATTTAGATCTTGGGTCAATATGCCTTTTACAACTGAATGGGGCACAAATTCTATAATGTGGGAATGTAAAATGTAAACTTTGAAGTCTTTTAAGGCTTTGACCAAGGTAAAGCCTTTTTTTTCCATTATGTTGTACTTCAGAGGTGCATCTCTTAATGCTTTGCTGAAAAATGCAATTGGTTTCTCTTGTCCCTTCAAGTTTTTATGTAATAGGACAACAACCACTGTGTGTTCTGATGCAAATGAAAAAATGAATAAATCCTTTGTAAAATCAGAATTGATAAGAACTCGTGTTTTGGTAAGTGCTTGTTTTACCAGCTCAAATGGTTTCTTTGCTTCTAAAGTCCATTTAACTCCTTCTTCTCTCTTAAGCATATTTTTCATGATTCTAAGGAGTTCAGCTAGATTGGGTATGAACCTTCTCAAGAAATTAATCTTCCCAATGAAAGATTGAAGTTCCTTGATGTTTCTAGGATGGTTGATTTGAAATATACCATCAATCCTCTTTAGGTCCATCCTTATTCCTTCTTCTAATATGATGTGTCCAATAAATTTACCTTCTTGGAGACCAAACAATGTTTTCTTTGGATTTAAAGATAACCCATATTTTTTTCATTTCTCAAAGACTTTTCTCAAGTGTATTGGGTGTTCTTCATCTGTTTTAGAATAGACAGTGATATCATCTAAATAAATCTCTATGAAGTAACCTATTTCTTCTGGGAATGAAATATTTATGGCTCTCTAAAATGTGGCACTAGCATTCATTAAACCAAAGGGCATTTTCAAATACATGAAAGTACCCCAAGGAGTAGTAAAGGTTGTCCTAAGTTGATCATCAGGATGTACTAGTATTTGATTGTAACCTGAGAAGCCATCTAGCAAAGAAATTCTTTTAGACCCAACTACCCTTTGTAAGATATGATCCATTTTGGGTAAGGGATAATTGTCCTTTAAAGAGGCTTTGTTTAAGTTTCTAAAGTCAATGAAAAGTCTTATTTATCCTTTTTTCTTCCTAACAGATATAATATTAGAGACCCACTCTGAGTATCTAATAGGGACTATAATTCCAGCATCATACATTTTCTAATTTCTTTCTCTACCAGAGGTAATTGAACATGGATGATTCTACGCAATTTTTGTTTAAAATACTTTTGGTTTTCTTTGAGGGGTATCTTATGCTGGATTATTTCTGTATCATATGGTTTTAGATCTTCATAGCTCCATGCAAAAACATCAGAAAAATCTCTAAAAAGCTCAATGTATTTCAGTTTAATGTGAGCTGGCAGTGTCTTAGATAGTTTGATCACTTTGGGCTTTTCCTCACTGCCTATGTTGCATTCTTCCACTTCAGATTCAATAGGTTCTATTTTTGGCTTTTTGACAACATCATTCAAGTCAAACAATTCTTATAATGGGTCTAGTCCTTTTGGAAAGCTCTGATATTTAGATTGCAATACTTCTAAGTCTTCATTTTCTAAATCTGTGTTATTTTCTATTTTGTGTTTGCGTTCATGGGTTAACATATTTATACTAGCAATCTCAAGAGATTTTTCTTCTTCAGAAGTGGGTTTTCTTCGGTAGGACAGTCTTGTTCATACTTTGAATCTAAGTTTTGCACTTCAAATTCATTTCTGGACTATAGGAAGTCTTCTATTTTTTTATCTCCTTCAAACACTTGCCAACATTTTTCATTATCCGGAACAAATGGTCTATATTTGACTTGGATGGTGTATTATTTGCTCTCATAAGGTCTTAGACAAGTACTATTAGCAAAGGATAATCCATTAGCAAGAATGTTTTGGTTCCTTGGCACAAAGGTAAGTTGGAATTCAGCAAATTTTTTTAACAAGTCCATGGCATCATCTCTATAGGCTCTAAGTTTGGGGTGTTTAGCAGTGTATTCCCCATTTACTTGTCTAATTATCAATTCTAAATCCCCATGAATTGTTATTCTTTTGGCCCCTAATTTTTTCAAAAAATTCAGGCCTAAAAGGAGATCCTCATACTCTGCTATGTTGTTTGTGCATTGGAAGTTTAATATATAATAATGACCCTCAGCATGATTGTTTTCAGTGTTGTGTACCCATATGCCTGCTCCTACATCAATTTTAGAGCAAGACCCATCAAAAATCATACTTGAAAGAGGACTATTTTCAGATTTGTCACTTATTTTATTTTTTTCCTCTATGTTTTGTTTGCCTAATTTGTGACTGTGTTGTTCATGTAGGACTGCACTATGTTTTTCTTTATTTTGTTGCTCTATATTTTCAATGTTTTGCGGGCTTATTCTTTGATGTCCTTGATTGGCACTATTCTCAAGATTGTTTTGATGCTCTAGACCTATGATCTGTTTGTTATGATTTTCTGAATTAGCAAACTGTTTTTTCATTTTCTCTTTATTTTCCTCTTCATCTATGGCTGCCACTATGTTTGGATGTGGAGTGACCACTATATTGGCTAATGTTTCATTGAATAACTTTCACTCATTAGGAATCTCATTATTGTAAAGAATGAATGAATCAAGGCTAGTGTGTATAGAATAGAGGGGAGAGTTTTCTAGTCTTTCTTGACTACTCGCCATATATTTCATGTGTGTTTCCCTATATATTCTTCTGGGTTGACTGAAGACAGGGATGGTGGCATAAGTCATATCCATCTGAAGAGTGCCTTGCAACTTAGCACCCCATGATCTTGAAAGAAGCATGCCATATTTTGGGGGTACATCAGCCACTACCACATCCATCACTATGCATTTGGCTGGGATTTGGGTCAATTTTACACAAATATATTTGATAAAGCCTAAGAATTTTACTCTACTGGAGTCAAAAGAATACAAATCCTTATATGGTCTGGTTATCTCAAGGCCTAATATCTCCATGATTAATTTGGGCATGAGGTTATGAGAAGCCCCTGAATCATGCATAGCATTGCGTAAAATCTTATCATGGATATTCAAACTGACATAGAATGGAGGGGTAGTTCCTTCTTGAAATTTTCCTTCAATCTTTGGTCCAAATAGGAGCTCTGGTTTATCATCACTTAATTTAACAGTGTCATGAACATTCTCTATGTTCAAGGCTTTAAAAACTTGACATCTATATACATTTTGAGTGACTAATTCAGTGAGAGGGATAGAGATTTTGATTTTAGAAATTTCATTCTCTAGGCTAAAGGGAATCTGGTTTTTGAAATGTTTGATTCAGCCTTGTTAGTCACTCCTTTATTAGCAAAATCATCTTGCTGATTTATACTATTTACAGCAGTCAAAATGGTTTTTTCAGGGGCATTAGATGAAATTCTAATGCTACTAGGGTCACCACTCTGTTTTTCATTGATTTGGGTGTTTTTTCCCTTGTTTGGATCAGAAATTTCAGCCCCTATGTTATGGTTTTCTATTTTCTTTTTGGAAGCATTTACAGGGCTGTTTTTGGCAGAATTATTAGAGGTTTTCTTTTTGGGAGTTTCTTTATTCTTTTTACTTCTTAGGTCATTTTTTTTGGGTGATCCTATGATGGCATTCTCAAAGTCGTGTTCACAGTGTTTAGTTTCTTGTCTTCTATCATCATAGGGTGTATATAGACCTTGTTTTCTTTCATGTAGGAAATCATAATCCTCATTGCTTACTCCCAACATGTTTATGTTATCATCCTCTATTTGTTCAATTATTTCTTCATCCTCATTAACATAATTTTCTTGGAAAGGATTTCTGATTTGTTGATCATCATCTCTTTGTTTGTTCTAAGGTTGACTTCTTCTAAAGTTCTAATTTTGGTTTTGGGATTGATTTCTGTTTTGAGGAGCTGATTGATTTTCTCTAGATTTATATTTTTCATATATCCTCATCCTCTCCATTATCTTCTCCATCATCCTTTCCACTTTTGAGTTAGATGTGGAAGGTGCAGCTTCATCCCTATATGATACCCTCTTCTCAGTCTCCATTCTAGCTCTCTTCTCAATCAGATTTTCTTCCACACTAAGAGCTCCCTTCTGCATGTCTTCTAAAGTTAATTGATCTCTTTCTCTTAGCTGATAAGCCGTTACAGGATCAAATCCTTCAGGGAATTTTGCCAAATCTGAGCCTTGTGGAGGCTTCAAATCTAGGGGTAGTGCATTATAAACACTATTAAATCTAGTGTAATACGTTTGAACACTTTCCCTAGTGTTTCTCTTGAGGTTGTTGTAATATGAAAGTATTTGGAGAGGGTTCTTCCTAATTTCCCATTTTTTTATGAATGTTTTATGTAAAGAAGGGAGATCATTTATTCTATTAGGAGTTAAACCTTTAAACCACTTCTTGGCCTCTCCTGCTAAACTTTGGGCAAATATTCTCATCTTAATGGTCTCATCTTCTATTTCCATATAATAAAAGGAATCATTCACCTTGTCTAGATGCTGTTGAGCAGTAGCAAGTTCATTTCCGGTGAAATGGGGAATTTTGGACTGATGGTTTGGTGTCAAAGGAGGCAGAGGTTGTGTTAACACTAGGGGAGCATACCATGTTGCCATGATAGGAGGTTGTGGAAAAAATGGGGGGTTTACGAGTGGAGGGTTTATGAAAGGAGGGGGAGCATGGAATGGAGTAGTTTGAATAATGGGTGTATAAATAATAGAAGTACTTGGAACAGCAAGAGACTATTGAGTAGATCTAGGATGAGAGAAACCAAATTTATGAATGAAATGAAGATCAAGCGGAGTGGTTTCTCTACTATCAATATGTTCACCACTATTTTGGTGTGAGTGTGGAGACTCAAATTTTATCTAATCTATATCACTAAATGACTTAGTTTTGGATGGGTTTCTTATGGATGGTAAGTCAACTTGTGTATCTTGCAGAGCTGAGATATTTTTCAGGTACAGAGTTAGCTCTATGAGTTGGTCTGAAAACAATTGAAGTATTGGATTTAGGAGGTTTCCTAAGAATTCTTTTTGGATTATCAACTATCTCAGGAGGATTTGGGTCAAGATAGGCTCTAGTATAAATTCTTCTAGAAGCCACTATGTGGTGTTTTTAGACCCAATGATCAGAAACGTTTAGTCAAGTATGACAATATTTTAAAGGCTAACTAATATTTTTCAAATAAAACTCAATCCTCAAATTCTTCTTAACTGGGTTTGAAAGATTTTTGAAGGATAGAAGAATTTCCCATTGTATTCTTAGGAAAAACCAGTGGGGTCAGCAGGCCTATTGAATACCAATGGAGTCACCAGGTGACGGGTTTTTACTTGTTTTCAAGGTTTGATTGTTGTTCACCATCAACAATCAATAATAACCATTCTTGGTGACAGTTGTGTCATTTAAAAATAGGGGTTTGTTGAGTTGTAAAGTTATCTATTACTAAATATTTTTCCCCATTATGGTCGCCACTATGTTAGGACTCCGTAGTTTACAAGATTGGCAAGAAAAAACGCTGCAGAGCCTACATCAGAACCACTTTGGAATCTTAGGATCTAGCCCTCCTGGATTCTGAGAGGGATCTCTCTATATAAGTGTTTTCAAAATATATGATCTTAGGCTAGTTATGAAGTACAAGGGGTTTTTTTTTTTTTTGGTTGGGATGTACATCATCAAAATGAAGGAAGTCTTTTGAACGGTAAATGTGTGAGCAGGTTGAAAGAATGTTTCAGCTGATAGGATGGGTAAGAGACAATATCAATCCATTGGGCTATGGAGTCACAAAAGGATTTAATTTCACAACAAGTTTCAAGAGTGGTCCATGGGGCAAGTCATCTATATCAAAGGATCTCTTTAAGTTTATTTATGATATGGAACATTAAGAAGTGTGGTGAAAAGAAGAAAACATATGAGAAAACAAAGGGAAACCTAAGATAAGGTAAGGACTTTGAACCTATCCTGCTTTTGACATGCTCTTAAGGGAAAACATTTAAGATAAACAAAGAATAGACTAAGATCAAGTAAGGAATTTTAACCTAGCCTTCTTTCAGCATATTCTCAAAGGAAAAAATTCAAGATGAACATAAAAAATAGCCTAAGATCAGGTAAGGACTTTTAACCTATCTCAAGTTGTACTTAGTAAACATGGGCTCACCAACACTTCACTGGTTATACTCTATTGAATCACCATTGAAACAAAATTAGAGGAAAACATAAAGGTAAATATTTTCAGTGAGAATTAGGGTACTTTACAGTAAATCCTATTCTATATTTTCTTTTCTTTATCAGAGAAAGTGGATAGTATGAAAAACATAAGAAAAATAACAATTATAGTAAGAAACACATCACCATTGACATAGACCAGGATCCCATAAATCAGATTGTATATTTTATGTTCAAACCAGTTACAATCTTCAAGTCCAGTAGGTCTTTACATCTTCAAAATTCTCTTCTCAACCTATCTTTCTTCAATTACAAACAAATCTTCAGCATGCTTCAATAACTATTTACATTCGACAAGTATTCAACCAACAATAAGAATGTCCCCTCGTGAAGTATTTATAGAAGAATGAGGAGGTGGAGTGAAATAAAGGGTTATTTGTTCAATTAATACAGAGTAAATTCTTGTCGGCCTTTGGGAGGCCTAATGGAGAAGATATCTAATGTATTAACTCTGTTAATTGAATTTTACATTAAGTTTCATCAACTTCAATCAATTTTGTTCAATTTTGAGGCTTTTGGTAAGCTAGAAATTACTTTTGAGCTGTCTTTGGAAATATATCTGACTGTGCATTAACTTTGCTTTCTTTTGAGGCAAATAATCTGGAAGGTGGCATTTCTGAGGATTAATTGCCTCACTAATGTGGTAGTTGGAGGATTTCCTTACTGATCTGTCAACTTTGTGGCTTTAAACACTGATTAGGCCTCTGATTTGGCTTTAGGCCTCCTTTAATAATATTTATTCTTCAAACTGTGTCTTTAACCTTTAATATTCGGATTAAGTCTTAAAATATTCATGATTTTGGTTTAATCCTTTAACTTTTAATCTCTGATACTCTTCTGATCTTTACTGCTTGTGTACAGGTCTACTGTGTTGGAGGGCTTTTCTTGTATAATAAACATTCGTGACATATTGATTAAACTTGATAATCGGACCCTTTATGTCCCTTTCTGCATGATTTTGCCCTAAGGATTTTCATCCTCAGTCCTTTGTCATTTTATTTTACTATGGGACCACTTTGATATCTTATCCACCATGAAACCTGCAAAAAACATCAAACTATTAACAAATCTTGCGTTTTGTGGTTTTAGCTACTAACAGAGGCTAGGCGAGGGGTGGAGGAGCAGTGAGGAGGCAAGGTGAATGCAGCGGGGAAGGGTTTAATCATGGCACGAAGATCTGGAAAGGGGGTATTGGAAAACTGGGGATAGTTTTCACATAGGGATGGGCGGTAAGCTATTTTTTGATAATCGAATGTGATATGATTTATCGTTCGACATGTGGCTCTAAAAAGCCACTTATTTCGCGTGCAAGATTCACTATGGGGAGATTTGGTGGAAACGGGTGTGAAAATGAGTTTGAATCATTCGATCTGGGTAGTCCAGATCAATGGCTGTAGATGAGAGTGATACGATGAAATATATGCGGGTGAAAGATGGTGGTACCTGATGATAATGTCAACAATTTTGACACATAGCAGGGAGGCTTGAGGTTGGATAAAATAATGTGCGCTGTTGAATTATTGTGATAAAGGGTTAAAATCAAGGTGGGGTGATTATATAAAGGGAAAGAGGCAGAAGCGGGAGGGGAGTTAATGGTTGTTGGATCATGGAGGAGATCTACGGTTGAGATCAAATGCGGTGGGATGAAGGGTATGGAAGGATCTTGTCAGCGGCGTGCCCCTGCAGTGAAAGGGAAAGTGTTGGCCATCAGATCGAGGAAAATATCGATGGTGGAGATGGACTGCGAGGGGATTGAGGAGTACGGAGGGGTTTATTTCAGGTGCACCGTAGTGATTTTCCACCATTGATTTGAGTTGAATGGACGGTCCAAATTAAATCGTGGAGATCAGAGATTAAAATTGGGGGAAGAGGGGTTAGGGGGATGGTGCAAATGTGATGAAGCGAGGGCCTTAGATCTAAAATAGGATCAAAAGTTAGGATTGATTTCAGCAAATCAGAGATCGGAGAAGCAGAGGGTCCAAGAACAAAGTTTTTGGATTTGCAATGGTCAATGGCCGATAAGAGGGGAAATTGCGATGGGGAAGCGCCGATGCGATGAAGTGTGATGGATGGAGGGCCATCCGATCAACATCAGGATCAACGATGGAGTTCTTATCTGTAGGGAACCGTCGATGGAGAACGAAAAGGGTTGCCGAGAAAAACGCCAAAGTGCGATGCAGCGCGGACTGTCAGATCTGAGGAAGATTGACAATCTAGATTTGATCGACGGGAAACAAAAATTGAAAAGGAAAAGGGGAATGCGCCAATGCAATGGAGCGGTAGCTGTCAAATCTGAGGAAAATCGACGGTCTAGAATTCATCGGAGGATTGGCATATCGGCGGAGTAGGGGTTTGGGAACAAAGGAATGGGGAATGCCGATATGTGATGGCTTCGCATCAGTGGAAAACATTTTACAAAGGAAAAAGGTCATGGGGAAAGGAAAAATACCAAAATTCCGATGGGCTTAGCGCTTTGGTTGCGGAGCCAGGTCACATGGTGGAAAAAAGGGGCTCGGGCTTAAGTGGAAGGGGCTTAAGGCCCTAAAGGAGTGGAAAATGCATTTTCAAAGGTTTTTATGTGTTTTTATGACTTTTTTAGTGTTTTGGGTGAAGTAAAAGGATTTTTAAAACCAAATAAAAAAAAGGGTTAAATGGTTTTAAAGGGATTTTTAAGGAAAATAAAAGTAATTGAGTGAGGCAAGGGGGATTTTTAGAAGGAAAATGAGTGATATGGGGGCAATTTGTGAAAATGAGATGGGGGAATGAAATGATGGAAATGGGGCTTTAGAAAACAATTTTTTCTTTGGAAACAACAGGGTGTTTTGAAGGATTTTTAATGAAGATATCAGTGGAATGGATCCTTTTGGACAAGGAACACAAAGAGGCTTTAAGAAGTCACAAATTTTGCATAAAATTTGTTTCTTGAAGACTAAAGACCTGTTTTAGCCATAATCAGTTATGAAATTTTTTTATTGATGGCTAATAGTAGGAAGTATTAAATTACATTATATATCAGCTAAGCATAACAATAATAACACAACACTTGCCCAAATCCATTCCAAGAAGGACTATCTCCATCACCGTGAAACCCAAAGATAATCCTGCCCTCTTATGGAGCAATGGACTATACAGAGATGGCGAGAAAATGAGGTCCATGGATGAGCCCTCCCATGATAATCTCCTCATAAAGGTCTGCAAAATGAAAGGATGCATATCCCCTTGGAACACTCAATTAATAGATACATACACCCAAGTAACAACACTTTTGGCCTTGGTGATAAGGCTCTTATCAAACCATGACTCCATTCTTTGACATGCCATATTCCAAAGGCATCCACCATCATGGTGATATGTGTGGGAAACTCCTTCCTATGTGGAAGTACTTCCTGATCCTTCAATGCCAAAGGGTAGCCTCTTTTCACTTTGATTGTGCCATCCCTTCCTCCTGAAACATTCTGCAAAGTATGGGAGAAATTCAGCCCATACTCTCCCAAGAGTAGCCAAAGCAACAATACCTATGGTTTCCTCCTCACACCTCCATCATGAAATCATAAGGTGAAAACATGATGCTTGTCATGAAGAATGTCACATCATCATAATGCACCCAAACTACTTGCTGCCATAGGATGTAAGTGCCATACCATGTCCGAACCATCAACATACTCTTTGAAATAGAATATGTCACGTGATGACCAAACTCTTTCAAGAGTAGCCAACACAGCCTTGCCTCCTACTACCCTGTGTCATAGATCTGCAAGTGTCTCTTCAACTTATTTCTTATCTATATCACCCATCCAACCAATGGCAAGTGTCTGCTATCATGCTCAAAATAGGTATCCATCCAATGGAGAATACCACACTCCCAATCCAATCCACTATATCTACACTTCATGGGATGTTGAAGTGCAACTTCCTGGAGATATCCAAATGAAGACCACTCATTAATGACCAACTTGATCTCATAAGGATCCAACTATACTAAAGGAAAAATCTTCTCATTAAGAAATAAAATTCTCATCAAGAAATATCCATCATAACAATGAAATATAAGATGTCTCTCATCAACCATTTTCCTATCCCATGCTACACATGTATAATGTTCATTGGAATGCTCCAATAAAATTTGGGCCCCCAACTCATCAATGGTGCTCAATGACGACGCTATTGATCTCCATGATGGTGCATATGTTGTCTTAAGATCATGCTCAATGATGAACACATAGTTCTGCATTGCATTGCTTAGGAAAATACTCATCCTATCCTCCAAAAATATACACTCCATCCCCAAGAGTTGTATGCAGTTCAACAATGATATACTCGGATGACTATATATCTCCTCCTTGAACAAATCAAGATTCCTCAACGCAGTGATAGTCTTCTGCTCCAAATCAGCAATGTGCTTTGACCCTAGGTCATGCATTTTCCATGATAGCATGTTTCCATAACCCTCCATATGATGTGCCGAAATAATAGGAAATGAACATACGTGCATACTTTGGTAAAGCTTGGGAACATCTTGTACTACTACAAGGGTTCATTCCTCTAGTGTAATGACTTCCCCAACTACTAATGATGATGATTTTTCTTCTATGGCTGTATCAAAGCTGATATAAGTCTCCTCCTCCTCATGCATCTTGAGAATAGTGCATGGGAATATAAAAGTCAAGAGATCAAGACCACTTTGAAAAGGTGCTAGTGTTCCTTCTCCTGATGAAAGTGCTCTTGCATCAAGTGGTGGTGGAAGCCCCTTCTTGTCAAACCTCTTGATCAACCTTTGAGTAAAATCTACATATGCAGTCACTCTTGCATTACTCAAATGGCTGAACCACCAAATTTCTACTTCACCCTGAAGGCGTAGCACTGCAATCTCAACAAATTCTCTATCTACTAATGTATGTAGTAAAAAAAATGCATCCAAATTCATTCCCCAAGCTCTTGATGTGCATGTCGATGACCCATCAAATCTAGGAAATAGAAATCTATTGTTGCAAGGTCTCCTTTCTTCTTTGAGCTGGATGAACTGCGGGAGAGTTAGATTCTCCTTGAAAGCTCTTGATTGAGATTTTCATTCTGCAATATACTCACTTAGAATCTCATGATCTAAGTGTCCTCCATCTCCATGCCTTTTGTCTTCTTCTTCAAAATAAAAGGGCATAGTATATTTCTTTGGAGCACTATGCAATACCAATTCTTTCTTCTGCTGATAGGAAGTACAAGGACCTTCCTCATCTTGAAAAGCTAATGAGGTCTCATTGTTTCTCTCCATTTTCATTTTCTTGACCTCCTTAGTGAGGTCCTTCCTAGATCGAAAAAGAGATGAGATAAAATTCATTCCTTCCATAATTCTGATCTCTTTCTCCTTCTTCTTATTCTCCTAATAGCATAATGGTTGAGATCCATAGGCTAAGCCAAGATTATGCTCTTATACCACTATAATATTCACAAATGGGAAAAGTAGGAATATAGTGCATAAACAAGGAAATAGCAAGGTAAATACACACATCAATATTGGAGACCAATATGGAGCCATAAAATTATGTATAATAACAAAAAATCAGTACAAAATGGTGAGGCATAATTCATATGAAATGAGGAAACAAGCCTCCCATAAACAATCACTCCCAAATATGAGTTGCTGCTACAATAAAAAATACCAAAGAGCTTCTAAAATGCAGTCATACTAAGCATAAATACAACTATAGATCATACAATGATATAAAGATATTGATATATGCCACAAAAGATACTACAAATATAGATCTAGGCAGTAGATCAGCTTTCCAAAACAACCCAAGAGGGTTTCCGGAAAATGCACACAATGTGCCAATGTAAGCTAAAGCCCTAGGGTTGAAGGTATGCTCCAACAAAAAAAAATGAGAATATATGGCTGAAACTGATGTAGAAACCTACAACTCTTATCCAATAGATCCTCCTAATGGATGAATGGCTCCTCCACTGAAGAAATCACCTCCCAAAACATCCACTGCAACCACCCCTGCAACTCCTCCCTAAAATAATGCAGATATGGACTGAAATTGTGTTGTAGGGGATAAATACTCCTTGTCCTGGTGCCAAATATGTCAATAAATCCTGAGGGGATTCTTTACAGGCCTCCCAATGGAAGGAAACCTTCCTCCACTTCAAAACTAGCTCTGAAGACACCCAATATAATCCTCTACTATTGCGCCCTACAACACATCACAAATCTAAGAAGAAACTGCGGTGATAAAGAAAGTTGTAGCTTGGCATAATATCAGATAGTGGACAATGTAGTGCATTGATCTTCCAAGAGGCCTCTCAAGGAAAGAGGTGGGATTCCTGACCAGGAACACCCTATGCTAAACAACACTGCAATCTTAGCTAAACAACTGAAGAGAGAAACAAGTCTAAACAGACCATATACAAAATAATAATCCAAAACATAACCCCATATGGTTGACATCCTCTTCCTTATATAAGTGATGAGCTTCCTCACCCTTTTCCCCACTCAATTAGGTCACTACTTCGATGCATTCAATCTATCTCCAAAACTATGTTGTCCCACCATTTGGTCAAAGTTGACCCAGTCTTCATACTCCAGCCCATTTTCACACCTAAGGGTCTTCAATCCAACTTTCTAGATGACCTCCATTCACACTAGTAGTGTTTTTATTCCTACTAAGGTGATTTATGGGTCTCCATACCTTATTATTCCTCTCTCTAAGCGCAAAATCAAAAATTTAATATTACAATTAGTTGTGTGCTAATTTAGGAATTTTACATAAATTGGCTTCCTTTAATTCTCTGATTGTCCTGGAACTTGAAGAAAAAAACATGGCACAAACATTGCAATAAAACATAAGTGTGTTCAAAGATAAGTCGTCAATTTCTCTTAGTACTTAATGCTTAATTAATGCTTAATCAATTTCTCTCAGTACAATTTTTTTTTGCATAAGTAATGCTTAGTAAAACATGTTCATGATGTGTCTTCATTTCAAATTGTCATGGTTAGTCCAATTTCACAATTGCAATAATAAATCCAAATTCTAAAAGAAATGATGATATGCACAATTTCCTTAATCTATGTTGAACCATAGCATTTCATAAAGATAAGGAATATTATATTTCAAACGTGTAATGATTCCTGCAAAACAATCTTCAATCATTGAGCACTCTTATGGTTCTTCTTCTTCCCTGTATCATGCTTGAAAACATCAAAAACTCAATATTAACAAAATTTAATTTACAATTAAATTTAGTTAAGGTGAGCTATTCCGCCTTTATTCAATTAATTTTGTCTTATGTTTTTTGATCTTTTCCTTTGTTTCTTGCTTTGATGGGTGTGCTTAAATGGTCCCTCACAACAAATTTTTCTCAATTTTATCCAATCATGAATTTTGATTAGAATGAATTGTCAACAAAATAGATCATTAAATTTAGAGTTGCAAAATTGTTTTTCAGCTGTAGAATTGCAGAGTTTCTATAGCTAAAATCTCGAAGAGACAGTTAAGTACACACAGTTATGCAAATAATCAATGTGATCTTTAAATTCAGTAATACCTCTTCCAGAAAAACTTACCCTAATTATTTATTGATATATATATATATATATATATATATATATATATATATATATATATATTATGGAAATAACATATAATATAATTACAATATAAAAATTAATGAAATATTTACAAAATAAAAATTAAATATTAAAACATCACTCCATTTACGGAAGAAATATTTGTTAGATCTCTGTAATTTGTAAGATAGGCAAATACAAACTGTAGAGAGAACACATGAACCACTTTGGGATTCTAGGATCTAGCCCTCCTGAACCTAGAGAGGGATCTCTCTATAAAGTGAAAATATTTATTTATCTTTAAGGCTTTTGTGGTATGATATTAGGCTAGTTATTAAGAACAAGGGTTGTTTTTTGTTTTGGTTGGTTGAGCATGATTATTAGTTGAGTGGAAAGTCCTAAAATGAAAGAGTTTCAAACATGTGAAGTTACAAGCAATCAGAACAAGCTCTGGCTAAAAAGATAGATATAACGCTGGTTTTTAGTCCATTGGGTTATGGAGTCATAAAAGGGTTTTAATTGAGAAACAATTTCAAGAGTGGACCGAGGGGAAAGTCATATATATCACAAGATATTTTGAGATAAAATGATGGAATGGAATAGTAAAAGTGTTGGAGGGGTGGAAATAGACAATAATTTCAACTAGGATTGATCAGTCTGTCCAACAAGAAAAACCTTTTAAGTAACTGTTTAAAAATGGCCAAAGGACAGGGCTAACAATAGAATCTTTGGGCAAGTTCGTATTAAAGATAACTCAATAGACAAACAATCCATTAATACACATAATTACTTTCAGAAGGGATGAAAACAAATAAGATAAACAGAGTGTAGCCTAAGATTAGATAAGATACTTTTAAATCTAGCCTTCTTTCAGCATACACTTAGGGAAACTTTCAGAACTACCATTGGAGAAAGAAGCTAGAAAACAGGGCACACCATCACTTTTCTAGTCTAAATTTACTAGGAAAATAATTAAAATAACATTAAAAAATTATCTTTAAAATAAACAGTAGGATGAGGGAATGCCAGCATTCCTAACTGCTTGAACTATATTGAATCATTCTTAAATACACGATTTGGAGGAAAAAATTGAGATAAAGTTTATCAGTTAGAGAAGGGTACTGTAAACAGTAAATCCTAACTCTATGCTTGTTGTTCTTTATCAGAGAAAAATGGACAAAATGGCATACATGAAAGGAAAAACAATAACACAGAAAGAAGCACTTCACCAGTGATATAGACTAGGATCGCAAGAATCGGCTTTTATATTGATCTCAATCCAGTTACATCCTTCAAGTCCAATGTTTCAGTTCAGCAATCTTCACTTCTCAGCCTAACTTATTTAATCACAAATAGAGCTTCAAGAGCCTTTGAACACTATTTACATGTAGAAGTTTTGAGGACAAGTATATTTCAAAGTTCTGCAACCAACCTTTTACAATGAGCTCCTCAAGAAGATTTTATAGGAAAATGAGGAGGTCGAAGAGAGAAAATATCTATGGGTTCAATTAATATAGTTTTAATGTTTCTCGGCCTTTGAGGGGCTAAATGGAGAATTTTACATATATTTCTCTGTATTAATTGGTTTACATTAAATTTTAAGCTTGCCAGGAAGCTTTTGTTGACTTCAACGCTTTGTGTCATCATTGTAATAACTTTGTTGATATTTTGCAATAAGTTCCTTTGGATTGAAATAACTGTTTGGTTGCATGGAGGAAAATATCTTCTTTTCTGGTCATAACTTGGCCTCTGTTGAATGCTTTGAGGCTACAGGTGGCCTTTTGGTAGCTGAGAGGAATCAATTAGCCTTTGATGTGGCAGTGGAGGCTTTCCCGGACTTATAAATATTTTTTATTTTCTTTAAACGCAATTAGTTTGATTTGATTCTGTGTGTTAGGCTTAATTAGGCCTAAGTTCCATCTCTGTTCTTCAAACTATGTTTAATTTAGTGGATTAGGCTTTTAATTGTCAATTTTAGCCGTAATCCACCCAAACTGCTGCAAACCAGCTTTAGTTCTTCATCTTTGGTTTGGTTTGATCTTCAACACTGATACTCTCTGTTTCAATTAATATTTGTTGTGTCTTGTTGATGTGCAGGTGCACAGAGGGTTCTTATGGCATCAGTGCTCATGATGCACTGATGAAACGTGATATGGAACCCTGTAGAATGATTTCTCTTCATGCACAAAGGTGTGGGGGATCGTCATCCCCGACCTTTGGTTTTCCTTTAATATAATGGAGAAAACCATTAAAAACCTGAAAAATACACAAAATGTTATAAAAATCCTGCATGGCAGGGTAAAAATGCTTTGGAGGCTTAGGTTTAGAGCATGGTCATTGGATGAAAGCATCCAACGATGGAGATTTATCGTTGAAGTTGAAAGGGAAGTGGTCGAACAGACGGTGGGGAAAAATAATTCAGGGACGTTGATGTACAAAGATCAATAGTCGGGAGTAATCTGAGTTTCATATAATTAAAAAGGTCCACTTTAACGTGAAATGGAAGAAAAACAAAGGAAATAGGTGAAAATTCCCTTTGGCGGAGGAAATATGTTAAAAGGAAATTTGGGGTTTCTCAGATGATCTTGGGTCATCGGATGAGATCGACCCAAGGAGATCAATGGTGCAGATTGATCTATGAAGGCCCTTGGAGGTAGGTAGAGGGCAATAATGTAATGGCCAGATTGAATTTGAGCTGTTGATCTGTAGAGATCAATGGTGGGGAGTGAACGCGATGAAACACAATATAAAAGGGGAAAGCGGTTTCGGCTTGAGAAACCAGAGGTATCGAGCTGTGAAAAGGTGGATGGGAAGTTTTATCATTTTGAATGCGATATGCGTCAGAGGGCAACACGTGGCATTTCAAAACCGCCCATATTGCGTGATTTCTGAGAATTATCCTTCGACATGAAATTACGCGAAAATGTGCATCAGCTGTGAGATCTGGGGTCTTAGATCTGAAGGTTGTGGAAAGAGCATGATATAGACGAGATGCGTGGGTGATAATAGGTGGGGTTGTTTTAATCGGGACCATCCAATCATAGGGATGAACGACGGAGATCAAATCTGGGATGGGTAGGACCCAAGAGTGTCAGGTCTACCGGGATGAATCTGGGTCGCTGGATCTTTAATAAGGACAGTCGAGATCAATATTTGCAGGTAATGGAATAATTTATAAGGCGGAGAATGGATTAATATGGTCCGTTGATCTGCAGAGATCAATGGCTGAGATTTCCCCAAAAAACATTATAAAGTAGGGCTTCATAATTTTAACGAAGGTCACGGCATTCAATCTGGACTGTCAAATCTTGACATGTGGATGACCCAGATGCAATCAGAGGTCTGCGATCTGTGGGGGAAAAACAGAATGGGCGTCAACGTGATTGACTGTAGACCATCGATATGAGGATCAGTTTGATAGTGGAGGATGAATCAGAAGGTAACCAATAAGAGGTGGCGAATAAAATATTTAACGCGCCCAATGGAAATCTCCGATGCAAGATTGCGCGGGATGTTGATTGGTCCAAGATCAGCGGTGGAAAAGGGTTTAACCAATGAAGGGCGGGTCCCTTTATATTTACAAAAAATGGGTTTTTAAACAAAATACAAAGGAAAATGCGTTCGGGGAGGGTTTATTATAGGAGGCTTAGCGCCCGATTGCGGGGCCTTCAGATACATGAAAAAGATGAAGGGACCAGGGTTTAGATACAAAGGGCGAATCGGAATCGGAACAAGGTGAGGGCCTTTCAACTATGCCCGACAAAAATCTCCGATGCGAGACTTTATGGACCGTCGATCGGCCTTTAGATCAACGGTTCTTTCTCTTTAATACATTGAACCGATGGATTTTCATATAAAGCATGAAAAGTGGGTTTTTATGAATTTTCAAATGGAAAATCAAATCGAGAATGGTTTATTTATAAGTTTTGAGCACCCGATTGCAGGCTCTTGGATTATATGAAGTGGCAATGGGATTTGGGGTTTATATAAAAGGGCCAATCGCAACGGGGAACTTTATAAAACAAAAAGACTTGCGCTCTCCAATTGTTCCGAAGCGATAAGAACTTTTGGACATAGCGCTTGGTTCCAGCACCAAGCCACATGGAGGGGAAGTGGTTTAGGACTTAGCCCAAAGGGGCTTAAGCCCATAGTTAGAAAACTTATTTTTTTATGAATTTTTCAAGGTTTTTCAATGGATTTGGGGGTTTCGGTAAGGTTCAAAAAAAGAATTTTAAACCTTATAAAAGGGATTTTATGAAGGAAGGAAGGGAATACATGAAAAATAGAGGAATTTCATGGAGAAAAGGGGAATAAAATGGAGGTTAATCTTGAGTGAAAGCAGGGGTGAAAAATGATGAAAAATGGAGTTTCCGGCAGTCTTTTTCTTTAGGGAAAACAATAGAATTTCAGAGTTTAGGAGGGAAACAACAGGGAAGATTTATCAAAGGATATGATGTCTTCATAAGACTTCAAGAGATAACAATTTTTTGCAATAAAAATTGTTTCTTGAAGGCTTCAAAAATGATTTAGCCACCATTTGATATGACAAATTTTATAGGTGGCTAACAGTGGCTCCACATGGGGATGGTGCCTTCTTGATGGCATCAAGAACTTTAGACTTGCATTCTTTGGGGGGCTTATCAGTGCCTCATCCATTGGGCTACAATTCTCTTTACTTTGGATGATCTTATTCTATTTGGAAAATGTTAGCAGCCATGAAAAAACAACGGATATTCATCAACACAAGATTTCTACCTACCCAATCATACTGATCTAACATTTTTTCTTCTTCCAGAGTGCACTTGGATTAGAAAATTCTTTTACAAAAATTTTATTCTTTTTGAAAGAAAAAAACTAATCTAAGTCTACTTCTTATTTCTCCATGAACTTAGATTAAACAATTGAGTCCATAAGCTTCTCTACCTAATCTAATATCTGTTAGGATTAAACAGTCTAACATATTTTTATTCACTAATTTCTAAAACAGAAATTTAAAAGCATAGAATTCAGGATTGAACAGTCTAACTTGTTGTTGATCTATGGCATAAAAAACAAGCTACACATAGATATTATTTTGCAGAAAATTAATCAAAGTGGTGAAGGCTTAAGATATGAAAGTTCTAAGCACGGCCTTCTCTTTTCTTCAGCTCTATTTTTTGAATTTTTTCGAGCTTTTTTTCCTTGTTCTCTGGTTCATACTTTGAGTTCATTAGAACCATTTTACTTCTGTCTTTGACTCATGGTTTTAAACAGATTAGAGTCATTTCTCTTTTGAAAACCGAGGTTCGGATTTTGAGCTTGTTTGAACCTTTATTTTCTAGCCTAATCTACCTAATTGATAAGCCAAGATTAAGTTGTTTGGAAAATCTGATTCAGTAACCTATTAGCAGTCAATTTAAAACTAATTAGTCATGATTAAGTTGTATGACTAACTAGGAGTGTGTTTTTAAAGAGTGGAATTTGAGCTTGCACACTTTCAAATTTTGTTTCTCTTTTTTGGTATGGGGCTGTACCTTTATTGTTTTTACAATCTGCCCTCTTTTCTTTCTTCTACTGTTTTTGTATTTTTTATTTTTCTTTGGAGACAAAAATCAATAACTATCTAATTGCTAAAAACTGAGCTTCATTGATATTCCTATCTAACCTATTCTAACTTGGAGTATTTACATCATCATATGATACAAAAGTGCCAATGTAGCCAATTGAGTAGTGTCAAAAAGAAGAAGAAACTCTGGCTACTTGTCAAGGGTATCCATAGTATATTTTTAATATTAATCTTCAAAACCAAGACCATCACAAAATGTGACAGCTTTTCAGGCATTTGGATCTTGTAAAGGATCCATACATGATAATTTGAGACAGTTGGGGCTTCCACACACTCTTCCAAAGGATCAACAAAGAAAAGATGAAGGTTCTCTTCTTTTCGGCTCTCCATGTCTGGAAGATTTTTTGCTACCAAGACTTCAACTTTGAGGACTGTGTTGTCAGTATGTGGCTTGGAAGTATCATCATCCTTAACCTGAAAAATAGAAAACAGTGAAATATCTTCTTTCTCTAAATCTATGTTTGCTTCTGATATAAATTCAGGTTCGTTAAATGGCAGATTGATATCAGTGATGGGAGAAGTTTATTCTTGTAAAGATGGTATATCTTCAGTAGGATAATCTGCTATTTATTTTTCTCCTTCAAATTTTTGCCAGTATCTTTGATTGTTTGGGACAGCTGGTCTGAATTTTTCTTGAATTGTATATTGTTTGCTCTCCCAAGGTCTCAGACATGTACTAGCCACAAGGGCTAATCCACTAGCAAAATTGTTTTTGTATTTAGGTACAAGGATAAGTTGGAATTCCTTAAAATATTTTAACAAATCCATGGCATAATTCTTATAAGCTCTAAGTCTGGGATGTTTAACCATGCATTCTTCTTTCACTTTCCTAATTACCAATTATGTGTTTCCATGAATTGTTATCTTCTGGGCTCCTAACTTCTTCAATAAATGTAACCCTAAGAGAAGTGCCTCATAATTTACCATGTCAGTTGTGCATTGAAAGTTAAATTTCTATGAATGGGCTTCAGAATGATTGTTTCCTGTATTGTAAAGCCATATTCTTTCACCTGCATTAGTTTTAGTACATGACCCTTCGAAATTCATATTCCAAAGAGGAATAGCTTCAGTATTTTCATTAATTTCCTTACTATCCTCTTTGTCTTGAGTGCCATTGGATTGTTATATGGAATAGGCACCATGTTCATGACTATCTGGTTGAGATGATGGTTTGGAGGGTAGCTGCTTGCTCAATATTTTATTAATTTTTTCTTTTGTTAAAGGAGAGATTTTTCTTTCAGTATAAACAGAAAAAGTGTTACACTGTTTCTTATGACCAACAAAAGAACTTTCTGCATTTTTACAACAAATTTCTCTATGTGAATGAGCAAGAGTATTTTTTTTTCAATAAATATCAGAGACTGACTATTTATTATTAGTTTGATTTATCTCTTCTTCTGTCAATAGGGAAGATGTTTCTATGCTCCCTTGAATAGAAGTACAACAGTTCTCTGTCTCTTGTAAAGGATGATTTTGAGGCTGGATGTTTTCTTGAGCCTCTTCTAGGGGATCTTGACTTGTCTTTACAGGAAAACTTTGAGGATTTTCTATTATTTTCTGATTTTCTTGCGTAAAAAATTCCTCATGACTGTTATGATACTCAGTTTTCATATAAGTTTCATGAGTTGTTTTTTCTTCATTATCAGGATACCACTCTTCTTGTATAATCTGAAATGAGTTGCAACACAAAGGAAGGGTTTCTATATGTGTTGGTGTCTCCTCAATTTTAGGTTTCATATTTTCCAAATGGCTACTTGTTTCCTCGAAGCACTACTCACTATTAGTATTTGCAATTTGATTGTGAAGATCTCCTAACATCATAGTACAAGATATGGGAAGGAAATAAAAAATTTCTTAACAACCTTCTTTATTGCCTCCTTTGTAATTTCGCTCATCTTTTTCCATAAGGTTTTGATCATAATACATATCTTGGTCACCGTCGTGATCTTGAGGTTATTGGGCTTGTGTTTGATAAGGGAAAAGAATAGGTTTCCCTAGATCATGAATGTTCATATTAGACATCAACCTATCCATTCTCTTTCAAATCATGTACATCATCTTTTCCATCATGATTAGAGATTTTTCTTGATTATTTTCTCTATCATCATGTTCATCATACATGTCTTGTAGTGGTAGAGTTTGTGTTTGTTTAGGAAAAGGCATATGTTGTTCTGGATCACCAATGTTTAGGTTAGCCATAATCCTATCCACTCTCTTTCCAAGCATGTACATTAATTTTTCCATCATGATCATATGTTAGTCCGGGTCTATATCTAAATCCATGTTGTAAATCAGAAAAAGAAGTCACTCTGTCTGTTCAATCAGTTCAAGGTCTTCTACCAGTGGATTCATTTGGTCTTTTGGGAGTTTTAGAGTGTGGAGTCGCCAGGTGGAAGTTTTTAGCTCTTTTGGAGGTAAAATGTTTTATGGTCCACCACCATGTACCAATCTAAAATGTTTTGGGTTTTTTCTAAGTTTTTATGGTTTTTTGGAAGGCTAATGAGTATATAAAAGCTTGCTAAGAAACTATGAACTCAAAAACCTCCCCAGTGGAGTTGCCAGAAATGTTATCTCCCCGTAATTTCAGTAGATTGGTGAGACCAAAAATGCGGAGAGGACACTTGAACCACTTTGGGATTCTAGGATCTAGCCCTCTTGAATCTAGAGAGGGATCTCTCTATAAGTAAAAAATATTCATTTATCTTTAAGGCTTTTTGGGTATGATATTAGGCTTGCTATGAAGAACGAGGGTTTTTGTTTGTTTTTGGATGGTTGAGCATGATTATTAGTTGAGTGGAAAGTCCTAAAATGAAAGTGTTTCAAAGGTGTGAAGTTGCAAGCAATCAGAACAAGATTTGGCTAATAAGATAGATATAACGCTGGTTTTTAGTCCCTTGGGCTATGGAGTCATAAAAGGGTTTAATTGTGCAACAATTTCAAGAGTGATTCAAGGGGAAAGTCATCTATATCACAAGATATTTTGAGATTAAATGATGGAATGGAACAATAAAAGTGTTGGAGGGGTGGAAACAGAAAATAACTTCAACTAGGATTTATCAGTCTATCCAACAAGAAAATCATTTTAAGTAACTGTTTAAAACTGGCCAAAGGACAGGGCTAACCATAGACTCTTTGGGCAAGTTCGTATTAAAGATAACTCAACAGAAAAAAATCCATTAATCCACATAATTACTTTCAGAAGGGATGAAAACAAATAAGATAAACAAAGTGTAGCCTAAGATCAGATAAGATACTTTAAAATCTAGCCTGCTTTCAGCATACACTTAGGGAAACTTTCAGAACTACCTTTGGAGAAAGAAGCTAGAAAACAGGGCACACCATCACTTTTCTAGTCTAACTTTACTAAGAAAATAATGAAAATAACATTCAAAAACAATGTTTAAAGTAAACAGTAGGACGAGGGAACGCCAGCATTCCTAACTACTTGAACTATATTGAATCATTCTTAAATACACAATTTGGAGGAAAACATTGAGATAAAGCTTATGAGTCAGAGAAGGGTACTGTAAACAGTAAATCCTGACTCTATGCTTTTTGTTCTTTATCAGAGAATAATGGACAAAATGGCATACATGAAAGGAAAAACAATAACATAGAAAGAAGCACTTCACTAGTGATATAGACCAGGATCCCAAGACTCAGCTTGTATATTGATGTCAATCCAGTTACATCCTTCAAGTCCAATGTTTCAGTTCAACAATCATATTCACTTCTCAGGCTAGCTTATTTAATCGCAAATAGAGCTTCAAGAGCCTTTGAACACTATTTACATGTAGAAGTTTTGAGGACAAGTATATTTCAAAGTTCTGCAACCAACCCTTTACAATGAGCTCCTCAAGAAGATTTTATACGAAAATGAGGAGGTCGAAGAGAGAAAAGATCTATGGGTTCAATTAATACAATTTTAATGCTTCTCAGCCTTTGAGGGGCTCAATGGAGAAGTTTACAAATATTTCTCTGTATTAATTCGTTTACATTAAATTTTAAGCTTGTTGGGAAGCTTTTGTTGACTTTAAGGCTATGTGTCATCATTGTAATAACTCTGCTGATATTTTGCAATAAGTTCCTTTGGCTTGAAATAATTGTTTGGTTGCATGGAGGCAAATATATTTTTTCTGGTCATAAATCGGGCTCTTTTGAATCCTTTGAGGCTACAGGTGGCCTTTTGGTGGCTGAGAGGAATAAATTAGCCTCTGATGTGGCAGTGGAGGCTTTCCCGGACTGATAGATATTTTTGATTTTCTTTAAACACAGTATTTTTTATTTGATTCTGTGTGTTAGGCTTAATTAGGCCTAAATTTCATCTCTGTTCTTCAAAATGTGTTTAATTTAGTGGATTAGGCTTTTAATTGTTGATTTTAGCCATAATCCACCCAAACTATCGCAAACCATCTTTAATTCTTCATCTTTGGTTTGGTTTGATCTTCAACACTGATACTGTCTGTTTCAATTAATATTTTATGTGTCTTGTTGATGTGCAGGAGCGCAGAGGGTTCTTATGGAATCACTTCTCATGATGCACTGATGAAACGTGATATGGAACCCTATAGAATGATTTTTCTTCATGCACAAAAGCATGGGGGATCGTCATCCCTGACCTTTGGTTTTCCTTTAATACAATGGAGAAAACCATTAAAAACCTACAAAATACACAAAATTTTATAAAAATCCTGCATGTCTGGGTAAAAATTCTTTGGAGGCTTAGGTTTAGAGCGCAGTCATTGGATGAAAGCATCCAATGGTGGAGATTTATCGTTGAAGTTCAACGGGAAGCGGTCGAATAGACGGTGGGGAAAAATAATTCAGGGTTGTTGATCTATAGAGATCAATGGTTGGGAGTGATCTGAGGTTAATATAATGAAAAAGGGCCAATTTAACGTGAAATGGAAGAAAAACAAAGGAAATAGGTGAAAAACCCCTTTGGCGGAGGAAATATGTTAAAAGGAAATTTGGGGTTTCCTGGACGATCCTGGGCCGTCGAATGAGATCGGTCCAAGGAGATCAACGGTGGAGATTTATCTACGAAGGCCCTTGGAGGTAGGCAGAGGGTGATAATGTAATGGCCAGCTTGAATCTGAGCCGTTGATCTGCAGAGATCAACGACAGGGAGTGAACGCGATGAAACACAATATAAAAGGGGAAAGCGGTTTTGACTTGAGAAACCAGCGGTATCGCGTTGCGAAAAGGTGGATGGGCGGTTTTAGCTTTTTGAATGCGATATCCATCAGAGGGTGACATGTGGCATTTCAAAATTGCCCATATCGCGTGATTTCTGAGAATTATCCTTTGGGCATGAAATTACGCAAAAATGCGTGTCGGCCGTCATATCTGGGGTCTTAGATCTGACGGTTGTGGAAAGAGCACGATATAGACAAGATGTGCAGGTGGTAACAGGTGGGGTGGTTTTATTTGGGACCATCCGATCATAGGGATGAACAGCGGAGATCAAATTTGGGACAGGTAGGACCCAAGAGTGTCGGGTCTACCGGGATGAATCTGGGCCGCTAGATCTTTAATATGGACGGTCGAGATCAGTATTTGGGGTTCATGGAATAAAGTATAATGCAGAGAATGGATTAATATGGGCCATTGATCTGCAGAGATCAACGGCTGAGATTCCCCAGAAAACATTATAAAGTGGGGCTTCATAATTTTAACCAAGGTCATGACATTCAATCTGGACCGTCAGATCTTGACACATGGATGACCCAGATGCAATCGGAGGTCTATGATCGGTGGGGGGAAAACGGAATGGGCACTGATGCGATTGACTGTGGGCCATCGATTTGAGGATCAGATTGACAGTGTAGGATGAATTAGAAGGTAACCAATCATAGGTGGCAAATAAAATATTTAACGTGCCCAATGGAAATCTCTGATGTGAGATTGCGCAGGCTATTAATTGGTCCAAGATCAATGGTGGAAAAGGGTTTAACCAATGAACGACAGGTCCCTTTATATTTACAAAAATGGGGTTTTTAAACAAAATACAAAGGAAAATGCATTCGGGGAGGGTTTATTATAAGAGGCTTAGCGCCCGATTATGGGGCCTTCGGATACATGAAAAGGATGAAGGGACCAGGGTTTAGATATAAAGGGCCAATCGGAATCAGAACAAGGTGAGGGCCTCTCGACTGTGCCCAACGAAAATCTCCGATGTGAGACTTTATGGATCGTCGATCGGCCTTTAGATCAACAGTTCTTTCCCTTTAATACATTGAACCAACAGATTTTCATATAAAGCATGGAAAGTGGGTTTTATGAATTTACAAAGGGAAAATCAAGTCGGGAATGGTTTATTTATAGGTTTTAAGCGCCCAATTGTGGGCTCTTGGGTTGTATGAAGCGGAAAAGGGATTGGGGGTTTATATAAAAGGGCCAATCACATCGGGGAACTTTATAAAACAAAAATACTTGCGCTCTCCGATTGTTCCGATGCGATAAGCACTTTTGGACATAGCGCTTGGTTCTAGCACCAAGTCGCATGGAGGGGAAGTGGTTTAGGGCTTAGCCCAAAGGGGCTTAAGCCCATATTTAGAAAACTTATTTTTTATGAATTTTTCAAGGTTTTTCAATGGATTTGGGGGTTTCGGTAAGGTTCAAAAAGTGATTTTTAAACCTTATAAAAGGGATTTTATGAAGGAAGGAAGGGAATACATGAAAAATAGAGGAATTTCATGGCGAAAAGGGGAATAAAATGGAGGTTAATCTTGAGTGAAAACAGGGGTGAAAAATAATGAAAAATGGAGTTTCCAGCAGTATTTTTCTTCAAGAAAAACAATAGAATTTCAGAGTTTAAGAGGGAAACAATAGTGAATATTAATCAAAGGATATGATGTCTTCATAAGACTTCAAGAGATAACAATTTTTTGCAATAAAATGTGTTTCTTGAAGGCTTCAAAAATGATTTAGCCACCATTTTATATGACAAATTTTATAGGTGGCTAACAATATTCATGAGTTTTTGTTTGGATTTTCTTTTATGTATATTGTCTTCATAGAATTCCACAACTTCCAAGAATTCTACGAAGACAATATACATAAAAGAAAATCCAAACAAAAACTCATGAATATTTCTTCTATAAATAGAGTGATGTTTTAATATTTAATTTTTATTTTGTAAATATTTCATTAATTTTTATATTGTAATTATATTATATGTTATTTCCATAAAATAAATTATACACACATACACACACACATATATTACTGCATCAATAAATAATTAGGGTAAGTTTTTCTTGAAGAGGTATTACTGAATTTAAAGATCACATTGATTATTTGCATAAATATGTGTACTTAACTGTCTGTTTGGGATTTTAGCTACAGAAACTCTGCAATTCTACAGCTGAAAAACAATTTTAAAAATCTGAATTTAATGATCTATTTTGTTGACAATTCATTCTAATCAAAATTCATGATTGGAGAAAATTGAGAAAAAATTGTTGTGAGGAACCATTTAAACACACCCATCAAAACAAGAAACAAAGGAAAAGATCAGAAAACACAAGACAAAATTAATTGAACAAAGGTGCAATAGCTCACCTTAACTAATTTTAATTATAAATTGAATTTTGTTAATATTGAGTTTTTGACGTTTTCAAGCATGATACAGGGAAGAAGAAGAACCATAAGAGTGATTTATCTACAAGGGTTGATTAGTGAATTTTGATTGAAGATTGTTTTGCAGGAATCATTAAGCATTCGAAAAATAATATTTCTTTATCTTTATGAAATGTTATGGTTCAACATAAATTAAGGAAATTGTGCATATCGTGGACTGACCATGATAATTTGAAATGAAGACACATCATGAACCTGTTTTACTAAGCATTAATTATGCAAAAAAAAAATTGTACTGAGAGAAATTGATTAAGCATTAAGTACCGAGAGAAATTGATGACTTCTCTTTGAACACACTTATGTTTTACTGCAATGTTACTGCCATGTTTTTTTTCAGGTTCTAGGAAAATTAGAGAATTGAAGGAAGCCAATTTATGTAAAATTCCTAAATTAGCACATAACTAATTGGAATATTAAATTTTTGATTTTGCGCTTAGATAGAGGAATAATAGGGTATGGAGACCCATAAATCTCCTTAGTAGGAATAAAAACACTACTAGTGTGAATGGAGGTCATCTAGAAAGTTGGATTGAAGACCCTTAGGTGTGAAAATGGGCTGCAGCATGAAGACTGGGTCAACTTTGATCAAATGAACAATGTTGTTATGGAGGAGTGGAATTCATGGTGGGACAACATAGTTTTGGAGAGAGATTGAATGCATGGAAGTAGTGACCTAATTGAGTGGGGAAAAGGGTGAGGAAGCTCATCACTTATATAAGGAAGAGGATGTCAGCCATATGGGGTTATGTTTTGGATTATTATTTTGTATATGGTCTGTTTAGACTTGTTTCTCTCTTCAATTGTTTAGCTAATATTGCAGTGTTGTTTAGCATAGGGTGTTCCTGGTCGGGAATCCCGCCTCTTTCCTTGAGATGCCTCTTGGAAGAGAATTGCACTACATTGTCCACTATCCGGCATTTGGCCAAGCTACAACTTTCTTCATCACCACAGTTTCTGCTTATATTTGTGTTGTGTTTTAGGGTGCAGTAGTGGAGGATTATATTGGGTGTCTTCAGAGCTAGTTTTGAAGTGGAGTACGATTTCCTTCCATTGGGAGGCCTGTAAAGAATCCCCTTGGGCTTTATTGACATATTTGGCACCAGGAAAAGGAGTATTTATCCCATACAACACAGTTTCAGTCTGTATCTACGTTATTTTAGGGAGGATTTGCAAGGGTGGTTGTAGTGGATGTTTTGGGAGGCGATTTCTTCAGTGGAGGAGCCATTCATCCATCCAAAGGATCTATTAGAGAAGAGTTGTAGGTTTCTACATCATTTTTAGCCATATCTTCTCATTTTTGTTGTTTCAGCATACCTTCAGCCCTAGGGTTAAGCTTAGATTGGCATATTGTGTGTATTTTCCGGAAACCCTCTTCGGTTGTTTTGGAAAGTTGATCTAGTGCCTAGATCTGTATGTGTAGTACCTATTGTGGCATATATCAGTATTTTTATATAATTGTATGATATACGGATATATTTATGCTTAGTATGACTGCATTGTAGCATCTCTCTAGCATTTTTTATTGTAGCAACAACTCTTATTTGGGAGTGATTGTTTATGGGAGGCTTGTTTCCTCATATCATATGATTTATGCCTCACTATTTTGTACTGAGTTTTTATTCTTATACATAATTTTATGGCTCGATATTGGTCTCCAATATTGATGTGTTTATTTACCTTGCTATTTCCCTTTTTATGCACTATGTTAACACCTATAAATTCCTTGACAAGCAAGCAAGGGGCTAATTTGTTTTATGAGCCTTCAAGGAATGCATTTCTCTTGAAAACACATCATCCTTGAAGCCTTTACATGTTCCCTACCCTTTGATTGTTTCCCTCTGCTGTTATTGAGTCAATAAACCTCACTGATGATGAAGAATTTTTCTCCAAAAGGCCTTTATTTGCCCCTTGTACCTCTGCAGAACTCTCTATTTTACCCTTTTTTCCCCTTGGTCAAATTCCCCCTTTACCCTCCAAATCCTCCCAAAATCCCCTCTAAACCATGCATACACCCCTGGTCTGGTTTAATTTTCCTTTTTTCCCCTTATTGTTACCCTCCATTGGCCTTGGAATGCACTAAAAAGGGGCAAAAACCCACTTTACACCTTATAATAGGTCCTAGCCCCTTTTCCACCAGCCCCCTTAAACCACTTCCCCATATGCCCTATGCCCAAGACGGAGTGCTTATGGCCTGGGTGCTAATCGCATCGGAGAATCGGAGCGGAACGTTCAGTTCCTTTGTAAACCATGAAAACTCCGATGCGATAGTGTTATCGCTCCATCGGTCCCGCTGCAATCTCCACCGTTGATCTATCATTTTGATCAGACGGCCTAGTGCTAATTGCACTCCCACCCCGATCGAAATCGCAACTTTCACCATGTCACTCTTTGTTCCACTCTGATTTCAATTCGCTGATTCAATCTTCGTTGTAGATCTGTCATCCGGATCGGATGGCTGGCACTCCATTGCATCACACCAGTCGCATCACATCCCCTCCTCTGCATTTGCCGATTGTGATCCGCCGATCCCATCCCAGCCATCCATTTAATCCACGATTCAATGGCCCTCGCTCTCTCGCTCCAATTGTAATCGCATTTCTCAATTGTTGCCACTTTCCGCCCTTTGCGATTTCGATCCACCGATCCAATCTCGATCGTCCTTTAGTCCAAGATCCAACAGTCACAAACTAATTGCACCATCATTCAATCAGACTGTCGACCCTCCCATTTATTCTCTCCGATTAGATCATAGCCATCGATCTCCTCCTGAGATCCGACGGTCCTAAGTGAATCGCCCTCCACCCATGCTGGGTCCCACCACACATGATCATTTTCATTGCATTTTCATTCATTTCTTTGCATTTCTGCCTATGTCCAAACTTTTACAATTTACATTAAAGTTTAATGTTTCGCATTCATTCTTCTTGAATTCATAAATCGTCCCTCTGTTTAATCTCCTCCATTGATCTATGCCAACAGACCATGATCAAACGGTCCATGCGCATTTTTCCACCAAACCCTATTAGTCGCTGTGTGCACCATATCACTGCATTATTCACCATCGTTTTATCTAAAAACACTATCTTATCACCGTCGCGCTATCATTCTCTCTGTCCTCCATAGCCATCCTTCCCTATGCATGGATTTCATAACGGAGTTGCGTGTTTTTGCAGGGTACGAGTAGCGAAAACCGCCATGATTCAAAATCTTTGTACAGTTACATAGAAATAGGAAAAGACCATTTTCAAAGAGCCGAACACATGAAGAAGGGTCTGAAAAGACATATGATAGGGTTCGCATTAAATAACAGAGTTTAAACTCTGGAAAATCTTCCCCAGATCCATTAAAACATAGATTTCGCAGTCAGAGACAAGCGTGGAAGCAACAAAGAGTATCAGTGGGGAAAGCAGAGTGTTTAAGGCCGGTAATGGAAGATTTTGAGCCTTAATCCAAGTATTTCAAGGTAGAGTACCAGATCAAATACATCATGGGTCTCTCAGAAGGTCAAATGCATAGAAAACTATGTCATCAGGGCAGCTACATCAATAGAACATCCCCACCTGTGAAAGGACAAAGTGCCCATATTGTTCCCTTATTTACCATGTTTCTCAGAAGATTTCCACCCTGAAGGAACAATCCAGTGCTACCAGAGCATTTGTTATGCAGCATGGCAGACCTCAATCTGTCTTTTTTTTATTCACAAAAAGTACTATAAAGTACTACAGCCAGAGTGCATTAGAGCCATACCGGAGTAAATGGAATCCTGAAGAAGATCATTATTTCGTCCAAGGCATGCCAGATATAAATTCACAGAGTTTAAAATTGAATGGGCTTCGACCTTATTTATTTTTTGAGTTTTAATGCTTCATTTAGTGTTTCACCTACCTCCTCTGCTCACCTTTCAGCTATAAAAATCAGGAAGAAACCCATTGTAAGGTTGTTGATCGATTATCAGAGAATTTCAAGCTGTTTATTTTGAGACATAGTCTTTGTGTAAAGTTGCGAGATAGGCTGAGGAAGATGTATTCAGACTGAACTTTAAAGCTGTTGGAAATGTTGTACTTGACTGGGGTTTCTCTTAATATGACAAGCACATTTCTTTGGATCCTGATTTAAAGCAGCCAGTGATGTTTTTCTATCTCTGTATTTTAATTCATTTCATTGCATTTCTACTAGCTTGCATCCGAAATTTGGCATAGGATTTACCCTAGTTAGGTACCCTATGTTTCTGCTCTCTTTGCCTTTAATGTTTTTCTGCTATATGTGTATCTGAGGATTCATTTCAATTAATTTAACTAGTGTAGTGGATGTTATTGCCTGCTAGCTGATGTATGAATTATTGAGGTCAGTGCTTCAGATGTTCTTGTTAAGGTTTAATTGAATGAATTGGGAACACTGGGAGGTATATAACTCTATATTTATCTCACTAGGATCCTTTTCAATTAATTGAACCTTTCTAAGATCCCTCAAACTGGAGCCCAAAGCATTGAGAGTTCAAAGTATCTCTCTGATCTCAGGTTTTCAACTTTGTGTTATAAATCTTTAATATTCTTTGTCTAAAGGGTTAGCTTTTGGATTTTATATCACAGGTGTTCAATGGCAAGCCCTGTCCTTGGATCTGATCTCTAAAGGTCACCTTGGAGGTTTCTTTTCTTTCACCTTTCTCTCTTACCATTTCATATCACACAATCATCTTTAATATCCAATGCTTTAGATGACTAGCCCAACTAAAAGCCTGCATATTGAATAGCAAGTAAACCCTTTCCTGAATCCATTGCCCAATGGTATTGAATGTTCCCTGAGTATTTATCCTTTGCCTAAAACCCTCTTTGCTCATCCTTTTCTTATATTGAACCCTTCTTTCCTGATTCCCAGCAACCAAACATACAATTAAACAAACAAACTCCGAGTCTTATAACTAGCCTAACACCTTAAATTTGAGCTTCAAAGACATATACCTTTGACAATATTAGAGAGATCCCTCTGTGGCCTAGGAGGGCTAGATCCTAGGGTCTGAAAGTGGTTTGATGTTGTCTCATATTTTGGTATTTCCAACCTTGCCAAAACATGGGAACCACAACATAATGGTGACTCCATTGGGGAACTTCTGAGTATTTTCCACCATACTACATCACAAGAGCCTCAGAAAACCTAAAAACTCTGGTCAGGTTGGTAGTGAAACACTTCCATTTGCATTCCAACTTCTCTACCATTTGTTGTATTTCTCCCACACTCTTAGACAGAGTCTAGAAAGGGCCAGGTAACCTCTAGATCTCACACTCTTTAGAGGTGACATATCTGGTAAAAGCCCTCCTAGTCAATCTCTGGTTAGATTTTTCTGTGTTTTAAAGATATCCTTGAAAAATGACATCTCATAAGCACTGTGGTGGATAGTGTACCCTCCAGAAGCATCCTAAACCTTCCACCTGGTGACTCCACAGATATTTAAAGATAAAGGACTCCACTGGTGATCAGTAGGCCTGCTAATTATCTTAGTTTCACATAAGACTCCACAAGAAGACTAGCCTCTAAAACAACATCAACCACAATAAAGGTAACAAGTAGGGTTAAGCTGCCTTGTTGGAGAACAACATTCTGGCTTTTAGAACCATTCACACAAGAGCTTATCCCAACCCAAACCCACCTGAAATATTTAACAACCATGAGAGCCTCCTCAAGAGATCTCCTACACCTAAAATACCAACTATTTCCAGCCATATCCATGGAGCTAACTCTGCTCCAGAAGACTTTACAGCTCTATCAGACCCATTTTTTGACCTAGACCTACCAAATAGACTACCAAGATCTAGGTCATTCCGTGTTCCAGACCAACCAGACCTCGAACTTCCCGGTTCACCATCTCACAGTGGTAAACACATTAGGTACAGAGAGACCCCTCCATCTACACCCCCTGATATTCACTTCCTTCAAAAATTCGGGCTCTGCCACCCTAAATCTGCTCAACAGTCTTCTGCTAGTCATAATATCCCTTCCATCCATATACCAGCTACTCAGGTTAACCCTCTACCTCCTCAGAACATCATCATGGTAGCCTAGTATGCACCCCTGGTTTTACCTCAGCCTCTGGTACCTTTACCCAATTATTATCAATCGAATATCCCACATTTCACTGCCAAAGAGTCTACCATGGCTCACCATGTAGATAGGATGGAGGACTCTTTTAACTACATGGAAATAGATGATGATACAGTCAAAATGAGAATATTTGCCCAGAGCTTAGGAGGTGAGGTGAAGAAATGGTTCAAAATCCTACCTCCTAATAGTATCTAGGACCTCCTTGCTTTATATCAGACCTTCATAAACAGATGGGAAGTCAAGGCCAATCCTCGTCAAATCCTAGCAAAATACATGAACCTTAAAAGAAACGTAGGAGAGAGTGTCCATGATTACTCTACAATATTTAACAACATTTATAATGCTCTTCCTCCACAAATGAAACCCCCACAAGGCATGGCTCTAGTGAAATATCCTGAAGGCTTTGATGCTGACATGTCCTACCAACTTAGGGAGAGAGATTACAACACGTTGGAAGACATGCAAAAAGGAGCAGTGAGTGTAGAGGCTAATATTATTGAGAAAAGAGCAAGATTGAGAGCTGAGAAGAGGGTAACATATAGAGATGACACTGTAGCTTCCACATCTGATCCCAATTATGACCGTTTATCCAAAATCATGGAAAATCTACAACAAATTATGGAAAAAATGGTTGTCACTGTCAGTAACCAAAACCGAAACCAAAATCAGAACCAGAACTTTAGAAGAAACAATGCCACTCCCAGCAGACAAAGAGAATCAGATTAGCAAGTTGTTCCTCCATTCCAAGAGAACTTTCTTGACGAAGATGAGGGAATCCTAGAAGAGTCTGAGGGAACTACAATAAACATGTTCGAAATAGAAAAATTAATCCACAAGTGTTCCACAGAAGAAGATCAGCCCTCACCCTCATATTGGGATGAGGAATGGTTAGAATCTAAGGATTTCAGGTTAGGATTTGAAAATGCTATCATGCAGGTCAAAGAATAGTATGAGCTTAGGAGAAAAAGGAGCCTAGAAAATTCCAAATCCAAAGCTTCAAGAAAAGGCCTGAGAAAACTTCTAAAGTAGCTGCCGAGAGCAAAAAATCAACAGCTGAGAGTTCTAGGAAGAACAAAGAAAAAGACAACCAAAACACTGATAAACAGGGTCAACCAACTAGCAACACTAGCATTGCAGTTAGTGCTCCTGATAAAAAAATTCCAAACACTGTACATAATGAGAAGCAGCCCACTGATTCAGCCACTAAGGTAGTGGCTCACAAAAAAGAGTTGAACATTCCAAAAAGTCAATCCACTTTCAATTTAGAGAGTGAGATTGCAAAGATTAAAATCTTTTTCCCACTCTCTGAGCTGGCCACTCAGGATGTATATAAAGGCCAAATTTTGAAAGAATTAAATTTAGGGGAGAACAGTGACACTGTAAACCTGAGTGATGATCAACCAACCCTTCTGTTTGGTCCAAATATTGAAGGGAAGTTTCAAGAAGGGGTAATTCCCCCTTTTTATATCAGTCTCAATATCCATGACAAGATCCTTCATAATGCAATGCATGACTCTGGAGCATCCCACAACTTAATGCCTAAGGTAGTAATGGAAAGGTTAGGCCTAGAGATAACCTGACCTTACAAAGACTTATATTCATTTGATTCTAGCAGGGTAAAGTGTCTTGGCCTAATCAAAGATTTATGTGTGAGCCTTACCCAGATTCTAGCCAAGTGCACGATCATGGATGTTGTCGTGGCAGATGTGCCACACAAGTATGGCATTCTATTGTCAAGGTCTTGGGGAGCAAAGCTGCAGGGTAAAATGCAGATGGATGGGGAATACGCCACAATCCCTATTTTTAGCCAACCTAGAAGACTGTACAGGGAGGCAAAAATGAAGTTCCTGGTTAGTAGCCCTGAAAATCTTGAAAATTCTCCTCTGTACTCTGTACACACAGACTTGGACTCCTTTATCTTCTGTAATGATGAATATTTGGGAGAGCCAGAACCAGAGGACATAGATGCAAGCAGGGGTTTTAAGACTATAGATTTTAACATAATCGCCACTCTAGACTTAGAGGAAAATGAAGGAGAAACCCTTAGACAGTGCACTGAAACAGAGATTCAGACCAAACAAGGAATCAATTGTAATCAGCCGGTTAGTCGCCCCTCACAAACTCATATACCACACGAGCAACGAAACCCTACACAGCACAACGCAAAACCCGTAATACAACAGACCAGTGAAACCCACGATAGGGAGGGAAATGGTGATAAAATGAAAAATGGGCCCCTATGGGAAGTGAACTGTGATGGGTCATGCACCAAGAGAACTGCCGAAGTTGGGGTGTGGCTACATAACACAGAGAGCCATGCCTGGAACCTACATTTTAAATGTACAAATAATATTGCAGAGTATGAGGCTCTTATCCTAGGCTTAAATATGTTGAAGAAAATAGGAGCCCATAGGATAGCCGTGCAGGGAGACTCTCGGTTGGTTATAAAATAGGTGAGCGGTGAATACAAAGCCAAACACCCTAGGTTGAGAGCATATAGGAACGATGTCGTGGATATATTGAAAACATTTGTTGAATATGAATTAGTGTTTGTTCCTAGGAGTCAAAATATCATTGCAAATGGATTATCTTGCCTAGCTAGTTCATACCCTAAGACTCCAAGCAACTAGAAAATCATAATACAGACCAAATTCAGACCTGAAGTGCTGGATAATGAAAAATATTGGCAGGTCTTTGAGGGCGATAAAAAAATTGAGGATTTCTTGATGGGCAGGAACGAGTTTGAATTTTCTGATTCAGACTCGAAATCTGATGATAGCTTCCTAAGTGAAGAGCCCTCACACGAAGAATAACCACCTTGCAACATAGAAATAAATGTTTTGGATGAATATATTGGAAATCCAAACGGAAATTGTGAAGACGCGGAAAATGAAGAAGTTGAGGTGCTGCAGGCCAAAGATAAGAACATACCTCGAGGTCTGGTGCCTTTAGAGGACCTTTTTGACTTTGATGATGTAGCAAAGAATCCTACCATAGAACACACGGACTCTGACGTTGAAGAATGCAACATAGGCACAGAAGATAAGCCCAAAATTATTAAATTGGCTAAGTCTCTTCCTGCAAACATGAAAAAGAAATACATTGACCTTTTCAAGGAATTCATTGACGTGTTTGCTTGGAGCTATGAAGACTTAAAGGCCTATGAAAATAACATTATACAACACAAAATACCTTTGAAAGAAAATCAGAATCCCTTTAGACAAAAGCTTCGCGGAATAAACCCAAAGCAATTGCCTACAGTTGAAAAAGAGATTAAAAAAATGTATGAGGCGGGCATAATAGTTCCTGTGAGGTTTTCTAATTGGGTCTCAAACCTTGTAGCAGTGAGAAAGAAAATAGGTGAGATCAAATTGTGCATATATTTTAGGAATCTTAATAGAGCCTCACTCAAAGACAATTACCCTTTGCCAAAAATGGAACACATTCTTCAGAGGGTAGTAGGCTCAAAAAGGATCTCCCTGCTAGATGGTTTTTCAGGTTACAACCAAGTCTTAGTAATCCCGGAAGACCAACTCAAGATAGCCTTTACCACTCCATGGGGCACATTTATGTGTGCTAAGATGACCTTTGGACTGATGAACGCTGGTGAAACCTTCCAAAGAACAATGGACATAGCTTTTTTAGATGAAATAGGACACTTCATTGTCATCTACCTGGATGACATAACGGTCTTTTCCAAGACTGAAGAAGAACACCTGAAACATCTGAAAAAGGTCTTTGAAAAATGTAGAAGGTTTGGTTTGTCATTGAATCCTAAAAAGACTGTATTTGGGCTGCAGGAAGGTAAGCTTCTTAGCCACATCATATATGAGAAAGGGATTAGGATAGATCCACAAAGAGTTGAGGGAATACTAAAAATCACACACCCAAGAAACATCAAAGAATTACAGTCCTTCATTGGGAAGATCAACTTCTTAAGGATGTTTATTCCCAATTTGGCTGAACACCTTAGGAATTTGACAAACATGTTGAAGAAAGGTGTGGGATTTAAATGGACTGTAGAGGCCAAAAGATATTTTGAATCAGTAAAACTTGCACTAACCCAGGCTCCTGTCCTAATCAGCCCTGATTTCTCAAAGGATTTTCTGATTTTCTCATTTGCATCCGAGCATACAATAGTTGTAGTTCTGTTTCAGAAAAATCGAGAAGGAATGGAACAACCCATTTCCTTCTTCAGCAAAGCACTGAGAGACGCACCCTTGAAATACAACATAATGGAAAAACAGGAATATGCCTTAGTCAAGGTCTTGAAATAATTTAGGGTGTATATATTGCATTCCCACACCATAGCCTATGTGCCTAGCATAGTGGTCAAATATATCTTGTCCCAAGACCCAGGTGGGACGAGGGGCAAATGGATTGTTGTGATCTTAGAATACAAACTTGAGATAAAACCCACCAAACTGATCAAGGGTCAGCGCTTGGCTCAATTGATGGCAGAATCAAATTTACAAGCCCTTGACATTAACATGATGGATGTCTTGGATGAGCAGCAGGGATTCCCTGATCCCATTGTTGAGGAGAAGTTTCAGAGCTCTCTTTGGTATTCTGACATTTTGTATGTGCTTACACACCTCAATACCCCTCCTGAACTATCAAAGACCAAGGCCAGATTCTTAAAGCTAAAAGCCAGAAGCTATTGCATAATGAATGAAAGCTTATACTAGAAAAGTAAAAATGTCCTATTACTTAAGTGTTTTCCTGAGCCTGAAGTAGAAAGGATTAGACAAGAATTCCATGCAGGAGAGTGTGGAGGCCACCTGAACTGGAAAGCCACTGCAAACAAAATACTTAGAGCTAGCTACTATTGGCCTACACTCTTCAATGATATCCATAAGATGGTAATTTCCTACCACAAATGCTAGATTTTTTAAGGCAAAAGAAAGCTCCTCCCCTTACCTCTACAACCCATCACTGTCGAAGGTCCCTTTATGCAATGGGGTCTAGATTTCATAGGAGAAATTCACCCTGATTCTTTTTCACAACAAAAATGGATCCTAATAGCCACAGACTACTTCACTAAGTGGATAGAGGCCGTACCTGCTAGGAATGCCATAGATTCTGTCATCATTAGGTTCCTAGAAGACCACATCCTCTCTCGGTTTGGTTGTCCAAGAAAAATAATCACTGATAACGCTGTTGCTTTTGGATCCAAGAAAATGGTTGATTTTTTTCACAGGTATCAAATAACACTCGGTCATTCAACTACCTATTATCCTCAAGGTAATGGCTTAGTTGAATCATCAAACAAAAGCCTGGTGACTATCATCAAGAATTTGTTCGAAGAGAACAAAAATTCATGGCATAACAAGTTAGTGCACGCTTTGTGGGCTGACAGACTTTCAACTAAGGAATCCATTGGCATGTCACCATATCAGCTTGTCTATGAAATAGAAGAAGTGTTTCCTACTAGCCTTGGGGTACCAGTAATTAAGTTGGTCCAAGAGATTCAGACAAAAGAAGACAGTATGGTGAGAAGGATAAACCAGACAATTTATCTCCAGCAAACGAGGGAAGAGGTCTACAACAGAGCAGTGAAAATTCAGGAGAACATAAAGATGTTGTTTGACAAAAGAACTAAGGCTTCTGATTTCAAAATTGGAGATGAAGTTCTAAAGTGGGACTCAAGGAGAGAGGATAAAGGAAAGCACGACAAGTTTGACAGTTTGTGGCAAGGTCCATACATCATCCAGGCCACTGTGGGTCCAAATGCCTTTTTTCTACAAGAATTAGATGGTACAGAGCTGTTTGGGGGTCCTTTCAATGGCAGTATGCTCAAACACTACTTCTGCTGATCTCCAATTTCCAGTTTCCATGTCCACTGTACATACCATTTCAATGTTTTGTTTTCAAGAAAAAGAGAAAATGTTCCAAAAAATAGAGAGAAAGGAGAGGTTCAGTCATGCTCAAAACATGGACCTCTAAAGTGCAAATATTGGCTCTATTATGATCAAAACCTGAGCCAAAGAAAGTAAAGATAGCTGGTGCAAACATGCCCAAAACCTGGACCATCAGAGAAGAAATAAGAATCAACTCTAACAAGCCCAAAATTGAAGCTGAAACGAAGAAAAGAAAGTGAATCTAAAAAGCTCAAAACTTGAGTCACAAAGAGAAGAAGGATGCTTCAAGCTCAGATTTCAAACCTTTAAAGTTTTGTTTTCAGTTTTCTGCAAATTTCTGTCCATGTGCAACTGTCTTTATTCCTTGGATCTATAGCAAAATAGACTATCTAATCCTATTTTGACTGTTTTTAAATTTCTGTTGTAGAATGTAGAGAAGAAACCTGCTGGATAGTTTAATCCAAACAGATATTAGATTAGGTAGAGAAACTATGGGACCAACAGTCTAATCTGGTCTCATGGAGTAATAAGGGTAGAAGTAGAATAGGTTTCTTTTCCTGCTTGTCAAAAATTGATGATGTAAAGGGTCTGCAAGTCCAAATGCAACTAGAAGAAAAAATGTTAGGACTATAGTGTGGGTAGGTAGTTTTTTGGGAGAATTTTACTGCTGATATGATGTCTTCACAATTGTGGCAGCTAAAAATCAAAGAAGAAAGGTGGCTCAAGAAGCAGGCATCTGACCTACTCCATAGATCATTTCTGAATTCTTGACTCCTTCAAGAAGAATCCATCCCCATGTGGAGCCACTGTTAGCCCCTATAAATTCCTTGACAAGCAATAAAGGGGCTAATTTGTTTTATGAGCCTTCAAGGAATGCATTTCTCTTGACAACACATCATCCTTGAAGCCTTTACATTTTCCTTGCCCTTTGATTGTTTCCCTCTGCTATTCTTGAGTCAATAAGCTTCACTGATGATGAATAATTGTGCTCCAAAAGGCCTTTATTTTCCCCTTGTACCTCTGCAGAACTCTCTGTTTTACCCTTTTTTCCCTTATCATTACCCTCCATTGGCCTTGGAATGCACTAAAAAGGGGCAAAAAACCCACTTTCCACCTTATAATAGGGCCTAGCCCCTTTTTCGACAGCCCCCTTAAACCACTTCCCCATATGCCCTATGCCCAAGACCGAGCGCTTAAGGCTTGGGCGCTAATCACATCGGAGAATCAGAGCAGAACGTTCAGTTCCTTTGTAAACCATGAAAACTTTGATGCGATAGTGTTATCGCTCCATCGGTCCCATTGTGATCTCCATCGTTGATCTATCTTTTTGATCAGACGGCCTGACGCTAATCGCACTCCCACCCCGATCACAATCACAACTTTCGCTGTGTCACTCTTTGTTCCACTCCAATTGCGATTTTCTGATTCAATCTCCGTTGTAGATCTATCATCCAGATCGGACGGCTGGCGCTCCATCACATCGTGCCAGTTGCATCGCATCCCCTCCTCTGCATTTGCCGATTGCAATTCACCGATCCCATCCCGGCCGTTCGTTTAATCCATGATCTAATTACCCTTGCTCTCTCGCTCCAATCGCAATCACATTTCTCAATTGTTGCCACTTTCCACCCTTTGCGATTGCGATCTACCGATCCAATCTCGACTGTTCGTTAGTCCAAGATCCAACGGTCACAAAATAATCGCACCATCATTCAATCGGACTGCCGACCCTCCCATTTCTTCTCTCCAATTAGATCATAGCCGTCGATCTCCTCCTGAGATCCGACGGTCCTAAGTGAATCGCCCTCCACCCATGCTGGGTCCCACCACGCATGATCATTTTCATTGCATTTTTGTTCATTTCTTTGCATTTCTGCCTATGTCCAAACTTTCGCAATTTACATTAAATTTTAATGTTTCACATTCATTCCATCCAACTTCATAAACCGTCCCGCTGTTTAATCTCCGCCGTCGATCTACGCCAACAAACCACGATCAAACGGTCCACGCGCATTTTTCCACCAAACCCTATTAGTCGCTATGTGCACCATATCACTGCATTATTCACTATCATTTTATCTAAAAACACCATTTTATCACTGCCGTGCTATCATTCTCTCCATCCTCCATAGACATCCTCCCCTATGCATGTATTTCATAATAGAGTTGTGTGTTTTTGCAGGGTACGAGCAGCGGAAAACCACCATGATTCAAAATCTTTGTACAGTTACAGAGAAACAGGAAAAGACCATTTTCAAAGAGCCGAACTCATGAAGAAGGGTCTGAAAAGACATATGACATGGCTTGCATTAAAGAGCAGAGTTTAAACTCTAGAAAATCTTTCCCAGAGCCATTAAAACATAGATTTCACAGTCAGAGACAAGCGTGGAAGCGACAAAGAGTATCAGTGGGGAAAGCAGAGTGTTTAAGGCCTGTAATGGAATATTTTGAGCCTTAATCCAAGTATTTCAAGGCAGAGTACCAGATCAAAGACATCATGGGTCTCTCAGAAGGTCGAATGCACAAAAAACTATGTCATCGGGGCAACTACATCAACAGGACATCCCCACCTGTGAAAGGAAAAAGTGCCCATATTGTTCCCTTATTTACCGTGTTTCTCAGAAGATTTCCACCCTGATGGAATAGTCCTATGCTACCAAAGCATTTTTTATGCAGCATGGCAGACCTCAATCTGAATTTTGTTTATTCACCAAAAGTACTATAGGTTACTACAGCTAGAGTGCATGAGAGCCATACCGGAGTAAACGGAAGCCTGAAGAAGATCATTCTTTCATCCAAGGCATGCTAGAGATAAATGCACAGATTTTAAAACTGAATGGGCTTCGGCTTTCTTTCTTTTTTGACTTTTAATGCTTCATTTAGTGTTTCACCTACCTCCTCTTCTCACCTTTCAGCTATAAAAATCAGGAAGAAATTCATTGTGAGGTCGTTGATCGATTATCAGATAATTTCAAGCTGTTTATTTTGAGACATAGTCTCTGTGTAAAGTTTCATGATAGGCCGAGGAAGATGTATTCAGAATGAACTTTCAAGCTGTTGGTAATGTTTTACTTGACTGGTGTTGCTCTTAATATGACAAGCACATTTATTTTGATCCTGATTTAAAGCAGCTGGTGATGTTTTTCTATCTTTGTATTTTAATTCATTTCATTGCATTTCTACTGGCTTGCATCAAAAATTTGGCATAGGATTTACCCTTGTTAGGTACCCTATGTTTCTGCTCTCCTTGCCTTTAATTTTTTTCTACTATATGTGTATCTGAGGATTGATTTCAATTAATTTAACCAGTTTAGTGGATGTTATTGCCTGCTAGCTGATGTATGAATTATTGAGGTCAGTGCTTCAGATGTTCTTGTTGAGGTTTAATTGAATGAATTGGGAACACTGGGAGGTATAGAACTCTGTCTTTATCTCACTATGATCCTTTTCAATTAATTGAACCTTTATAAGATCCATAAAATTGGAGCCCGAAGCATTGAGAGTTCAAAGTCTCTCTCTGATCTCAGGTTTTCAACTTTGTGTTATAAATCTTTAATGTTCTTTGTATGAAGAGTTACCCTTTGGATTTTAGATCATAGGTGTTCAATGGCAAGCCCTGTCCTTGGATCTGATCTCTGAAGGTCACCTTGGAGGTTTCCTTGCTTTCACCTTTCTCTCTTGCCATTTCATATCACACAATCATCTTTAAGATCCAATGCTTTAGATGAATAGCCCAACTGAAAGCCTGCATATTGAATAACAAGTAAACTCCATGGAAAATTTTAGGGGCTAATATTTACAGGTGGGCTAATTTTCCATGGTTTTTCCAAAAAAAAGATTCGACAATTTCCATTTTTTTATAAAAATGATTAGCCCAAATTTTAAAATATAAAATTATTTTACATTAAAATTCGCCAACATTATATATGCAGTATGTATAATATCATTATAAATTTGAATGATTTTCCAAATACATCAGTAAAAAATTTATAGTTTGCATACTAGAGACTAGTGAGATTCGCCAATTTTTTAAACTTCAAAATAATTTTCCATCCTTAAAATTATCCCTGGTAAACTCTTTCCTGAATCCATTGCCCAATGGTCTTGAATGTTCCCTAAGTATTTATCCTTTGCCTAAAACCCTCTTTTCTCATCCTTGTCTTATATTGAACCCTTCTTTCCTGATTCCCAACAACCAAACATACAATTAAAAAAACAAAATCTGAGTCTTATAACTAGCCTAACACCTTAACTTTGAGTTTAAAACACATATACATTTGACAATCATAGAGAGATCCCTCTCTTGACCCAGGACAAATAGATCCTAGGGTCTGAAAGTGGTTTGATGTTGTCTCATCTTTTGGTATTTCCAACCTTTCCAAAACATGGGAACCCCAACACACTATATTCTTGCTTTTCCCTTTTGCGAATATTATAGTGGTATCAGAGCATAATCTTGGCTCAGCCTGTGGATCTCAACCATTATGCTATCTTGAGAATAAGAAGAAGGAGAAAGAGATCAGAATGATGGAAGGAATGATTTTTATCTCATCTCTTTTTTGATCTAGGAAGGACCTCACTAAGGAGGTCAAGCAAATGAAAATGGAGAGAAACAATGAGACCTCATTAGCTTTTCAAGATGAGGAAGGTACTTGTACTTCCTATTAGCGGAAGGAAGAACCAGTATTGCATAGAGCTCCAAAGAAATATACTGTGCCCTTTTATTTTGAAGAAGAAGGAAAAATGCATGGAGATGGAGGACACTTAGACCATGAGATTCTAAGTGATTATATTTCATAATGAAAATCTCAAACAAGAGCTTTCAAGAAGAATCTAACTCCCCCACAGTTCATCCAGCTCAAAGTAGAATTAAGACCTTGCATCAATAGATTTCTATTGTCTATATTTGATGGGTCATCTGCATGCACATAAAGAGCTTGGGGAATGAATTTGGATGCATTTTTCATGCTACATCCATTAGTAGAGAGAGAATATGTTGAGATTATAGTGCTACACCTTGAGGGTGAAGCAGACATTTGGTGGTTCAGCCATTTGAGTCATGCAAGAGTGACTGCATATGTAGATTTTACTCAAAGGTTAATCAAGAGGTTTGACAAGAAGGGGCTTCCACCACCACTTGATGCAAGAGCACTTTCATCGGGAGAAGGAACACTTGCACCTTTGCAAAGTGGTCTTGATCTCTTGACTTTTAGAGTCCCATGCACTATTATCGAGATGCATGAGGAGGATGAGACTTATAGAAGCGTTGATTCAGCCATAGAACAAAAAACATCATCATCAGTAGTTGCAGAAGTCATTACGCTGGAGGAAGGAACCCTTGTAGCAGTACAAGATGTTCCCAAGCTTTACCAAGGTATGCACATATGTTCATTTCCTATTATTTCAGCACATCATGTGGAGGGTTATGGAAAACATGCTATCATGGAAAATGCATGACCTAGGGTCAAAGCACATTGCATATTTTGAGGAACAAACTATCATTACGCTGAGGAACCTTGATTGTTTCAAGGAGGAGATATATAGTAATCCGAGTATATCATTGTTGAGATGCACAAAACTCTTGGGGTTGGAGTGTATATTTTTTGAGGATAGGATGAGTATTTCCCTAAACAATGCAATGCAGAATTATGTGTTCATCATTGAGCATGACCTTAAGACAGCATATGCACCATCATGGAGATCAGCAGCATTGTCATTGAGCAACATTGATGAGTTGGGGGCCCAACCTTTATTGGAGCATTCCAATGACCATTATACATGTGTAGCATGGGATAGGTAGATGGTTGATGAGATACATCTTATCTTCCATTGTTATTATGGATATTTATTGATGAGAACTTCACTACTTAATGAGAAGATGTTACCTTCAATATATTTGGATCCTTATGGGATCAAGTTGGTCGTTAATGAGTGGTATTCATTTGGATATCTCCAGGAGGCTGCACTCCAACATCCCATGAAGTGTAGATATAGTGGATTGGATTGGGAGTGTGGTATTCTCCATTGGATGGATACCTATTTTGAGCATGATAGTAGACACTCACCATTGGTTGTATGGGTGATATAGATAAGCAAAAGGTTCGAGAGAGACTTGCATATCTATGACACAGGGCAGCAGGAGGAAGGCTGCATTAGCTACTCTTGAAATAGTTTGGTCATCATGTGACATATTCTATTTCAAAGAGTATTTTGATGGTTCGGACTTGGTATGGCACTTACATCCTATGGTAGCAACTAGTTTGGGTTCATTATGATGATATGAGATTCTTCGTGACAAGCATCATGTTTTCACCTTATAATTTGTATGATGGAGGTGTGAGGAGGCAACCAGAGGTATTGATGCTTTGGCTACTCTTGGGAGAGTATGGGCTAAATTTCTCCCATATTTTGCAGAATGTTATAGGAGGAAGGGATGGCACAATCAAAGTTCAAAGAGGCTACCCTTCATCATTGAAGGATCAGGAAGTACTTCCACATTATAGGAGGGAGTTTCCCACAAATAGCACCATTATGGTGGATGAATTTGGAATATGGCATGTCAAAGAATGGACTCATGGATTGATAAGAGCCTTATCACCAAGGCCAACAATGTTTTCACTTGGTAATATGTATCTATTGATGGAGTGTTCCAAGGGGATTATGCATCCCTTGATTTTGAAGACCTTTATGAGGAGATTATGATGGGAGGGCTCATCCATGGACCTCATTTTCAGCCTACTCACAATGCATGGTAAGAAATGTATTTCTATAGTTATTGATCATTTCATAAAGTATTTTGATTTTCTTACCATCTCTGTATAGTCCATTGCTCCACAAGAGGGCAGGATTATCTTTGGGTTTCATGGTAATTCTAGGATCAACATTTATAATGGAGATAGTCCTTCACTACATGGATTTGGGCAAGTGTTTTGTTATTATTTTTATGCTCAGCTGATATATAATGTCATTTACTACTTCCTAATAGATGAGTTAACATGCAGAACTAGCGAATTTTGGAATACAACTTGCCACGTGATGTTCTGAAACAACAGTTAGCAAAACTGCATTGTATCCACTAGATAAACCATTGGTACCATCCAAACGTGCACATAAACTTCAGCATTTTTCCGATTTGGATACCACATGGTGATGATGTACCATTCACTTTGTATGGGATGGTTTGGGCTCATGAAACTAGAGGAGGGTTATTTAGAGATCCAGTCGTCCTTTTCTATCTTGAGGACAACATTATTGCCGCCCAATATCAGCAACAACTCTAAAATTTCCATAACTGGAGAAAGAGAGTGTGTGGGGTAGGCCATTTTTTCTATCATGTTCATTTATGAATCCCACCTACATTACAGGATCCAAAGGTGGATGAATGTTTTCATGAGTTACCATTTTGGAGGGTGACTTACATTGTGTGGATGCTAGCTTGGGGCTTGGAGCTTCACATGGGAATGAAGGTTCGCAATCATTTTTTGATCCCATTCCTCCAGAAGGCCTCTAGACATAATATATTTTCGTCCATGCATATCCCACTTGTTCATGATGAGAGCTATTTGGATTTTTCACCAAAGGCATACATATACACTTGGGAGGAGAAGCTTGAGGACATATTGATGAGAGGGCGTCTTGTTCATTGGAGGAACTTATCATATGAGGATGCTACAGGAGGAAAGGGAGAGGAAATTTAGTTCTATCCTTGCAATTTCTTGAGTACAAGAAATATTTGGGAGGGGAGGACTGTAATATTCCTAAATTAACACACAACTAATTGGAATATTAAAGTTTTGATTTTTCTCTTAGATAGAGGAATAAGAGGGTATCGAGACCCATAAATATCCTTACTAGGAATAGAGACCCTCCTAGTGTGAATGGAGGTCATCTAAAAAGTTGGATTGAAGACCCTTAGGTGTGAAAGGGGCTGGAACATGAAGACTGGGTCAACTTTGACCAAATCAACATCGTTGTTATGGAGGAGTGGCATTCATGGTGGGACAACACAATTTTGGAGGGAGATTGAATGCATGGAAGTAGTGACCTAATTGAGTGGGTTCAAGGGTGAGGAATCTCATCACTTATATAAGGAAGAGGATGATAGCCATATGGGTTTATGTTTTGGATTATTATTTTTCATATGGTCTATTTAAACTTGTTTCTCTCTTCAGTTGTTTAGCTAAGATTGTAGTGTTGTTTAGCATAGGGTGTTCCTGGTTATGAATCCCACCTATTTCCTTGAGAGGCCTCTTGGAAGAACATTGAAAGACATTTTCCACTATCTAACATCAGGCCAAGCTACAACTTTCTTCATCAGTGCAGTTTCTACTTAGAGTTGTGCTATGTTGCACGATGCAGTAGTGGAGGATTATATTGGGTGTCTTCAGAGCTAGCTTTGAAGTGGTGGAAGGTTTCCTTACATTAGAAGGCCTATAAATAAGCCCCTTGGGCTTTATTGACATATTTGGCACCAGGCCAAGGAGTATTTATCCCCTAAAGCATAGTTTCAGTGCAGATCTGCGTTATTTTAGGGAGGAGTTGCAGGGGTGGTTGTAGTAGATGTTTTGGGAGGGTGATTTATTTAGTGGAGGAGACATTATTTCATCTGGAAGATCTATTGGAGAATATTTTTAGGTTTCTACATCAGTTTCAGTCATATCTTCTCATTTCTATTGTTGCATCATACCTCCAGCCCTAGGGCTGCAACTTACATTGGCACATTGTGTGCATTTTCCGGAAACCCTCTTGGGTTGTTTTGGAAATATGATATAGTGCCTTTATTTATATGTGTAGTATCTATTGTGGCCTATATATGTATTTTTATATCATTTTATGGTCTCTAGCTATAGTTATTCTTAGTATTACTGCGTTGTAGCATCTCTCCTACATTTTGTATTGTAGCAGCAACTCATATTTGGGAGTGATTGTTTATGGGAGGCTTGTTTCCTCATTTCACATGATTTATGCCTCACTATTTTGTATTGGTTTATTGTTCTTATACATAATGTTATGGATCCATATTGGTCTCCAATATTGATGTGTTGATTTACCTTGCTATTTACTTGTTTATGCATTATATTCCTACTTTTCCCATTTGGGAATATTACAATTTATGTATGATTGGTTTTCTATGACAAATTTCAAGAAACATGAACCAATTAGATCCATTTATATCATCCACAAATGCCATCATTTTTCCTCTCCAAACTCACAAGATATTAAAGAATTTTTGCTAAAAATCATCACCATAATTTTCCTTGCAAGTGTCGCATGTTTCCTTCACATTTTCCATTTACATTTTCCATAATTTCCATTCATTTTTAGTAACTCGTTAATAAAGACATTCAACTCACTTACATGTTGATTTTTCCTTTTTCTTTCCGTTCACTTATTTACCCTCTTGTAATTTTCATTTCCATTAGAAAAATCCTTCTTGATCCAAATTTTAATCCATGGTCCTTCCAAAATCATTATTCCATACTCTCATTAGATGATGGAGGATTCATTAATGCCTCCCTTGTAACAAATCTTGGCCTATCGACGTCAGCACATTATCTAGGATTAAGGCTAGAGTCCTTATTAGTACCTTGAGGCTTGTATTCATTAATGATAAGTTCTCTCACTAAAAATCATGGGAATACATCAATTTCCCTTGACCATTGGATCTTGCAATTGGATCTACATCAACTCATCTATTCGCACTTCGCAAGATGTACATAGGTACCTTGGCACTCAGTGACATTAATGGCGATCTTTCCTTGCATTTTTTAATGACATTCATTAAGGGTTGGTAATCCGATGAATTCTTTTCATGCTCGACAACAATACATTTTTCGCATGACTAGAATTGTACCATCAGGTTTTGTAGCAGGTGAAGACTATATCACTTCAGAATTTTTCCATGAATATAATAGATTTAGTAGAAAAAATAAAGAATTTAATTTCACGACCTCATCCACCATTTATACAACCAAGAATCAGATGAAATTCTACACTATATTCCATGATTTAGCAACATGATCTACATTTCTCTACATATGCACAATTTGTCTACTTATTAGGTAAGTAAAGGTATTTTCTTTCGTAGATTTCATTCATAGAATTCCTTAAATATTGAAATTATAATTTTTGGAAAATATTTTACTATATTTCCTTTCTCATTTAAAAATCAAAAACACCTTTAGTTGGTTGGGGAAAGAACATCCATTTATGATCACTTTTCATATCACTTCATTTCGTTTAACTTCAACTCATCCAAACACACTTGTCCTAATCAATTATCATTGCATTATGGTTAAAACATTGTATTATTTGCAAAATTATGACTAAATAATGAGCATATTATATGGCTGATTTAAATATGCATTCTCAAAATGTTAAAGGAACCTTTTTGCAACAAAAAGAAGAAAGGTATTGATACACAAGAACCAATACCAATTAAAATTTGGTTGTAACAAAATAACCAAACAAACATGTTGCAATTCAATATATGATGAGGAATAATTTTCAAAAAGAAATGAAATTATCAAATATAATTGAATAAAAAGTTTAAGGAGCATTGATATAAGCCAAGCTCATTCAAAAGCAAAGACGTTTCAATCAAATCAAAGGAATTAATGCAATATTTGCATGAGGACATCCAATCACTCTATTTGGGGGGTATTGATCTGAAATGGGTGGATAACTTGAAATGCTTATGCGCAGGCACCTCCCACTCAGTTAAGAAAATAAAAGATCTTGCTTATACATGACTGTGCAGAAATGAATACTTGAAATCATTGTATGTTTTCTTAACTGTTTAAGTTCTTTAAGAACATTTTTTTCTTCTGATATTAAGCATGTGCAACAACCATAAAGTGCAGAAAATAAGAATAAACACATAAAAACAAATTTAATAAAGGATTTCACTCGAATATCATGGGCGACGTCTCCTTGAGCTCTTGTCAACTGACTTGGCTCTCTGGGATTATGATGTATAAATGATTTTACAAGTTAATAACTCAAATATAATGGTTATTTTGACTGTAACATTGGATTTAAAATATCATCATACCCCTGGAATGGATGTCATTACTCTAAAGATAGAGCTAGGCTTCCTTTGACTTGATCTCATCTGTTGGTGCCCTTTAGATTCCCTGAGCTTATATTTGGCACAAAATCCCTAGAATTCCTTTCATATCCTTCAAACCTAACCTATTTTCTCCATCATATATCATACCTCCAAAATAGAATGATCATTTTTTCCAAATGAGCTATGGCTCCCCAGTCTATGCCTCCATCCATTGTTGGCCCTAGGCTGCCCTAAATTTTCCTGTGGGTTCTCAACCTTACAAAGTCTCAAAATGACTCTTAAAATCCTTTCAATGTATTCAAAATTTCCAAAATATTCATAATAGACTATTCATTTACTGAAATTGGCCTCCGGCTGCTCCGGTTATGCCTCCAACACCTGGTGGAACCCCCTGGCTCTCGGTTCACTGAAAACTTCTTTGAAGCATATTGAATTTCTGAAGTCCTAAAACACTTCTTAAAATATTTCCATTGGATTTAGAAGTTAAAAAATAGTTGGAATAGACTATTGGTTTTCTGAGAATGGATACTCGCTGCTCTGGATAGGCCTCATTCTCGTGCTGGCACCTAGTGGCCCTAGTGACCCTTGGAAATTATCTGAAGCAATCGACCTTTAGAAGTCCTCTACTGGCTCTGAAAAAATCACCATTAATTCCATAATTTCTGAAACATCCAAAATTGACTATTGTATTCTTGATTAAGGCCTCTAGCTGCCCTGGCTAAGCCTCATTTTGCTGCTGGCCCCTGGTGGCCCAAGTGGCCAGTAGAACTTCTATGAACCTAAATATCACTCAGAGTCCTCTGATGGCTTTCAATAACTCACCAATGAGTTTGTAATGTCTAAGAAATTTGAAATTGACTATTCACACTCCAAGAATGGTCGAATCTAGCCCAAGGTAGAGAGTAAAATGTTTTTGTCCAGTTTCACCTGAAACAGTTCCACTAATTTTGGAGCACTCCAGTTAACTACAGTAAAAATAGTGAAAACCCCCAAATTTGGGGCATGCTCCAAACCGCCCGCCATTTTATCAGCAACATTTAATTTTAGCCATTGCATGTGAACAAGCTCTCTAATGCTGGTGGAGGAACCGTTGGGTTTAATGTTGCATAACCATTGGAATTATGCCATGTGAACACTCTGAAATCGGTGGAGGATAACAGTTGGAGTTTGCCATTGAATTAAGCATTGTGAAAACTTCCACATAAAAAATTAACACATTCACATGTCAACACTTGAAACTAACAGCTACGGTCAGCGTTTAGCCCTTGGGCTTGGGGTTAAGGCCACATGGGGAGGGTCTGGCCCCTCCAGCCCCCCACATCGGAATTCAATCAATGTTAAATAAAACACACAAACATTATGGGTAAGAAATAAAACATAGGGGATATGATCAAAGGCTTTGTGTGCTATGTGGGAGGTCGTGTGATTGATCCTCTAGCCCTTCACCAAAATTTTAAATGGTGGTTCAAGGGACACGTGGCAGCCTCAGGGATAGCCACGTGGCATCTTCTGATTGGCCAATCAAACCAATGTACACCAAACTTCCCTGTAATAATCTGACACTTGTTAGCATCGATTTGGCCCAGAAGGAATGTTATGGGGAATATTCTATGGCATATTCTAGGAATATTCCCTGGAATAACTTTCCAAAACATGATAACTTGTTTATACGGTGTCAGTTTTTTGAACAGTTTGCGGTGCCAGAATCAAGAAGATGAGATCTATCTGCTCACTAAGGTTCGACACACTTTCGAACACTTTGAAATTTGAGTTATCACTTAGGTCCTTGATCCAAATCTAATCACACCTCCCAAATGGGAATATTTTTGACCCAAAAATAATGATTACCTTATCTCTTTAGTATATGAGAGTACAAAACCCTCACATTTCCAGCCTCCATACACTTTTCCTTGCTTGGCTTAGTGCCTTTGAGCCTCAACTCGAAGGTAGTCGAGATTTCCCTTCTTGGATGCACTTGTCCTCCTCTCAAGAACTGTATCTTCCTTGAACTCATTCAGAAAATTTTAGCGAGAAATTTTCAATTGAAGGTAGTTGAACATCATCTCCTTGGTCATCGATCAAAGGTGGCTCAAAAAAATGTAAGTTTCCAACAGAAATGAATACATGACTGAAATTTTCATATGTACAAATGAATGTATGTCTTACTAGGTTAACAAGTCAAACAACTTCTTACCAAGGCACTTCCATGGCAATTGTTTCTGCTGAATATATTCTTCACGTGAAAGATCTGTTCTCGCATCAATGATGGAATGTTTGGTTCCAATTCACCAATATTTTTATCCTCTTGCTAAAAATTATTTGGATGATTAGTTGGATGAAATGTCCAACATTGGGCAATTAAATGTCCCTTTTTCTAGCAATGTGTGCAAGTCTTTTTCATCTTCCTTGCAAGTTTCCTTCACTTCAACTATTTCCTATATGCCTTCACCCTCTTCCAGCATTTGTAAACTTCATGGTTACACAGGCCACAATAGGAACATCAACTCTTTCTTCCTTTAATGCATGAAAATTTTCCATGCTTAATAGAAACATAATCAACTTGACTATGGGAATAGTTATACCGCAAATGCTACTTTACATGTCCATTTTTTTACCTTCTTGAGGAGATGAACTTGTAAAGGTTCTAGCTTTATTTTGAATACTAACATTAGTGTTCATGTCATGATAGCTGTCGGAACTCTCTTGCTTACCATCAGCTACATATCTACAAACATCTTGCTACAACATAGGCTTCAAACAATGGCAATAAAATTGAAAACGAACTTGACATGTTTGTGGTTTAGAACTTGTAACAAAAGTTCTCTTTGAAGTTGTCACAAACACCTTCATTGTTGTAGAGTTTGGTGCGCAGAAATCTACCTCTCTGCCATAACTTTTCCTTCAAGATTCTAGACTGGCTAATGTCATTGACTCCTCATTTGATGGTTGAAATACCTCAACTAACAACCAACAAGTCCTTTGTGAATTGAATTAAAAAAAACCAGTTTTTCTTCACACAATATGAAAAATAAGGCTCAAAAGAACCCTGAAAGTCTCTCAAAAGGTTATGAATTTGAGAAAATCGCTCAAAATAAACATAATTCACCCTGTTCTGAGAAAAAACCATTTTTTACTATTTTTATATTCGTCCCCAATTGGTCATAAAATGTGTTTTAAAAATGACATTTTTAGGCTGTTACGCATTCTGGAAAATTTTCTCGTTAATAAAATAGATTATATTTGGACCTTCTGGTTCGATTTCCAACCATTGATGAGGATGTGCGGGAGTTTGAATGGGTAATTCCTTCTTCTATCAAAATCATAGCCATTTGGATCATCCCCAATAATTTTATCTTTCCATTTATTGATGAGGCCATAAGCAGTGATAATTGTTCTGAGCTCAGTGATGAGACCAACATATTTGGTTTCCTACGGAGATAGTAACCACAATGTTCTTTGCAATGTGGCCAAGAAAATCATGTACCATCTCCTTCGTCCGAAGTACTCTGTTACCAATCAATCACGCCCTAGAATGTAGGTTCAAATTGCAGTGGGGATAAGTCTTCAACTAATTTCATCTAGAGCTCGCAAATCAAACAAGATTCGTATCAGGAAAAAAATTTATTCTTGCAAGTTTTATGAATGATTATGTGTTTTGTTTGTTAAGTTCTTCTTTTGTTATTTTTTTATTACTTTTTATGTTTTACGTTTTTTTTTTTTGGTTTTTTTTTTGTTTTTTTTTTATATATGTTCCATTTAATATCTCTCTCTCTCTCTCTCTCTCTCTCTCTCTATATATATATATATATATATATATGTATGTATGTATGTATGTATGTATTAATTAAAAAAACACTTTAGTGATTATGATTTTTTTTTTTTTTTTAATTGTGAAAATTCTAAACTAACTCATTCAATTTTCTGATCTTCCAGGCCTGATGCAGTGCAGGAAGAGAGCATACTTATCAATTTTTCATCAATTATTTTACACATTAAAATCTAGAAATTAGAACAGAGTGAAAAGAGTTGATTTTGTATCTCAAAATTTCAATTTTCCTTCCTTACAAACTTGAATTTTTAATTCAAAATATTTCTATGCGGGTCTTTCTACAAGAGTATAAACCCAGTAAAAACAAATGAAAGAAATGAAAATTATAAAAAATTAAAAATTTTAAGGATTTAATCAAGAACTAAATTAAGAACCTAAATGGAATCAGATCTGATTTTATTTTTCTACTTTATCCTATGGTATTTGAAAGGAATTTTTTTTAAGTAAATGAATGTTTCCAATGGAGCCATTTACAGATTAAAATTTCTGAAATTCTCATATCCAAATTTGCAAAATGTACCTGATTGTGTATAAGGACATGAGAAATCATTTTTATCTTGTGATTCCGCACAAAGATTGGTTGAAGGACAAGTAAATGTCCTGGTATAGTCACCTGCTGAAACAATTTTGAGATATAGTCCTTGCTCTCCAAAGAATGTTTGATCTGCATTCTAGATCTTTCATGCATAAATGGTTTAGTGTGGAAAATTTTATTTTATAGAAAAAATGACTGAAATGTATGCAGCTAAATTATTACATGTTTTAACCATGCATCTAAGAATATATATAAAAAAATAAAAATAAAAATAAAACAAAAAACAAAAAAAATAAAAAATAAAAACTGTAGACTGAAAGCTATTTTCTATGCACACTTCCCTAACAACGACGCCAAAATGTTGATGCAATTTAATTACCTATAATTTAATTATCAACCTGAGGGTTTCGTAAAACTTGTGAAGTGTGTGTGCACTATATATACTAGAAATTGACCTCCAATTTAGATTAATATAGCTATGAAATCAAATGATGACAAACCAAAATCATAAGGAAACCAAAATCATTCTATGTAAAGGAAAAAATTAATCTACAAAAGGAAATTCAAATACTATTCACAAAATTTGTCTGATATGAACGTGCACAAAACCTCTTTAAAATGAATCTTTTAATCTAGGAATGAAAATAAATCTAATCTACTTGTATGAAATGAAAATTTGATCTATACACCTGCTTGCATGATTGAAACTAGACTTAATCTAATGAAATTGATGAAAATAGGAAATCTAATCTAGGAAATCATTCAAAAAAAAACTTACTGGAATCGAAATCTTAATAGACTACACACACTTGCATGACTGGGAAAAATAATCTACTTGCATGATTGAAATCAAGCTTAACAAGAAAGTAAATTTACGCTAATGAAAAAAAATTTAGTCTAGAAAAGCAAGAAATATTTAATCCATGAAAAATAGAAAATCTAATCTACCACATATGTATAAATGGAAATATAAACTATCACACATGCATAAATAGAAATCTAAGCTATGAATCACTTGCATAGAATTGGAAATCTAATCTAGGCACACTTCCTGAATCTAAACTTCTTGAAAGAATTGAAAAGCATGAATTGAAATCTAAACAATATTAGCCCTTAGTCCATGGAACTAAGGCCTCATGGGGGTTTGGCCCCCTCCAACCCCCATATGCGCAAACACTATGGTTTAAATAAAATGCACCGACCTATATAGTTAAGAACCAAACAATAACCTAACGGTAAATGCTTGGCGCTCTATGCAGGAGGCCACCAGATTGATCCTGACCTGCTCTCCAAATTTTTTTTGCATAGTCCCGGGGACACTTGGTAGCCTCAAGGCTCACCATGTGTTGCCCATTCATTGGCCGAACCAAAATCATATAGCCCAACTATAATAACAATGTGCCACTTGTTAAGATTTGATTGGTTCGAAAAGAATATTATAGGGAATATTTTGAGGAATATTCTATGAATATTTTGGGAATATTCCCTGGAATATTCTCTTTTTGAATTTCCCAAAATCTTGTCAAACATGCTCAAAGTCCAAAATTTGCAGTTTACTAGACTTTTAAAACTACAATAACTTCTTCATATAGTGTCAGGTTTTTGAACTGTTCAGGGTGCCAGAATCAGGAAGACGAGATCTATTCAGTTTCTCAGGTTCATCACACTTTCAAAAAAATTGAATTTTGAGCTATCACTTAGGTCCTTGATCCAGATATGATCACAGCTCCCCATTGGGAATCTTTTGGACCTGATCCAGGGTAAAATTCATGACACCCTTAACCAAGACCTTTTATTTTGGCTGATAAATTAGAATTGCATTAAAGTAAAGCACCAATGAACATAAATGAATAATTTCATGTTGTAAAGAAGAGGAACATAACATGCCAAGATCAGAAATCATAAGAACACGTCATTTGATAATGGAGTTCATCTAGGAGGGACTACATCTCTGGGCCTCAGTGTCAAGATGGTGTAGGTTGCCGCATTAAGCACTGTAAGGAGTGAATATGTACATGGATGTGTTTCCGCAGACATACAAGGAAAATTCGCTCACGTAGGAGTGGCTAGACCTATCTACAAGATGTTCCACCGCTGTAACTATCATGCATAAAAATGACTCCTATAAGTATGATAATATCTCACACATAAATACTACGAATATCCTTCCAATCATGGAAAACAAAGGATATCAAACAACATATATGTGTTAATGAATATCCCACCAACATGGAAAAAATGGATCTCATACATAATGCAAATCCATGACAGAAAGTACATCAATAAGAAAACTAGACAAGATCCCACGACTCATACATCAACAGGGATTTGTACAACACTATGTATATCAGGGACAAAGATGTAAATGAAATCAACACATCATATACCTCACGTTCAAGATGACTGAAGAATGGGCTACTGCGGTGATGGATCTGAAATCACCATCACAATCGTGGCGTCGAAAGGTGTGAAATAGACTGCTCACTTGCTGAAATATGACACCTGCAGCTTCACTTCAAAAAGTGACCAAAAAATAGAAAGCTCAGATGGAAAATCTGAATATGCCATCAGATTCGTGATGCCGAATAGTGCAAAATCAACTGTCCATTTTATGAATTTTGAGAAAGTGAAGATCCAGGGAAAAAATGAATCTTTTAGATTCCCCCTAGATTCCTCCACGATGCTACTCCATGGGTGGACTGGAAATATGCAACTCAAAAGGTGAATTCGACCTCGCAATTTCTTTCCTTGTGAAAAACCATGAAAAATGAAAGTAAAATTGACTATATTCCAACATGGAGAAAAATTACCTCCCTGGGAAAATTTCAAGGCTCATGGTTCCACCTACATAATTATTTCTCCATGCTCATGGTTCCACCTACAAATTTTCCTCAATCCGTGTGCATGCTCTTGCTCTCGTCTGGCCTAGGTGCACTATGAAGAACTCAGTTTTTATAAAAAAAATATGCGCAGAGTTAACCACAAAGTGTCGGTTGGTATGTTGGTTATGGATCCAGTTAGGAGGGAGCAGGCCGAGGGGTCAAACCTTGACTCCTCCAAAAAAATTCGAAAATTGTTTTAGCTAACTGTTGCAAATCAATTTTTAAAAACCTGCATATTAAATTTTATAAATCTGTCATTTTACGTTTTCTATAAAGTGGGTTTGTTGTGGGTCGGGCCCGTATTCTACAGCCGGCCTCACCATTTTCATTGGCCCGTTATAGTGCATACGATGTAGTGGGTTGTAATTTGGCATTGTTTATGGTGTCGCCTACTGAGGGGATGGCCCACATTGGCTAGTGGGTTCGACCCGCGTTGGCACCCATTTGCATATGTGGCATCGGTTAAAACATATATGTTATGTTTTATATTAAAAATATATATGTTATGTTTGTGGTGGGTTATAATGGTCGGACGATAGAGTCATGGTCACTGACCCACCATGTATTTTAAAAAAAAAATATTTATGAGTTGTGGGTTCAACGGGGGTGGCAGGATCACGGCCCCCACCCCTTTTGTTTTAATATTTTTTTTTTACATAAAACAAATGGGAATTTTGAAAAATTTGAAAATAGATTGTAGGAGTGCTTTTAAATAGGCCAAAATTTCGCCCGGGATTTGGTCGGATATGGCCAGAATCCAGTGGCTGGGTTTTGTCCAAATTGAGTCCTCTTTAACCTGCCTAGTCATCCAAGTAAACCCAAAAGTTTGTCTGCTCGTAACTTTTGCATACATGCTCAGTTTGATGATCCGTTCACACCGTTGTGATCAAGGTGATGGGCTCATCAACTTGAAGCTAGTTCAAGAGAAATACAAACACTTTGGTTTTTGAGCCCTCTTTGTCCTGTGTGCCTTTGGAGCCACCTGGATCAATCCTCCTCACTGAGGAGCTTTTGGTCCTCCAAAAGCATCGACAAGAATCTATAGGGCTGTGTACGATGCTTGCACCATGAGTGTCCTGAAAAGTCACCCCTCCATATCCTTCACTTGCGTCCTTCAGAGCCATAAGTGATGAACTAACACCTGCACCTTTTGCAAACCTGTAGTACAATCCCCTACAAATACATGCTCAAATTTACCAACTCTGACCCAAAACATCTCCCATACTTTCCACGAGTTTATAACATGTACTCGGTAGTCAAGCTTACATCGAGATGGAAATAACCCCCAACTATCATTACAAGACCAACAATATCATCGTCGCATTTCAAAGTAATGGAAAAACACCTCATCACTTTTACATGAAATAAATACATGACACGACTCACAAAACAAGGTCAACAACATCATTGTCGTATTTCGAAGTGATGGCAAACACATCACCACTTTTATAGGAAATAAATGAAACACATGAATTATAAAACAAGGCCAAAAAATATCATTGTCGCTTAAACGAGTGATGGAAAACACATCATCACTTTGAAAATTAAATGCAACAAATTATTTGCAAACACGGCCATGACAAGCTAACATATCTAGAAAAAAAATCTAAAAGAACCATCTCTCACTTATCAAAGTGAGTGGATCATTTCCCTGTGGTGAACTTCCTTGTCGATCAACTCTTTTGACTGGTGTATGCACGTGTGCTTTGTCTTTAAGTTGCTACTCTGGATGGAGTCTCCAACATGTGGCTCTTTGGTGGCCACTTCGATCGCAATAGGTGCAAAATATATTTTTCCTCCATACCTACTTAACCGATTTATTTTCCTGTTGGGGAGAAGGCTTTTCATGCCTCATCCTCCTTTCTATTTCCATCCTTTTCCAGCACTTAGAGAGCACATGGTTATGTAAAACACAAAAATTACATGCTTTGCGAGGCCATGATTTACGACCATGGTTATCAACATTCTTATAATCGAAATTAACTATAGAATAATGAGACTTAGTATATCTTCTCTGGTGATCTCTAGTGTGATCATGGTGATGGAAGCTCACCTCAACTATTTCACTGCAATATGTGCTGCCATGGGATGATGGCGAAGTGTCCCTATCCTTCCTCTTTCCTGGAGAGTTCATCAATATCTATTTTCCCTTGATGTATTTTGAACATCCTTTTTGGAGTGTACCCCAAACCTGCATAGAGAGGTTTCTGCACAACCTCCAATGGTTGGGTTATGCCATGGCCACAAATGCCAAGTCCTCCTCCTTTGTATGCCATCTTAGTGAGGAGTCTCATGTCGGTTCGTAAAATGGGTATACCCGTACTTCGAACTAAAATGATATCATGTGAAGAAACTGAAGAAAAATCAGCATTGTTTACCTTAGCTATCGATTGCAAAACATGTGAAGAAGGATTCTGTAAGCCTTCGTTGTGCTTCACTTTCCCCAAGGCCTCTGTCGCGGCTTGTAGGTGAAGCTGAAACTGTTGCTTCTCTTCCTTCTCTTCCTATAGGAATGCCTTAAATGCATCTTCTTGAAGAATATCTTTTTTGTGCTTCAATTCCTCCCACGCCTCTGTTGTGGCTTTCAACTGAAGCTCCAACTGATGTTTTTCCACCTTTTCTTCCTGTAGGAGTGTCTTCAATTCATCGTTCTCTGTTTCTTGTTTTTCATAAGCCTCGTACAACATGGTTTTTTTATCGGACACCCTGAGCATGGTTTCGTACATGTCTTTCACATTATCCATGGCTCAACTCAATGAACGTTCAACAGTTCACATCTGCAATCCAATCAGCAAGAAGACCTTCTCTGATACCACATGATCTTGGGTAAAATTCTTGATACCCTTAACCAAGACCTTTTACTTGGGTTAATAAATTAGAATTGCATTAAAATAAAGCACCAATGAACATAAATTAACAATTACATGTCGTAAATAAGAGGAACATAACATGTCAAGATCAACAATCATAAGAACATGTCATTTGATAACAGAGTTCATACATGAGTGACTACATCTCTGAGCCTCAGTGTCAAGATGGTGTAGGCAACCGCATTAGGCACTGTAAGGAGTGAAGATGTACATGGATGTGTTTTTGCAAACATACAAGGAAAATCCCCTCATGTAGGAGTTTCTAGACCTCTCTACAAGATGTTCCACTACCGGAACTCTCATGCATAAAAAGGACTCCTATCAGTGTGACAATATCTCACACATAAAGACTATCAGTATCCTGCCAATCAAGGCAAACAACCAATCTCAAACAACATATATGTGTCAATGAGTATCCCACCAACATGGCAAACAAGGGATCTCATACATAAGAAAAATCCATGATAGAAAGTACATCAATAACAAAAACAAAAAAGATCCCAAGAATCATACATCAACAGTGATTTGTACAACACTATGCATCTCAAGGATAAATAAGTACGTGAAATCAACACATCATATACCTCACACTGAGTATGACTAAAGAATGGGTTGTTGTGGTACTGGATCTGAAATCACCATTACAATCGTGGCATCAAAAGGTGTGAAATCGACTAGTCACTTGCTGAAAGATGACACCTGCAACTTCACTTCAAAAAGTGACCGAAAAATAGAAAGCTCAAATGGAAAATATGAATATGCCATCAGATTCGTGACATCAAATAGTGCGAAATCAACTATCCATTTTATGAATTCTAAGAAAGTGAAGATCTGGGGAAAAAAGGAATCTTTTAGATTCCCCCTAGATTCATCCACAATGCTGCTCCATGGGTTGAATGGAAATTTGCAACTCAAAAGGCGAATCCACCCTTGCCATTGCGTTCCCTGTGAAAAACCGTGAAAAATGAATGTAAACTTGACTATATTTCGCCATGGAGAAAATTTACATCCCCAGGAAAATTTCAAGGCTCATGGTTCCACCTATAAAACCACTACTCCACACTCATGGTTCCACCAGCAAATTTTCCTCGATCCGCGTTCATTTTCCTACTCTTGTCTCGCTTGAACGCACTATGAAGAACTGGGTTTTTATAAAAAAATCTGGGTGGAGTTAACCACAAAGTGTTGGTTGGCTTGTTGGTTTTGAATATTTTTAGGAGGGAGAAGGTCGGCTGGTCAAACCCAGACCCATCCATAAAAATTTGAAACCTGTTTTTGCCAACTAATGCAAATCAAATTTTGAAAAGCAGCGTATTAAATTTTAGAAATCTGTCATTTTACGTTTGCTGTAAATTGGGTTTGTTGGGGTCTGGGCTCGCATTGTGTAGCCCACCCCACCATTTTCGTCGACCCGTGCTAGTGAATACGCTATAGTGGGTTGGAATTTGGTTTTGTTTATGGTGTTGCCCGCTCGGGGGCCGACCCACGTGGGCCAAGCAGGTTCGACCCCCGCAAACACCCATTTTCATATGTCACATTGGTTAAAACATATATGGTATGTTTTATATTAAACATATATATGTTTTGTTTGAGGTGGGTTACAATGGTCGCGCGGTGGGATCATTGCCACTGACCCACCATGTATTTAAAAAAAAAAATAGTTATGAGTTGCGGGTCCAACGGGGGTGGTGAAGGTCATGACCCACACCAATTTTTTTTTAATATTTTTGTTTTACATAAAACAAATGGGCATTTTGAAAATTTTGAAAATAACCTATAGGAGTGCTTTTAAAGATGCCACAATTTCACCTATGATTTCATTGGAATTGGCCGGAATCCGATGGTCGGGTTTCATCCAAATTGCATCCTCCTTAACCTTCCTAGTTATCCAATTCAACCCAAAACTTTGACTTCTCCTAACTTTTGCATACGGTCTCGATTTTACGAGCCGTTGGCACCATTGCGATTAGGGCGATGGGAACTTCAAATTTAATGTGGTTCGAGATAAATCCAAAAACTTTGGTTTTTGATCCCTCTTTGTCTTGTGTGTGTCTCTGGAGCCACCTAGATCAGGAACCCAAAAAACTGATTTCCTAATCTGTTCAGTAGATGAGAGTACAAAACCCGCACATTTCAACCTCCATACAATTTTCCTCGCATGTCTTAGTGCCTTTAAACCACAACTAGAAGGTATTTGACACTTCCCTTCCTGAATGTCTTGTCCTCCTGTCAAGAATTGTCTTCCTTGCACTCACTCATAATTTTCTGGCGAGGAATTGATAGAAGGTAGCTGAACATTTCTTCCTTGATCATCAATCTAAGGTGGCTCAAATAAACATGAGATTAAAATATAAAACATGCAAACATATCTGAAATTTTCATATGTACAAATGAGTGTATGTCTTACTGTGTTAAGAAGTCAAACCACTTCTCACCAAGCCACTTCCACGCTGACTTTTGCTGCTGAGAATCTTCTTCATGTGAAACATCCGTTCTCACATCAATGATGGTGTTGTCACTCATAAAAATGAAGCATCATTTGAAAAAATTCTAAAGGTTCATGTGTCAAAGGTAGGATGATATAATTCATTTTTCATTACTTGTTCAGGGAAAATTTTTAATTTTTCTTATTTAGCCTATCCTAAGTTCTAAACTCACCCTCATTCAAATCCCCTCATGTGACATTAATCACAATTTTCTGAAAAATTCATTTCCCAATATTAAAACTCTAAAAATGCCATTTAAGCCAACAATCCCTCCTTTCGTAGTGAATTCATTGTAAAATAGGCAGAAAATGTTACAGAATTTCTCAACGTTTCGTAGTGAGATATGAAGCATTTCTCTGTTTTTTGACTTTGAGCAGTCAACTTGAAAGGCAGTTTCTGGGCAAAAAAAAAGCTATTTTAAGAAAATAAGAGAGGTTATTTTCAAGAACATATCAAGTAAAAACAACCCCTCTCACGTTTCTAACAGGTGTTATCAGTTGGGAGATACAAGGGTTTCTTTAAAGCCCTATTTTCAGAAAACATAGTTTTCCTGTTTTACACATGTTTTTCAAATGCATATTTTGGACAGCTGGAGATGGTTTTCTAAAACCCAAGAGAGATTTTATTTATAAAATTATTATTGACAAAAAAATCTTCCCATTTTTCAAAATACATCATGGATTAAGAGGTGTAGGCTCTCTTCTAAGAGCTATGTTTAAAAAAAAAAACAGGAAAAATCTACAAGGATGTCCTAAATATGAAAGGTGAGATTGGCAGCTCAAAACTCTTGGTTTGAGTCGATTTATAATTTTAAAGGTTAATGGTGTGTCAGAATCAAGGTTTTGGCACTTATAAGGTTCATTTTTCAAATTACACAAAAATCTGAAATTTTAGCAGTTTTCAGCAGTTTCATAGCATGCTTGAGGCTTGAAGGACAACAAAATGCTCTGAAACTACTGTAGGTTTTCCTCTTGGTTTTTGAACCAGTTTTGGCAACTTTCAAGAGGTGAAATCTGTATGGGAGATGTGTCTAAGGATTATGAAGACCATTCCAAATAAAATAATAAAAAATATTGAGGGTGAATGGCATTTTTGCAGCACTACGAAAGTACGCTACGAAACTGCCTTACTTTCGTAGCGTATTGTGTGGAAGATTTTTAAGTAGATTTTTGGGCATGTATGGATAGATGGGTATTATCCAAGTGTTATATAATCATTAAAATATATATTCAACACTTAAATACCATGAAATGAAGATAAATTAACAGCCAAGAATTCGTGGAAGAAGAAGACCAGTTTGCCTAAAAAATAGGGTCTTATTTCTAGTTTTAGAGGAGGTTAATTAAGTGTTCATGTAGTGATGAGTCCCATCACGCCAATTCAACCATGTGAAAGAATATTTGTCAAATATGTAATTTATTTAGAAGATAAGGTTGTTAAATGTAATAATGAACAGTTTGAGTCCTATTAGGAAAAGGACTGTCAGTTAGGATAGCTGTCATTTTGTCATTAAATAGATGTTTTATGATTATGCAAGGAGTCATTAGGAAAAAAATCGATGAATGTAACCAAGAGGAAGATTAGCTCATGATGTAGCAAGTCTATTAAAGGGCATAGATTCGAATTTTTCAAGGGTTGGAAACTTTTGGAAAAACTGCATCTTTATGTAATTGACTGTTATCAGTAATATAGGGAGGTTTTCTTCTAAAAAGACCTGAGATTCTCATGGGGTTTTTAATTTTTTATTGATCTACATCTTATGTTTAACTACTTGTAGTAGATTTCATTTCTACTACTCATAATTCATAACCCTATGCTCTGACTTCCTTTAGAAATGAGATGAATGTGTTTTTCTATGTTTTATGAGTGAATTGCCTTTGAACCATGAGCAGTAGATTTCATTTCTATTACTCATAATTCATAATTCTATGCTCTAACTTCCTTTAGGTATGAAATGACTATGTTGACCTAGGTTATATGAGTTAATTTCCTTTGTTAAAGACCCCTATTTGCCTCAGCTTCCATGTCAAGAAACCTTGCCACTGAACCTACTAATGTGTTGACTCCATTAGCCTAATGGTAGCAAGCCTTCATATTTTCAACCTGCAAACATACAAAATAAAGACACAAATAATAGAGTTAGCCATATATATTATACCATTAATCAATACCATAAAACCCTTTGAGAGAGCCCTCTTAGACTGAAGAGGATAAGCTTCAGTCAAAATGTGGTTTGAAACATTTACTCCAAATTGACCATTGAAGCAGCCCAAGAGGACTCAATTTGGTGATAACGTTTTGGAACTGTTGCCGGGGACCGAAGGTGTAAATTTTTCATGGGAAGAATGACAAACTTTTAACCCTAAGGTGTGAGAGCAGCAGATACTTAGGAACATATTGGATTTATTTCTACTCTGGCGACTCAACACATCAAATAATCAATTGGAAGGTGACTCCACTGCTTGAAGATTAGTAGCTTGATGAATTTTCAGGATGAGTTCAATTTCAAGAATAAATGCTAGTTATGCCCATATGAATCGGCCTCACATCCATAGTTTTCCAAATCCTATGCAAAAGGTTGAATGGTTAACTGATCTTCCCATATTTAAATATGAAAAGAAAGAAAATTTTTCTCTTCATTTGGTTAGATTCCATATGCATATGCAAACTTAAGGTTTAGTTCCCTGAGGATTGTCTCATGAAGATTTTTATGGCCACTTTAGAAGGAAAAACATGGTCTTGGTATGAAAGCTTGCCAAATAGTTCATTATATTCTCTTGTTGATTTCCATGTTGCATTCTATGAGATGTATGAAGAATAGCATCCCTCCTTATTTCTGGTCAAAGACTGTTGTAAACATTGTTCGAGTTTTATTGAATATTTGGAGAATTGATATGAAGATGGTGAGTTTATGGATGACGAAACTTTAGAGGCCCTTCATGAAAATCCCTTTCATCACCAAGAAGAAAGGATAGCGTCTCTCTTGGACGAAAATGAAACCTAGCAGAAGTTTATTTATGAAAATCATTTTACATCCTCTGAGTTTGATGAAAATTTGTAGTAGACTTGTCAGTCTTTTGGTCATCAAGAATATGAGAATCATTTCATACAACAACAAGAAATATTGGAAGATATTTGCTACAATCCTCAGGTAAAGGAAGAAGTTTTTTTTTCATTTCATTCATTGCATCATCCTACATCAAATAATGATCACACTAATGAGGAAGTGGATGAAAATTTTTCTTTATCCTTGTCTTCTAATTTGAAGTCATTTGAGTGCAAGCCAGAATATAAGTTTCAATTTGTGGATGAATTTGCTAAGAACATTGAAAAGGAAATTGAAGTTTTATAATATCTAATTCAATCTTACAGTCTTCATTATCAAGATCAGTCTTTTCAAAAGTTCTTAATGCCAGAATGCAAAGAGATTGTGCTGCTACCTTTCTCTTTTGAGATTGAGGAAGAATACCCCATTTTTGAAAATTAGTTTGAAAATCAGTTTGAAAGCACACAAATCAAATCTTGTGTGGATGAGAAATGCATATATGAGTTTTACAAACTTGCAGAATGTCTTGAGAATCATCAAACAGATCATTTCTTCTACGATCATATAACTGACTACATGGAAGAGTTCTACAGTCCAAATTTCTAGTTATATTTTCATTATGAGGATCAGATACATTTTATGTTTCCTTGGTAATTTTAGTATCATTCTTAATTTTGGTTCAAGTGTAGTCAAGAGGTAGAAATATTAGATCATATCAATTACTGGCTTCATTGGAAGTTTCATGTTGCTTGAATTAAAAATGGAGATTATAGCTGTTAGGGTAGGTAGGAGTGTGTGAATAAGCTCAAAGTTGACTGAGAATCTTTTCAATAGGTAAAAAGTTGGTTTTTCAGCATTAATCATCAATCTTGAGCCTGAGGAGAAGGCCGTAAGAGCTTGGAAAATTTTTCATAAATTTTAGAGTTTTTATTTCCAAGAAGATGGATGGCACTAGAACTACAGGTTCTTTGGTGTACCACAACGGCACACCATCCCAAGTGGAGAAACTTTTATCACTCATAAAAATGAGGCATCATTTGACAAAATAATAGCGGTTCATGTGTCAAAGGTAGGGTCATAAAACTCCTTTTTCATTACTTGTTCAAAGAAAATTTTTAATTTTTCTTATTTAGCCTATCCTAAGGACTAAACTCACCCTCATTCAAATCCCCTCATGTCACATTAATCATAACTTTATGAAAATTTTCATTTCCAAAGATTACAACTCCAAAAAGGCCATTTAAGCAAATAATACCTACTTTTGTAGTGAATTCAGTGTAAAATAGGTAGAAAACGCTACGAAACTGTTGAAAGTTAGTGAAATATGAAGCATTTCTATGTTTTCTAACTTTGAGAAGTCAACTTCAAAGGCGGTTTCTGGGAAAACATAAAGGTATTTTAAGAAATGGAGGGAGGTTATTTTAAAGAAGATATCAAATAAAAATAAGCTCTCTCACCTTTATTACAGGTGTTATCAGTTGGGATATAAAAGGGTTTCTTTGAAGCCCTATTTTTCCGAAAACAAAGTTTTCTTATTTTACACATGTTTTGTAAATGTTGATTCTGGACATTTGGAGATGGTTTTATAAAACCCAAGAGAGATTTTTCTTTAGAAAATTCTTATTGAAGAAAATCTCCTCCATTTTTTCAAAATAAATCATGAATTAGGAGATATAGGCTCTTTTCTAAGACCTATTGTTCAGAAAAAACAAGAAAGATCTGCAAGGATGTCTTAAATATGAAAGGTGAGATTGACACCTCAAAACTCTTAGTTTGAGTTGATTTATAATTTTAAAGGTTAATGGAATGTTAGAATCAATTTTTTGGAAATTATAAGGTTCATTTTCAAATTACACAAAAATATGGAATTTCAACAGTTTTCAGCAGTTTCATAGCGTGTCCGAGGCTTGAAGGACAACAAAACGCTACGAAACTACTTTAGCTTTTCTTCTTGATTTTTGAAACAATTTTGGGAGCTTTAAAGAGGTTAAATATATATGGGATATGTGTATAAGGATGATGAAGACCATGCCAAAGAAAATAATAAAAAATATTGAGGTTGAATGGCATTTTTGCAGCGCTACGAAAGTACGCTATGAAACTGTCTTACCTTCGTAGCGTATTGTGTGGGAGATTTTTAAGAATATTTTTGGGCATATATGGGTATCTGGGTATTATCCAAGTGTTATATAATCATGAAAAAATTTATTCAACACTTAAATACCACGAAATGAAGATAAATTAGAAGCCAAAGAATTCGTGGAAGAAGAAGACCAGTTTGCCTAAAAGACAAGGTTTTGTTTCCAATTTTAGAGGAGGTCAATTAAGTTATCATGTAGTAATGAGTCCCATCACTCCAATTTTACCATGTGAAAGAATATTTTTCAAATATGTAATTTCTTTAGAAGATAAGGTTGTTAAATGTAATAATGAGAAGTTTGAGTCCTACTAGGAAAAGGACTGTCAAGTAGGATCGCTGTCATTTTGTCATTAAATATATTTTTTATGGTTATGCAAGGTGTCATTAGGAAAAAATTTAATGAATCTATCCAAGAGGTAGATCTTCTCATGATGTAAAAATTCTATTAAAGTGCATAGAGTCGAATTTGTCAAGGGTTAGAGACTTTTTGGAAAAACTGCAACTTTATGTAATTGACTGTTATCAATAATACAAGGAGGCTTTTGTTAGGATATTCTGACACAGGAAATAGTTAAGAATAACTCAGTCTAGTGTAGAGTTAGGTAAAGTGTGTCTCTTTACCATGTACATTTGTAACTTATAATCTGAAGGTCACGATTTGTAGTGATCTGACGGTTATCTCTCACCTTGGTATTAACGACACTTGATTCGTGGCTTAACACCTGATTGGTCCATGATCTCTATTTAAAGATAATGGAGGGTCATTTTTCAAGTAATCATTTATGAGAGAAACATATGTAACTTTTCTTTTTATATTAATAAATTTACAGAAGTGGTCGCGTTGGCTCAAGCTGTGGACTGTTTCCCTCTTTGAGGGTTTTAACCATGTGGTTATATTGGTGTACTGATTTGTGATATGTTTGTGAGAGGTGACTTTTGATTATTGATCTAAGGAACTTAACCTTAAATTTTTACATGGTATTAGAGCTATTTTGAGGGCCGCATCCGTTGTTGATTAAAATCCAAAGTCGGTTTGACTGCATGCGAATTTCGTTTTATAGATCTACTATTTATGAGCATTTTTGGGCTTGGAGAACTACTCGGTTGTGTCTGGAGCTTCTGTTATAGTGAGGAATGCCTTTCGTTTCATGCAAAAAGGTTTTTGGCTGGCCAAGTTATGACAGTTTAGATCTCGAGGTATAAAGCACCTATTTTGCAGTTATGTTTGTTAATAGTTCTGCTTATTTCGGTTCCCTCTGTTTATTTTCAGTTTATGGGTTTTATTTATTTTCCAGATCTATACCCTTTCTCTGTGTATGCTCTTTGTTGTGTGCTGCGTGCGATCTCGGAAAATAAGAAACAAGAAAAAGGGAATTTTTTTGCTATGTATGCTCTTTCCCCACGTCTTTGTGAGATCTCGGGAAATCAGAAATAGTGAAAAAATGATAGTTGCGAGTAAGGATAACAGAAAATCTAACATTCTACCGTAAGGCTTTGCATTTTGTTTTTTTTTTCTCGGTTTTTGTGTTTTTTTGTGCAGGAAAACGCATGCACACCGAAGAGTATAAATAAATAAATAAATAAAAACACACCCCATTCCTCCTTTCAAACAATAACATGATCCTTTTACTATCTCACTTGGTGAGGGGTTAGTTTATGAGAATAGAGGTATTGGGTTCAAGTCTCCTTCTCAAGCTTCTTTTGTAAAAAAAATTTGTTCAAAGGGGCAGATATTTTTTTTAAAAGGCCGCACTTCATCCCGTTCCCATAACTATTCGACATCTACAACTCAGATTTGCCAAAAGGCATAACTCCTTCATCCGGAAGTCATTTTTCGAGCTGTTTTTTTTAAATGACCTAATTTTTTGAGACCTTTCCATTGGAATAGTTAGCTCCAACTTTCTTCAGCTTCAGTTAAAAAAAAATGGAAAGTGCATCCCGATTATGCTTAACAACACCAATTATTTCCAATGGCTACCTCACATGGTGGATATACTTCGAAGTAAAAGGATTTATAGAATGCCCACAGGACAAGAAACTAAACCTTCCGATGATGATAAAGTTGATAAATGGTAAAATAAACAATATCAGGCACGAGGGTTGATAGGGATGTCCATTTCTCAAGATCTTTGATTTCATATCCTTGACATTGACACCCCTGATGAAGCCCTGGAAAAGGTAAAAATTGTTTTTGGAATTCAAAATAAAATTAGGGCCCACCAACTTGAAAATTAGTTTCTTACTTTGGACCCCAATATTTTCTCCTCCATTGAATATTTTTTTTCCAAATTCAAGACCATTCGAATTCTTTGAGAAGGTTGTAATATCAAAAGGGAAGATGGTAGCCTCATTTATTGCATTCTTTCTAAGCTTGGCCCTCCATACTCTGTATTTGTTTCTTCCTTCCATTCCACTAGATAAGCCATCATTTATTCATGAATTGCCTACAAGAACTCCTATTTTGATGCCTTTTGTGATTCTTTGATAAGAGAATAAGAAAAACTCTTACACCTTGGTCTTATCACTTCTGGAAATGCTTCTAAAAAGGCCTTAGCAACCCAAAAAAACCATATCAAAATAATCTGAAGAAGCAATATCCTAAAAAGTATGGTCCTTAATCAAGCAAGGGTCCTAAGAAATTTTAGCCGCAAAGTGAAAAAGAAACTCACCAAAATGATAAGGCATATAAAAAAAAGGAAAGAAGACAGATAGACATTGAAAAATTTGCAATCGTGATGGCTATTTAGAGTCCAAATGTTTTAAGAAGATGGAAGCCTTAGAAGCAGCAATGAAGAAGCACAACATCAATTTGGAGCACTCTTCACCGTCATCTTTAGGCATGGAACTTTCTGCTTATGGTTGTCAAGCATCACGATCTCGTTATGCATTAAATGTATCTTCTTCTTCTCCTTCTCATGAGTGGCTCATTGATTCTGGAGCTTCTTACCACATGGCCAAAATAAATCCTTATTTTATTTTTTAAATTATTGTAACACCAAACATATTTATGTTGGTGATGATAGATCACTTAGTGTTGTAGGATCTGGAACCATTCATCTAGATAATGTTCAGTTTAATGATGTACTATGTGTTCCTACCTTGTCATGCAACCTTCTATCTATTTATCGGATAACTCATTCAGGTGAAGGAAAATAGTAGAATTCTCACCTCATGATGTTGTAATCAAGGACCTCCAAGATCCTAAACATATTTTAGCTACTGGCATTGCTGATGATTCCACAAGTTTGTATAATTTTGACAACTTTGGGTCATCAAGCCTTCCCTCTATTTTTGTTGCTCATAACGATGATGTGAGCAAACTTTGGCATTAGCGATTTGGTCACTTAAACTACCGCTCTCTTCAAATTATATGTAAGGAAAATATGGTGACAGACCTTCCTATGGTATCTTTCTGAGATGATGTTTGCTCCGGATGTGTACTCGGAAAAAATCATCAGGATATTTTTGAAAAATGTGCCCCTTGGCATGCCTCTGCCCCTTTGTAGCTTGTGCGCAGTGATTTATGTGGTCCCCTTCCTATTGTTTCCTTCTCTAGTTGCAAGTACTTCTTAACTTTCATTGTTCATTTTTCCAGACGCACTTGGGTATATTTATTAAAACTCAAGAGTGAATATTTTAACATGTTCTTGGCCTTTAAGGCCTTTGTTGAGAAACAATCTGGACATCAAATTCTTAATTTAAGATCAGAAAATGGTGGAGAATATGTTAACAAAAAATTTAAAAACATCTGCACTGAGCATGGCATTCAATTGCAACATACTGTTCCATATACTCCACAAAAAAATGGTGTAGCTGAAAGGAAGAATTGCACCTTAAAAGAAATGGCTAATTGTATGCTTCAATCTAAAGGACTTGGTCTTAATTTTTGGGCATAAGCCATTAACTGTGAAAATTACATATTAAATCGCACTCCTACTAAGGTTTTAAAGAATATAACTCCAGAATAAGCTTGAAGCTCAATCAAACCAAATGAAAGTCACTTTCGTGTTTTTGGAAGTGATGCTTGGGCCTGTAGTCCAAATGTGAAACATAAAGCCTTAGAACCTAAGAGTGAAAAATGAATTTTTGTTGGATATTCTGAAGATGTCAAAGGATATATACTTCTTCAACCAAAATCCAAAAATATAATCAATAGAAGAGATGTAAATTTTGATGAAAATATATCATCCTGCAAGCCTAGTTCGAAGGGTGTGCCACCTTTGGCCTGCAAGCCTAATTCGGCATATGTGCCACCTCTCTCTCTCTCTCTCTCTCTCTCTCTTATATTTTTAATAGCATTCCTTCTATTTCATATGATGACAATGGGGATAACAATCCTCCTCCACATCTTGAAATTTTTTTTTATACTCCACCGCTTCCAAGATGGGTCCGCTCTACTCGGGATGTAGCAGGTTCTCTTGTAGGTGAACCACATTCTTAGTTTGAAAGAGCTTATTTCTTATTGGCTCAAGTTCCAAAAAATCCTGATCCAGAAACCTTTGAAGAAGCCTCCGGTCATCCATCTTGGGATGAAGCTACGAATGAAGAATAGCATTCCTTATTGGCGAATGATACTTGGGATCTTGTTCCTCTTCCAAAAGGAAAAAAAATTGTCAGATGCAGATGTGTTTACAAAACAAAGTTTGGACCAGATGGAAAAGTTGATAGACATAAGACTCGTCCTTTCGCTAAAGGATTTTCACAATTTGAAGGAATTGAATACACTGAAACCTTCTCCCCTACTAACAAAATGAATTCTATCTACCCTGTTCTTTCCCTTGCTGCCTCCTTTAAATGGGAAGTACATCAGATGGATGTTAAATCTGCCTTCTTACATGGAGATTTACATGAAGAAATCTACATGGAACAACCCCCTCGATTTATCCAAAATCACTCTAGCCCTGTTTTTTTCCTTATGAAATCTCTCTATGATCTCAAACAAGCTCCTCGGGCTTGGTATGCCAAAATGGATAGATTTATAGTAGATAATGGCTTTTCTAGGTGCCATTCGAACAACACTATCTACAATAAGAAAGTGGGTAAGTCCTTCATCATCCTTATTCTTTATGTTGATGATCTTGTCCTTACTGGTAGATATCCAAACCATATAAACCATGTGAAGTCTAGCCTCAAAAAGAAGTTTAAAATGACAGACTTAGGACACTTGCATTATTTCCTTGGTCTTTAAGTCTTGCAATCCAAGGAAGGATTACTCTCTCTCAGTCCAAGTATGCGTGTGATCTTCTACACCACTTTCACATGGAAGACTGTAAGCTAGCCCCTTCTCCCTTTCACTCCAGAGTCAAGCTTTCAGTCACTTGTACTACCCTTAAACTTGATGATACCTTATTTCATCAACTTGTTTGTAAACTTTTGTATCTAACCCATACTTGTCTTGACCTTTCCTTTGCCATTGGTCTTGTCACTCGGTTTATGTGTTGGAAATATTGTCATTGATGGCAAAGAGAGAAGAAAAGTAAGAAAGGAAATAGTAAGAAAGGAGCAAAAAGGAGAGATAGCGAAAGAGAGGCAAGGAGAACATTAGACATGAAGCAGAGAGAAAAAGAGCTATAGATCTTGAAAGACAGAGTAGTGTTGTAGAAGGGCCAACGATTTTAAAATCAGGCCATAGACTAGAAGGCCTTGTAATTGATTTCATATTTATACATGAAGGAGTCTATTCTAAAATAGATGGGCATTCATTGTTGAATTATGGTTGAAAATATTCAGAGTTTATGAACAGATCACTCGTGTTCAAACACTATGATGAACAAATCCAAGAGATTTATTTTGGTTCTACAAGGGAGTTTTAAAATCAAAACAGCATTGATAAATCAACGAAGTGTTGAACCTGCTCGGATATTTGAATTTAAAACATTGGAACAGAAAACAGTATAGTGAATCTTTAATTTGAAGATGCGAGGGCAGAGGAGTTTGAAACCCAAATAAATTGTTGAAGTGAAGGCACACAGTATCAAGTGATGGCTCTATGCGAAGATCTTGATTAAACCACAGTGGAAAGGTAAGCAGGTAACACAGGTCTACAGAGGAAGTAGAGCCATGGATTTGTATTGAAATTATAAGTGGAAAGGTGGACCAAAGCGAAATGGAACCATGGTGAAGGGTAAATAAGAAGAGTGAGGGTGGAGTTATACATATATAGTAAAGGCGCTAAATAATTGGTAGAACCCCGAGATAAATGGAACCATGACTTGTGAATAGTAGAAGCAGTTTTAGAATCAAGGAGTGGTTTTAGAAAAAGTTTAAAATGGTAAGCAGAATTGAGAAATAAAATGCGATAAGGGTCCGTGTGTGACACATGTCCCGAATTGGTATTTAAATACCACTAATTTCACAAAGTTTTTTGGAGTTAAACAACGGAGGTAAAAATTTTGTGAAATCCATTGGATTTCGCATGACGGGTTGATGTGTTGCAACCACCATTGGATTACAAGTAGAGTTGCGTGGAGATTAAGGCTAGGTAAGGTAAAGCCTTGTGGGCCTGAGAGAAAGAGTACACCGTTGATTTGATTTGGAGGAATTAACCCTTGTGCGCATTTGTAATGGGATAGGCGTTAGATTATATACATGTCAGATGGAGTGTGCGAACGTCGTTGGATGGGCAGATATGCTAGTGCATTAATTATTGTGGGTCCAGAACATAATATATGCTAGAACCATTATACAATATAAATTTGATATGCATTGAATGAGTTGTGTAGGCCCAAATGAATCCCAAATGAGTTGAACAAGACTTTATTATAATGTTTCTCAGCATTTGAATGGAGGAGGTAATATATGTCAAAATATTATGGTTGATGTGAAAGCCATGAACATATACTTGATAGTTGTTTGTTGTATACCATTATGTAATATGTGTAATAATAAAGCTCATATGGTGATATATTATGTTTAATCAAAGTCAAACTTTGGGTCGAATTAATATCAACATAGTTGAATGTGAGATATGGAAGCCGTGGCCATTATTACGTTGGATTTGTTTTTGGTTTAAATCAAAGTCGAAGCGCAGTGGGCCCCAATTTTATATATATATTGAAGTCTATGTTTTAACTGAATTTGGGATTGATAAAGTGGTGGTACATATGTTGATATTTAATTAATGAAGGTATGAAGTATGGTATATAGAGGAAACTCTACATATGAATTCATGAAGTGGGTTTAGAACATGGTTTAAACATTTATTGAAACAAATCGAGTTTCTGCATATTAATGTAATCTGAGGAATATGGTTTGAACCATAGAAAGAAAAGGCAAGCTTCCACATTTATTTAAATTTCCCAGTTAAGAAAATATGAAAATCTTCCACACGTAAAGATTGCCAGAATTTGAGATTCATTTGGGACTAAACTTGTAAAGCAGTTATATATGCAGAAAATACACAATTACAGTAAACAGAGATTGTAGAGTTGAAGAGGTGTGCAGTGAAGGTATTCAGATTTGCAGAATCTGAAGTTGAAATGCACAATAATGAAAATGTGGGTTTGTGACACTACAGCAGCAGAAAAGACAAGCACACAGTGAGCCAAGAACTGAAAGGGTTGAATAATATACCAGATGAAAATGTAAATCTAAATGTTTTGATTGATTTTATATTGTTTGTGATGCAAAGGCAAGTCTCCGAAGGAAAATAAATATCCTACTGTAATGTTGAAATGTATATCTATTGTTATATGTTTTTCTGAATAAGCTAGGAAAGAAATGAGAAGGTGGAAGCCAAAGAGTCATGGTTTTTCACTTCAAATTTTCTGTGGAATACAAACAATCATGAGGTGAACCCTATAAATGATATCACATAGATATACATAGAGAGGTTAGAGAATGGAGAATGGAGGCAGAGAGGGTAACAAGAAGGAGGAGCATATAAAGATGTTGTGAAGATTCAGAGATGATTTAAGGCAGATATGAAGGCTAGTGGACAACAATGAAGAAGGAATAGAACAGAGATGATATCCAAGGTAAATCAGCATATGATTTTTTTGAAAGAGTGAGGAAGTTGGTGCTTCCATACAAAGTTGTAGCTTGATAGATGTCAGTTGTAGCTGACTGAGGTAGGAGCCTCCTGCAGGTTGTAGCCTGTAGAAATTATATGGGAGTTGGAGCTTCCTTGCAAGTTGTAGCTTGTAGAATTGAGGTAGGAGCCTCCTGTAGGTTGGTGCCTATAGAAAACCAGTGGTGAGAGGGAGTTTGAGCTTGCGTTTTCATCACAACAATAATAAGATGTGGTTTTCTCCCTTTTGGGTTTCCACTTATATCTTTTGTCTATAAGCATGATGCTTATGTGTTGATACTCTGTATTTATTCTGCTTAATACCTGCTGCTCATTTATTAAGATTGTTGTTCCAGTGTATATAAAGAAGAAAGGTTATATTTCTAATAAAATAAAGTATAATAAGAACATGACTACATTAAACTGATTCACCCCCCCTCTCTGTTTAACCAAGGGTCCAAAAATTGGTATCAGAGTAGGTTCCTTTTGCATCAGTTTAACAACTAGAAGGAAATCCTAGGTCCCCAGGATGGCTAGTCTAGAAGGTTTCTCAGCAAATAAATCCCCTTTATTCATTGGTAAAAATTATGCCTTCTGGAAAATAAGACTGAGGATGTACATAATGTCTCTAGGAATAGAAGTCTGGGCTGCTGTGGAATTGGGATATGCCCCAAAGGAGACTGACTCAGAGAAATATGCCAAAGAAGACTTTGTAGCTAATGAAAAATCCATGAATGCACTCTTAAGTGGACTATGTGAGGTATAATTTATCAAATTAATGCACAAAAATACTGTGAAAGAAATATGGGATACTCTAGAAAACATCCATGAGGGAGACAAAAAGGTGAAGATAGCCAAACTTCAAGTCTATAGTGTTAGGTCCCTATATTACCAGTATAGTCCCTTATTGTTATTAGGGTAACCGATTTATTTTTATTATTGTACCCTTGTAACCCCCATTTTTTTATTATTGTGCCCTTAAATTATTATTTTTAGGTCGGCTAGGAATACATTGTGGCCCACTAGGATTACATTATGGCCACATGGACTCCTATATATAGAAAGGAGGTTTTGTAAATTTTATCATCCAAGAATTGTTCATTTATGTAATTTATTGGAGGTTTCCCCCTCGAAGTGGCTCATTTCTAAGGCGTTTATATCTCTTTTATTCTATTTTTGGAGCTGGTTACACAACATTTGGTGTCAGAGCTTTGGATTCTAGGGTTTCGCTGCTCCAAACAGGTCATCGTGGAATTTTCGATATAAATTTTTTCTACGAAGTTTCAGAAGCTAAAATTTATAGGGTGAGAAGCCAAAATCTGGAGGAATATCTTCTAAAAATCTTAGAGCTTGGTTTGCAATATTTTCTAAGATATGATCTGTGGAAATTAGGTCTTTTTTCAGGCTCCTAAACAGGTCATCGTGGCATTTTCGCTATAAAAATTTTTCTACGAAGGTTCAGAATCTAAAATGTTTAGGGTGCGAATATGAAATCCTAATAAAACCCGTCGAAAAATTTCAGATCTTGATTCACAATATTTTCTGAGATATGATCTATGGAAGGTGGTGCTTTTTCAGGCTCCCAAATTTCATCTCAAAGAGGTGATCGTGGGAAAATTTCAATAACTCTCTCTCTGATCATCGGATTGGAGTGCCATAAAAACTAGTCACACTTGCACGGAATTTAGCTTCTTGGATATCAATTTCAGAGGCGAAGGATGAAACAGTGACACGTGGAAAGTCGTACAAGTTCACTCTATTGAACCAATCCATAATTAGGTCATTGTGGGAGATTGAACAAAATTTGTCTTGGAGAATCCAAATCAGGTCAGACCTGTGGAATTCAAAAGAGAATTCATAGGGCTATTTCAATGCTAAATTTAAGATATTGAAGAGCCTCAATCACATAGATAATCAAATTTCAATATTGACCTCCTCAAAAGCAAGAAAAAGGTGTGTATTTTTTTTCCGAATTGCATAATTCTTGTTTGAAAAATCAATTTGAATTGATTCCAATGGCATATTGTAGAATATATATCAATATTCGGTTCTAAAAGATGCTCTGTAAAAATAATTCAACACCCATTAAGCCTTCAGAAGGATCTACTATGACTCATGAAGATGAATAATTGCAACATGATCTATCAAAATTACAAGAGCAAGTGCACCAAATTTCTCTCTCGCAAAGAGCAGCAAAAAATGAAATGGAAGTTTTGAAGAAAGGCATGGAAACAAAGATGGATGGTGTGAAGAATAATATGGATGGTTTGAAGAAAGATGTGGAATCTAAGATAGATGACATGGAAGCTGGCATGGAATCTAAAATGGAAAACATGAAGAATGATCTAAAAGTAGACATAGAAGGTTTGACAAAGTTGATACAAGAAATGTTTCCTAATGGTGAAAATATAGTAGATGAAACTCATGATGAGAACAAAATAAATTTTAATCGTGATTTCAGAAACTCTAATGTTGGCGGGAAGAACCACCATATTCCAAAAATGGATATGAGGAAGTTTGATGGAAAGGATCTTGTAACATGGATACTATAGATGGAGCAATATTTTGATCTCCATAATGTGCAAAACACACAAAAGGTATGCATTTAAACTTTACATTTAGAACAAAATGCATTTCTATGGTATCGATGGCTTTGCTCCCGTAAAAAAAAAATCACTTGGTCAATTTTTACGGAGGAAATGATAGCACATTATAAGGATACAAAGAGCAACACCTTCTTTAGCCAATTGATAAATCTCAAACAAAAGAGTTTAGTGGGGGAGCACATTGAGGACTTCCAAAAATTGAATATAAGGGTAACTAATATTCCAGAGGAACACAGGATTGATCTCTTCATAGGCACTTTAAAGGATAACATCCAACATGAAGTTCGCGTTTTGGAACCTGATTAATTGGAGAAGGCATTCAGGTTGGCAAGAAAAATTGAATGTAAAATTATGGGGACAAGGAAGCCTACCACTCACTTCTATAAAGAAGGAAGTGTTTCTACGCCTAGATTTCTACAACCTACAAGGTTGACACCACAAAAATTGGAAGAAAAAAGAGAAAAATGGCTTTTCTGTAGTTGTGATAGAAAATACACTAAAGGTCATAAGTGTGCTGAGATGAAATTATTTTACATAGATTGTGAAAAGGAAGAAGAAAATGAACAAGAAGAGGATATACACCAGGAACCAACCCTAGAATAGAAAGAAATGAATCCGACCAGATCATGTAATGCGCTGGCAGGAATTACCACTCAAACTCTCAAGATAGAAGGACATATGAAGAAGAAAAAGGTAATAGTTTTGATTGATTCAGGTAGCACCCATAATTTTATTCATTGTAAGGTAGCCAAGGAATTAAATTGTTTCCTATACCCAGCACCAGAATTTCAAGTGATGGTGGAAAATGGAGGAACTATAAATTGCTCTAGAAAATGCCATAATATCAAGCTAACCATGGGGGAATATGTATTGACTAGTCCAATGCTCTCCATTTCTATGGGAGGTGTTGATGTTGTACTAGGACTACAACGGTTACAATCTTTAGGGACGGTAGCTTTTAATTTTCAAGAACTTTTCTTGAAATTTTTTTCAGAAGGAAAGGAAGTCGAATTACGGGGTATTTCAGGGAAGCCGGGAAGGATAATAAGCTCTAATTTCATGAAAAAGCTTCTAAAGAAAGAACAACGAGGTGTAATTGCACAATTATGCTAACTAGAAGTTCCAACATCAAAATCATCTATTTCTGCAGATCTCCAACAAGTCTTGGACAATCATTCCATGGTGTTTGAAACTCCCAAATGAATCCCACCTATTCATGATCATGATCATGCTATTCATTTGATTCTAGGAAGTGCTCCTCCAAACATCAGGCCTTATAGATATCCTTACGTCCAAAAGTGCAAAATTGAACGTATGATTGCAGAAATGTTAGAGGCGGGTATAATTCAACCTAGTCAATGTTCTTTCTCTGCTCCTGTAGTATTGGTACAAAAGAAGGATGGATCATGGCGAATGTGTCCGGACTATAGGGAGCTCAATAAGCTCACCATTAAAGATAAATTTCCCATTCCTGTGATTGATGAATTATTGGATGAATTACATGGAGCAATTTATTTTACCAAGTTGGATCTTCGCTCAGGATATCATCAAATAAGAATGAAGACTGAAGATATTCCAAAAACAGCATTTCGAACTCATGAGGGTCATTATGAATTTTTGGTCATGCCTTTTGGCCTTACCAATGCACCTTCTACATTCCAAGGGTTGATGAATTCCATTTTCAAACCCTTCCTTAGAAAATTTGTGCTAGTATTTTTTGATGATATACTAATCTACAGCAGGTCTTGGAAGGATCATGTTGAACATGTTGACAGGGTGCTCAAGCTTTTGCAGGAGAAACAATTATATGCAAAAACATGCAAATGTTTATTTGGAGTACAAGAGGTGGAATATTTGGGTCATATTTTATCTCACAAGGGTGTTAAAGTAGACCCTAACAAAATTAAAGCCATTAAGGAATGGAAAGTCCTCACAACCATAAAGTAGTTGCGAGGATTTCTTGGGTTAACAGGGTATTATTGCAAGTTTGTTAAGAATTATGGGAGAATAGCAGCACCTCTAACAACATTATTGAAGAAAGATGCATTTTCATGGACTCCTGAAGCAACTAAGGCCTTTGAACGTCTTAAAGAGGCAATGTGCCTATCACCGGTCTTAGCTACACCAGACTTCACAAAAACCTTTATTGTGGAATGTGATGCCTCAGGAAATGGAATTGGTGTTGTTTTAATGTAGGAAGGAAGACCCATTTCTTTTGAAATTCATCCAATCAAAGGAAACTATTTACAGAAACCTATTTATGAGAAGGAAATGTTAGCAATATTGCATGCACTAAAGAAATTGAGAACTTACCTAATGGGAAGACACTTCAAGGTAAAAAGTCGTCATGATAGTCTTAAACACTTTTCGGAACAAAGACTCTCTTCAGAAGAGCAGCAAAAATGGGTCACAAAGATGTTGGGTTATGACTTTGAAATAATATAAAAAAAAGGAAAGCTTAATGTTGTTGCAGATGCACTCTCAAGAAAGAATGAAGAGGTGGAATCATTGCATTGTGCCATTTCTATTATCCAACCAGATTGGATAACCGAAGCAAGAGATGAATGGAAGAAGGAAAAAGATGTATGGGCACTCATTCAAAAGTTGCAGCAAGATCCTAGTACATCTAATACATTTAGTTGGAAAAATGATTCATTATGGTACAAAGATCGCTTATATCTTTGTAAGAATTCCCAACTAAAACAAAATATTCTTCTGGAATTGCACACTTCTCCTTTAGGAGGACACTCAGGATTTTAAAAAAATTACCATAGGGTGAAGAAAGAATTTTTTTAGGATGGCCTTAAATCTGATATTCAAAATTTTGTGGCAGAATGTTTGGTTTGCCAACAGAATAAATTTGAGAGAATTAAGACCTCGGGACTTCTATAACCTTTATCCATTCCAAGTCAACGTTGGGAGGAGATTTCAATGGATTTTATCACAGGTTTACCTAAGTTCGAAGGAAAGAGTGTCATCATGGTGGTAGTTGATAGACTTACCAAGTATGCACACTTTTGTGCATTATCTCATTCATTTAAAGCAATTACAATTTCTACTACATTTATGGATAGAATTCAAAAGCTACATGGAAGCCCAAGGGTTATTGTGAGTGACAGAGATCCCATTTTTACAGGAAATTTTTCGACGAAGTTATTTTCTTGTTTGGGTACTCAATTAGGTCATAGCTCATCTTATCATCCTCAATCTGATGGTCAAACTGAGATAATAAATAAATGTTTGGATGGATATCTTTGTTGGTTTGTATCTGATAAACAAGCACAATGGGTTAAGTGGTTACCTCTCGCTGAATGGTGGTATAACATTTCCTTCCATACTGTAGCAAAGATGACCCCATTTGTGGCACTTCATGTATATCATCCACCATCTATCACATCATCTTTAAGGGAAAATTAAAAGGTTCAAGCAGTGGAAGATCACATCGAGCATTAGCAAGAAGTTCTCCAACTCTTAAAGGATAACCTAAATTTGGCACAAAATGGAATGAAACAACATGCATATCAACATCGCAGCGAGAGAAGTTTTGATGTAGGAGATTGTGTATTTTTACGGCTACAACCATACAAAAAAATGTCCCTCAAGCAAGCTAAGAAGGATAATAAATTATCGCCAAAGTACTATGGTCCTTACAAGGTGTTGCAAAAGATTGGTACTATGGCATACAAATTGGAACTTCCTGCTTCTTCGCGAGTGCATCCATTTTTCCATGTTTCATGCTTAAGAAAGGTTATAGGTGAAAATCGTCCAGTTCAAACAATATTTCCAGAACTTGATGAGGAAGTAAAATTCATATTGGAACCTGAAGCGATCACGGAAACAAGAACTCGACAGCTACGGAATCGATCAATTTCAGAGTATCTCATCAAGTGGAAGAACTTACCCACTAAATATTCTACATGGGAGGATGAGAAGTTTATACAGAAGCACCTAGAGCTACTCAAGCGTTGAGGACAACACTTTTTTGAAGGAGAGGGGAATGTTAGGTCTCTATATTACCACTATAGTCCCTTATTATTATTAGTGTAACCCATTTATTGTTATTATTGTACCCTTGTAACCCCCATTTTGTTATTATTGTGCCCTTAAATTATTATTTTTAGGTCGGCTAGGATTACATTGTGGCCCACTAGGATTACATTATGGCCACATGGACTCCTATATATAGAATGGAGGTTTTGTAAATTGTATCATCCAAGAATTTTTCATTTATGTAATGTATTGGAGGTTTCCCCTCGAGGTGGCTCATTTATAAGGTGTTGATATCTCTTTTATTCTATTTTTGGAGCTGGTTACACAACATATAGAGCTTAGTTTGAAAATATAAAAATGAATGATGATGAGGACATTACCAGTTTCTTTTTAAGGGTTGCAGAAATTTTGAATAACATGAAAGCTCTAGGAGAAACCATAAAATAATGTCTAATTGTTCAAAATATTCTAAGATCTTTACCATCCAGCTTTAATTCCAAGGTTTCTGCCATAGAAGAAATAGGTGATTGGGAAGCTTTGACCATGAACCAACTACTTGGAAACTTAACAGCCTATGAGATGAGACTGCCATATAGGAAGTCAAATGTGAGGGAGGCAGCCTTTAAGATAGATAAGAAGAAAGAAGAAAGATAAGATACATGCTCCTGCTCTGATGAAGAAGAGGCCAAATTTATCAGAAGATTAAACAAAGGCTCAGGCAAGTATAAAGGTAAACTTCCATTTAAATGCTTTAACTGTGGAAGAGTTGGATACTATGCTTCTAATTTTCCTCATAAGAAAACAAAGAATCAAACTTAAGAATCAGAGAAAACAATATCAAAGAACTGGTAGAAATGGAAGAGATTGAATAGAAAATATTTTTATGCTCAGGATGACAACAGTGCATTTGAGGACTTAGATGAATCCTCTAGTGAAGAAGGGACCTTTGAATTTGTATTGATGGCCAAAGAAGATATTGAAGGATTCCATCTATAAGATGAGGAAGAATTTGAATTTGATCTTGAGGGGGAGCTAAGAAGTGCCCTAGAGGAAATAGACATATTTAAATTGAAGTGCAGAAAATAGAAATAAATTCTCCTCAAATATGTAAGAGAAGAAAAAAATTTAGAAGACCTCATTCAGTTGAAAGTTGAGCTTGAAGAAGCCAAGAAGGTAGAAGAAATTTTACTTAAGAAAATTGAGGATAAAATTCAGAAGCAATATAAATTGGAAGAAGAAGTAGTATGCTTGAGGAAGAAATTAGAAAACACCCAAAGGAAATTGTTAATAAACAATTCTCAAATGACAAGCTCAGATAAGTTGAATAACATACTAGATGCTCAAATATCTCCTTAGATAAAAACTGGGATAGGCTATGAAGGAGAAACAAGTAAATTCAAAGAAACAGATAACAGGAATATCATTTTTGTAAAAGCTATCAAGGATAATGAAGCAGCTTAGAAAGTTCCTACAGAAGAAGAAGTCTACAATGAAGTAAACAGGAACATGAAGGAACCTCAAATGACAAAGAAAGAAATAAATAAACAGTCAACTAAAAAAGGCTCATATACTCCTGAATATATAAAATTTGGAAGCTATCAAAGGAGATTCTTCCCCCCTATGAAAAATGTCACTTGTTATACCTGCCAAAAACTGGGATATATTGTTTCTTACTATCATAAAAGGAGAATCGATTCCAGCCAGCAAAGGATGAAAAACATGAAAAGACTACCTCAAGCAAACAAATGGAGAAGACAACACTTCATCAGGTACGCTAATTGTTTTTATGAGTATTGTTTTTAATGCAAGGAATTCGACCATAAAGCCAAGGAGTGCAGAACATATGGACAAATACTGATTTCCAAAACCTCAAGGAGATTTATGAATTATGGAGAGTTCACTCATACTCATAAATCTACTAAAAATATGATCAAATGCTGTGTATGCCATAAAATTAGACATATGCCTTCCCAATTTCCTCTCAAAGAATGTGGCCCATCTTCTGAGAAAAGGTGCCAAACAAATAGTTTCCTACAATGGAAAAAGAAGTTGAATAAGTGTGACCTATCTCTAATAGCCGAAGATCAGAAAAGCCAATGGTATTTGGATAGTGGATGCTCAAAGCATATGACTAGAGATAGAAGCAAGTTTATAACCTTTGATGAAAAGAAATATGGAAATGTAACTTTCAGCAATGATAAAGTAGGGAAAATCAAAGGAAAAGGCTCAGTCAGTCTGGATAATGGAAAAGGAAAGGCCCAAGATGTACTATTTGTGGATGGGATGAAAGAAAATATACTTAGTTTCAGTCAAATGTGTGATAAAGGCTATGAAGTTATTTTTAGAGCATAAGACTGTGAAGTAAGATCAAGCACCACAGGAAAGACCTTGATAAAATGTATTCGAACAGAAATTAATGTCTATATAGAGAAAGAAGATAATGAAGCATGCCACCTAAGAAAACTTGATGAGTCATGGTTATGGCATAGAAGATCGGGACACCTTAACTTTGACCATATCATCAGCCTGAGCAAGAAGAAAGCAGTCAAAGATATGCCATCAACAAAAAATCCTTCAAATACCATATGTAAATCTTTCCAATTGGGAAAACATACCCAGACATCTTTTAAGACCAAAGATGAACTATCAACAAGTAGGCCACTTCATCTGCTACACATGGATCTGTGTGGACCTTCAAGAACTATAGCACCAAGTGGAGAGTCTTATTTCATGCTGATAATTGATGATATTTCCAGAATGACATGGGTATCATTTCTCAAATATAAATCGAAAGAACTTGATAAATTCAAGATATTTAAGGCATTGGCAAAAAATCAAACAGGATGCAAGCTAAAGTGCATCAGATCGGAAAAAGGAGGTGAATTCAGAGACTATGATTTTGCAGACCTATGCAATGAACATGGGATAGAACAACAGTTTACAATCGCAAGTACACCTCAACAGAATGGAGTGGCAGAGAGACAAAACAGGTTAGTACAACAGATTGCTAGAGCCATGATGCAAGAAAGTAACATTCCCCAAACCTTCTGGGCAGAAGCAATACACACAACTATGCACATTCTTAACAAAGGTCATTTAATACCAAATAGTGACAAGACTCCTTATGAATTATGGCATGGTAAGCCAACATCAATCAAGAACTTTAGAGTCTTTGGAAGCAGGTGTTTCATAAAAAGTAATGATGAAAAACTAGGGAAGTTTGATGCGAGAGCTGATGAAGGAATATTTTTAGGATATGTATCCAAGAGTAAGGGTTACAAGTGCTACAAAAAAACACTGCACAAAATTGTGGAAAGCATTGATGTAAGATTTGATGAAGATCTACCAAATAGAACAAGAAGTAAAAGATGCAGTAATCCTCCAAATGATCAAGAAGAAGAGAACCAAGAAAATGATGAACTAAGCAAGACAACAGAAGATACTGAATTAAACTAAAAAGGTCCCTCAAGACACACTCAAAAGAATCATCTAGAAGATCAAATCATTGGGAAAAAAAGGAAGAAGCATACCTAGCCATGTTAACTCAAATAAAGCCAAAGAAGTTCGAATAAGCCAACAAATACAAATGGTGGGTAAAAGCTATGAATGAAGAACTTGACCAGATTGAGAAGAACAATCCCTGGGAATTAATTCCAAGACCCACTGTGAAAAATGTCATTGGCTCAAAATGGATATTCAAGAATAAGATGAATGAACAAGGATAGGTAATCAGAAATAAAGCCAGACTTGTATGCAAGGGATATTCACAAATTGAAGGTCTTGATTATGATGAAACATTTGCCCCTATAGCCAGAATGGAAGCTATCAGATTTTTTTTGGACTTTGCATGATACCATGACTTCAAGGTATATCAAATGGATGTGAAGTCTGTCTTCCTGAATGGAGATTTAGAGGAAGAAGTCTACATGGAAAAACCCGAAGGATTCTCCTTAACAGATAAACCAGACTATGTGTGCAGATTAAAGAAAGCCTTATATGGGCTAAAACAAGCTCCTCGAGCATGGTATTCAAGGCTGGACAAATACTTGCAAAACCAAGGGTTCAAGAAAGGAGGAGTAGACAACAATTTGTACATAAAGGCTAATGAAAATGAACTCTTGATTGTAGTAGTGTATGTAGATTACATCGTGTTTGGAAGCAACAAAGATGAGTTAACAAAAGAATTTGCTGAAGAAATAAAAGAAAAATTTGAGATGTCTATGATTGGAGAGCTCACCTTCTATTTACAACTTCAAATTCAACAAAATAACACAAGAACATTCATCTCACAAGAAAAATACTTAAGAGAGATATTGAAAAGGTTCCAAATGGAAGTCTGCAAACCTGTGTCAACTCCCATGACCACTGGATGCAAGCTATGTGCTAATGATGGATCTGCAGATATAGATCAAAGACTTTACAGATCCATGGTAGGAATTCTGTTGTATCTAACTTCCTCTAGAAAATAAATTATGCTTGCAGTAGGACTTATGGAAAGATATAAAGCAACACCAAAACAAAATCACTTACTAGAAATCAAGATAATATTCAGATATCTACAAGGGACTACACATTATGGGCTATGGTATCCAAAAATAAAAAGCTTCACTTTAACAGCATATACAGATGCAGATTGGGCCAGTTGTGTGGATGACAAGAAAATCACAAGTAGAGGAGCATTCTATTTTGGAAAAATTCTGGTGGCATGTCTAAGCAAGAAGCAAACTTCCATCTCTCTATCTACAGTAGAAGCAAAATACATAGCAGCAGCAGCATGTTGCACACAAGTAATGTGGATGAAAAAAACTCTCCAAGACATGAAGGTAAGGATTGATGAACCTATTTCTATCAAATGTGACAATACAAATGCAATAAGTATATCAAAAAATCCTGTACTTCACTAAAAAACAAAGCACATCCCAATAAAGTACCACTTCCTTAGAGAACAAGTAGCACAGAAAGTAGTGAAGTTGGAATATGTACCAACAAAGGAGAAAATATCGGACATATTCACAAAACATTTTGCTAAAGAGCCATTCGAATATCTTAGAGACAAAATAGGGGTAGTGTCTGTAGATGTTACTCTCTGACATGAAAAGAAAGCATCATTCCAGGGGGACATCAGTCAACAAATATTGTCACAAAAGAGCCAGAGCTAGTTAGTAGTGCATGGAACAGGTCCTCAAGGTTAGAGTATTATGGACAGGATTTGCAAACCACACCAAGAAAAGTGAAAACCTTTGCCATTGATGTCAAAGGGGGAGGAAAAGAAAGAAAAAGAAAGGAATAGAAGAAAGGGTCTTCTAAAAGGCAAGAAGAGGAAGTGTATTTCCATCAATGCCAAAGGGGGAGACTATTGTAAATATTTTCATTGATGGCAAAGAGAGAAGCAAAGTAAGAAAGACAACAGTAAGAAAGGAGCAAAAAGGACAGATAGCAAAAGAGAGGAAAGGAGAACATTAGACATGAATCAAAGAGAAAAAGAGCTGCAAATCTGGAAAGACAAAGTAGTGTTGTAGAAGGGCCAATAATTTGAAAATCAGGCCATAGACCAGAAGACCTTGTAACTGATTTCATATTTATATATGAAGGAGTCTGTTCTGAAATAGATGGGCATTCACTGTTGAATTATGGTTGAAAATATTCACAGTTTATGAATAGATCACTCGTGTTCAAATGATATGATGAAAGAATTCAAGAGATTTATTGTGGTTCTACAAGGGAGTTTTAAAATTGAAACAACGTTGATAGATCAACGAAGTGTTGAACCTGTTCGGATATTTGAATTTAAAACATTGGAACAGCAAACAGTATAGAAAATCTTCGATTTGGAGAAGTGAGGGTAGAGGAGTTTGAAACCCATATAAATTATTGAAGTGAAGGCACACAATATCAAGTGATGGCTCTATGTGAAGATCTTGATTAAACCACAGTGGAAATGTAAGTGGGTAACGTAGGTCTATAGAGGAAGTAGAGCCACAGATTTTTATTAAAATTAGAAGTGGAAAGGTGTACCAAAATGCAATGGAACCATGGTGAAGGGTAAATAATAAGAGTTAGGGTGGAGTTATACATATATAGTAAAGGCGATAAAGAATTGGCAGAACCTCGAGATAAATGGAACCATGACTTGTGAACAGTAGAAGCGGTTTTAGAATCAAGGAGTGGTTTTCGAAAAAGTTTAAAATGGTAAGCGGAATCGAGAAATAAAATGCGATCAGGGTCCACGTGTGACACGTGTCTTGAAGTGATATTTAAATACCACGAATTTCGCAAAGTTTTTTGGAGTTAAACCACAGAGGTAAAACTTTTGCAATATTCATTGGATTTCACATGACGGGTTGATGTGTTGTGACCACTGTTGGATTACAAGTAGAGTTGCGTGGAGATTAAGGATAAGCAAGTTAAAGCCTTGTGGGCTCGAGAGAAAGAGTACACCGTTGATTTGATTTGGAGGAATTAACCCTTGTGCACCTTTGTAATGTGATAGGCATTAGATTATATACATGTCAGATGGAGTATGTGAATGTCGTTGGATGGGCAGATATGTTGGTGCGTTAATTGCTATGGGTCCAAAACATAATATATGCCGGAACCATTATACAATATAAATTTGATGTGAGTTGAATGAGTTGTGTGGGCCCAAATGAATCCCAAATGAGTTGAAAAAGACTTTATTATAATGTTTATCAGCATTTGAATGGAGGACACAATATTGGTCAAAATATCATGGTTGATGTGAAAGCCGTGAACATATAATTGATAGTTGTTTGCTATATACCATTATGTAATAGGTCCAATAATAAAGCTCATATGGTGATATATTATGTTTAATCAAAGTTAAACTTTGGGATACATTAATATCAACATAGTTGAATGTGAGTTATGGAAGCCGTGGCCATTATTACGTTGGGTTTGTTTTTTGGTTTAAATCAAAGTACAAGTGCGGTGAGCCCCAATTTTTTATATATATTGAAGTCTGCATTTTAACCGAAGTTGGGATTGATAAAGCGTTGGCACATATGTTGATATTTAATTAATGAAGGTCTAAAGTATGGTATATAGAGGAAACTCCACATATGAATTCATGAAGTGGGTTTAGACCATGGTTTAAACATTTATTGAAACAAATCGAGTTTCTGCATATTAATGTAATATGAGGAATATGGTTTGAACCATAGAAAGAAAAGGCAAGCTTCTGCATTTATTTAAATTTCCCAGTTCAAAAAATAAGAAAATCTTCCGCATGTAAATATTGCCAGACTTTGAGATTCATTTGGGACTAAAATTGTAAAGCAGTTATATATGCAGCAGATACACAATTACAGTAAATGGAGATTGCAGAGTTGAAGAGGTGTGCAGTGAAGGTATTCAGATTTGCAGAATCTGAAGTTGAAATGCACAGGAATGAAAATGTGGGTTTGTGACACTACAACAGCAGAAAAGACAAGCACACAGTGAGCCAAGAACTGAAAGGGTTGAATAAGATATATCAGATGCAAATGTAAATGTAAATGTTTTAATTGATTTTATATTGTTTGTGATGCAAAGGAAAGTCTCTGGAGGAAAAGAAATATCCCACTGTAATGTTGAAATGTATATCTATTGTTATATGTTTTTCTGAATAAGCTAGGAAATAAATTAGAAGGTGGAAGTCAAAGAGTCATGGTTGTTCACTTCAAATTCCCTGTGGAATACAAATAGTCATGAGGTGAACCCTATAAATGATATCACATAGATATGCATAGAGAGGTTAGAGAATGGAGAATGAAGGAAAAGAGGGTAAGAATAAAGAGGAGTAGATAGAGATGCTGTGAAGATTCAGAGATGATTTAAGACAAATATGAAGGCTAGTGGACAACAATGAAGAAGGAACAAGACAGAGCTGATATCCAAGGTAAATCAACATATGATTTTTCTAAAAGAGTGAGGAAGTTGGTGCTTCCGTATCAAGTTGTAGCTTGATAGATGTCAGTTGTAGCTGACTAAGGTAGGAGCCTCCTGTAGGTTGTAGCCTGCAGAATTTAGGTGGGAGTTGGAGCTTCCTTGCAAGTTGTAGCTTGCAGAATTGAGGTAGGAGCCTCCTATAGGTTGTTGCCTACAGAAAACTAGTGGTGAGAGGGAGTTGGAGCTTTCCATTGCATGAAAAAAGTAATAAGATGTGGTTTTCTCCCTTATGGGTTTCCACTTATATCTATTGTCTATATGCATGATGATTATGTGTTGATACTCTGTATTTATTCTGCTTAATACTTGCTGCTCATTTATTAAGATTGTTGTTCTAGTGTATATAAATAAGAAAGGTTCTATTTCTAATAAAAGAAAGTATAATAAGAACATGACTACATTAAACTGATTCACCCCCCCCCCCCTCTTAGTTTAACCAAGGGTCCAAAATTATGCACCAAACTCATGAAAGTCACTAGAAAGAAGCTAAAAAAATACTTCGATATATTCGAGGTACAGTTCAATTCGGGATTAATTACAGTGTAGGATCATCTCCATTGTTGTTTGGTTTCACTAATTCTGATTGGGCTAGTGACCTTGATGATTGAAAGTCTACTGCAGGATATGTATTCACTCTTGGTTTAGGACCTATTACTTGGTCTAGTAAGAAACAAAGTGAAATCTCTCTTTCTTCAGTAGAAGCAGAGTATCGTGGTGTAGTTGAAGCCAACAATGAAGCCATGTGGCTTCGTCAGATCCTCTTTGAATTTGGTCTTCATCAGCAGCATCCAACCACACTTTGGTGTGATAATCAGAGTGCCATTAAGCTATGTAAAGATCCATTTCAGCATCAGCATATGAAACACATTTAAATCCACATACACTTCATCGGAAAGCTCATTCATGATTGTGTTCTTGAAGTGCAACATTGTCCAACCATTGATCAAGTAGCCGATATTTGTACAAAGGCTCTCACAGAAGTGAAGTTTACCAAACTTTGATCCATGATTGGAGTCCACGAAAGTTTTCATTAATGGGGGATAGGCTCTAATGCCTCCTTCCTTCTCCTACTATGTCACCTTTGTAAATCCTTCAACCTATCCCAATTTGTTCTTAAGGGGGGATGTTAGGATATTTTGACACATAGGAAATAGGCTCCTTTTGTGTCACCTTTTTAAATCCTTCAATGCTATCCCAAGTTGTTCTTAAGGGGGGATGCTAGGACATTCCGACACATAGGAAATAGTTAAGAATAACTTAGTCTAGTGTAGAGTTAGGTAAAGTGTGTTTCTTTACCATGTACATTTGTAACTTATAACCCAACAATCATGATTTGTAGTGATCCGACGGTTATCTCTCACCTCGGTATTAACGGAACTTGATCCGTGGCTTAACACCTGATTGGTCCATGATCTCTATTTAAAGAGCATGGAGGGTCATTTTTCCGGTAACCGTTTATGAGAGAAACATATGTAACTTTTATTTTTATATTAATAAATTTCCTAAAGTGGCCGTGTTGGCTCAGGCCATGGATTGTTTCCCTCTTTGAGGGTTTTAGCCATGTGATTATACTGGTGTACTGATTTTTTATCTATTTGTGAGCGGTGACATTTGGTTCTTGATATAAGGAACTTACCCTGTAAATTCCTACAGTTTTCTTCTTGACAGACTTAAGATTCTCATGGGGTTTTTTATTTTTTATTGATATACATCTTATGTTTAACTACTTGCAGTATATTTCATTGCTATTACTAAGAATTCATAACCCTATGCTCTGACTTCCTTTATTAATTAGATGACTGTGTTTTTCTATGTTTTATGAGTGAATTGCCTTTGAACCACTTGCAGTATATTTCATTTCTATTACTCAAAATTCATAATTATATGCTCTGACTTCCTTTACTAATGAAATGATTGTGTTGACCTACGTTCTATGAATGAATTTCCCTTGTTAAAGACCCTTATCTGCCTCAGCTTCCATGTCAAGAAACCTTTCCACTGAGCCTACTGATTTTTTGACTCCATAAGCCCAATGGTAGCAAGGCTTCATCTTTTCAACCTGCAAACATACAAAACCAGGACACGAATAATAGAGTTAGCCATCTATCTTATATCATTAATCAATTTCATAAACCCCTTTGAGAGAGCCCTCTCAGACTGAAGATGCTAAGCTTCAGTCAAAAGCTGGTTTGAAACAGTTACTCCAAATTAGCCATTGAAGCAGCCCAAGAGGACTCAATTTTGTGATAACAGATGGAATATTTGGTTCCAATTTCTCCATTCTTTCTATCCTCTTTCTTCAAATTCTTAGGATACTTAGTTGGATGCAATGTCCAACATTGGGAAACAACATGTCCCCTCTTTTGGAAATTTGTGCAAGTCTTTTGCACCTTCTTTGCAAGTTTCCTTTACCTCAACTTTTTCCTGTATGCCTTTTTCCTCTTCTAGCATTTGAAAACAACGTGGTTAGATAGGCCAAAATATGCACAATAACTCTTTCTTCCTTTCAAACATGCATATTTTTCATGCCTTGCAGAAACATAATCAACTTGACTATGGGAAGAACTATACCTCAAAAGTTTCTTTGCATGTCCATCCTTTTTACCTTCTTGAGGAGATGAAATTGTACAAGATCCAAATTTCTCTTGAAGACTAACATCAGTGTTTATGTATTGAAAACTTTCTGAACTCGCATGCTTGCCATAAGCTATGTGTCTAACAAATCTTGTTGCAAAATAGGCTTCAAGCAATGGCAATCAACTTGAAAACAAAATTGACATGTTTTTAGTTTAGAGCTTGTAACAAAAGTTCTCTTTGAAGTTTCCTCAAATGCCTTCCTGGCTTTGTATTTTTCACCATTAGATTGAACATAACCAAGATCAAAATTCTTAGGTCTCTCCTCAACCAAAATAGGATCAATCATGCCTTGTGCATGTTTTCCTAAACCCTTGCCTTCTTATCCAATTTTAAACATTAACTTGGACCCTATAACTCTAGTGTGCTTTTCAAATGAAGCACACTACAAGAAAAAGGGACATTGGTGAGGGTCATGCTTGTGACAGACCTTTAAGGTCTGTCACCAATGTCACATATGGTGATGGTCCTTAAACAAGCATCGTTGTAAGTGTATGTAGTGATGGTCCTTTAAGGTTCGTCACCAAAGAAATTTTCAATGGCACTTTTGGTGAGGGTCGTTAAAGGCCCATCACTAATTCTCTCTTTGGTGACACTTCTAGTGATGAAATTTTAATGACCCTCACCAATTCTCTTTTTGTTACTTTTGGTGACGGTCAAAAAATGCTCGTCATCATTGATCATTCCAATGAGTTTTTGATGACGCTATGTGCATGTTACTATATTTTTTGTCAAAATATAATGACTTAAGACCATTATTGTGGAGTATTTTTTATAATATGTCCAACACCGTAGTGGTTAGAGTCAGTCAATTTGTTAAGAAGTAATTAGTGTGTATCATTTCCCTAAAGTAATGACTAGTCGAATAGAGTTTTCCTATGAGTCAACACATGATTCATATCTATTAAGTTTATTATCTAGCAAATTCCCTTTAGATAAAGTTACACTATTGTGTGTAGGAAATATATTATTGAATACTTAATCAAACTATGTCAATTATATTAATGAGAAATACCTAACACTCCTCAATAATCTAGGCACACCTTAAATTAATGCTTTGGCACACACTAACATTTCTTATCAATTCACATGTCTTGGAACATCTTTGTACCTAGAACATATTTCCATGACACTAACCGCCAAGCACATGGTGGCATGTGCTAGCACAACATAGAACTCCCCTATCATGTGTTGGCATGCATGTAGTCCCTAGCATGCCCTGTAACATCTTGGTTGCATGCATTGAAATACATTAGAACTTAGCACACAATGCCACTTGGCATGTATTGGGACCTATTATTAGTGTGTCTAGCATGCCCCTTTTCAAAAATATAAAGTCTTGACTTGTTAACCCTCTTATGTGTTCAATTCCTTTCATTTTTTCTTGGTTATTCCTTTTTTTGCCTTGACACTTCGTGACACATATTGACATACCCTAGTACCTTGCACATCCTTAGCACCTGACATGTATTGGCATATCTTGGCACATATGATTAGCATACCCTAGAAATCAATAGCACACTTTGGCACTTCTTGACATGCCTTGATATTCCCTAACATGCCTTACCAATGCTTAGCATACCTTGTCACTCCCTCCTTGCCATGATAGCTAGCACTCAATAACACTAGTAATTGGCACACATTCCTCATATTCATTAACTTCCATGAATTTTGACCTAGTTCTCCCTTAATGTTTTGTCCTAGTACTCCTTAACACTCCTCGACATGCATTAACACTCTCTATCACACCTTAGCACTCTTCAACATGCCCTTCCACTTCATAGAATGGATAACACTCCCTGACACATATTAGCACTTGGCACGTGTTTGCACTTGGAAAGTCTTAGCATGTATGGAATACATTGAGATGTCTTGGTATGATTTGGCATGGTTTAATATTAAATTTATTTGAGATCAATTGTGGAAAGTAGATGAGAAGAAACAAAGGAAGACATGGCACTTAGAGTAATGCACTAGGACTTTTCACTTGGCACCTATTGGTGCCTAGTTTTGGTGTGCCTAGCACTTATTAACCATCTTATGTGTTCATTTCCTTGTAGTTTAACTTGTTTCTCCCTTTTTTTTCCTTGACAGTCCCTGGCATGCATTGACACACCCTTGCACATCTTGGCATGCCTTATCACTTGGCACATCTTAGCTTGTTTGACATGCCTTCACACTATTTGGCACATCTTAACATTCACTAGCACGTCTTGGCACTCATGTCCTCACAACTATCCTTTACAATTTTTCACGACTTGGGAACCTAATCAAGTCCTTCGATACTATAGTTTATATGACAACATTAGCTAGATTCAACCACAAAAACTTGACCAATTGCACCTACTACAAGTAGATTGTGCCTTATTCACCTAAGAACTACCTATAACTCATCTTATGCCACTCATGTCCAAGCTCAACTTGTCCCACTTAACTAGTCACCAAGAAAAGGATCATATGATCTAGCCATGGCCATAAAACAACTAAGCAAAATATCTTACACAAACAATATTTGACATGTATGTGCAGTTCATATTAATAGTAGAACATTAACTGAGAGTTTTCAAGAACCACAATATGCACAAGGCACACAAGATATAAGATGACACACATTGAGTGCCCCAAAAATTACACACAACAATGTACAATATGAAATTATCTAGAATAATTTAAAACATGACCATGTAGCCAAAGTGTGCCACATCTCGTATAAAAACAATAGCTAAGGGAAAAACAATGTTGTGCCTAGCACAAAGTGATCTCCCTTTGTCTAAAATTGTTATGTCGAGCCTTGTATAACAACCATAGGCTTTCCTCTTGTAAATCCTATTCTAAATTTCTCCTAGCACACTTCTTCCTTAGCACACTTGAATTCATTAACACTCCCTAACACACACTCTTATTCATTCCTTTCCATTCATTTTGACCTATTTACCCCTTTATATGCCCTAACACTCACTAACACTCTATTTCAGCATTCATTGACATTGTTTGACATATGTTAGCATGCCTTTTAATTCTCTTGCATGCCCTGACCCTCCCTAGCTATCATGCCCTCACAACTACCCTTACTTAATTTGCATCTTGGGAGCCTAACCAACCCCTCACTTGACTACATTAGCTTACCAAGTTACAGTTACTACAACTAGACTATGTTGTTGAATTGTGTAGCTTGGGAGGCAATCCACAAGCCTAGTGAGATGGGTTTGTGTGAGTTTCGTCACAAAAGGCTTTGTGGGTAAATAATCCAAGCAAAGGGATTTTGGAACCAAGATGGGGTTTAAAATCTAAAAGAAAAATAAAAAGGAAAATTAATATTTCCTAAGGTCTAAGTGGATAAAATCTGTAAGTTCTAAAGGGTTCCTAAGTTCTAGAGGGCTCCTAAGAGGTCTAGGAAAAACTATTTGAGTCCTTAGGATGAAGGAAATAACATCAAGTGAGAAGGAGCTCAGTTGATCAAGGGGGAGAATATATATGTAGTCCTAAAGAGGCCTTGATCATTAGCACGTCTAGAATTCATCAAGATGCCTCAGTATGCTTTGGCATAGTTAAATATAAAAGTTATTTGAGATCAATTATTGAAAAGTAAAAGAGAAGTAACAAAGGATGACTTGGCACTTAGAATGCACTAACACTTGCCACTTGACACCTATTTCCACCTAGTGTTGGTGTGCATAGAATTCCCCTCTTAGAAAATGTAAATTGATGAATTATAAACCCTATGATGTGTTCATTTCCTTGTAGTTTAACTTTTTTCTCCTTTTTGTTTCTTTGATAGTCCCTAGCATGGATTGTCACACCCTTACACATATTGGCATGCCTTAGCATGTGACACATCTTAGCATATTTGACATGCATTAAAACTATTTGGCACATGTTAGAATTACCTAGCATGCCTTGGCACTCATGCCCTCACAAATATCCTTACATTTTTTCACGTCTTTGGAACCCAATCAAGTCCTTAGCTACTGCAGTTCATGTGACATTGGTTTGCTTCAGCTGTAACAACTTGATCAATTGAACCTACTACAAGTTGATCAATTGCACCTACTTCTAGCATGCCTTAACACTGCCTAGCATAGCTTGTTACTCCCTCCTTATCACACATAGAAGTCACTAAAACTTCCAATCGAAAACTCTTATTTGTTCATTTCCATGCATTTTGACATAGTGCTCCCTTGTGTTTCCCTAGTAATCCTAGTTAACGCTTCCTTGCACGCGTTGGCACATCTTAGCTTCATGCTGCCCTATCACTCTATTATTACTTAGAACTGTCACACATGCCTTGTCTCTCCTCCTTATAACACTTGGAACTCATTGAAACTCTTTGTCACACACTCTTATTCATTCATTTCCATGCATTATGACATAGTGATCCCTTGTGTTTCTCTCGCACTCCCTAACACTCCTTGGCACACATTGGCACACCCTGGAACTTGGAACATCTTGAAATGCTATTCGAACACTCTATGATGCCTTAGAATTTACTAGCATACCTTGTCACTCCCTCCTTAACACACCTAGAACCTACTAACACTCCTTTTCACACACTCTTATTCATTCATTTCCATGCAATTGAAACTAGTCCTCCGTTCTGTTTCCTTGGCACTACCTAGCATGTCTTGGTGCCAAATCCTAGCACATAGCACATTTTTGAATGCCTAACATGCGTTGGAACTTTATATCATGTGTTAGCACTTCCTGGGATTTCATGCATACCTTGGCACTCCCTGGTTGTCATGCCCTCATAGATAACCTTAATTTTTTTGAGACTTGGGAACCCAACCAAGTCATTGAAAAAATAGTATTTTTTCTAGCACAAAGTCTTCGTTTCCTGAAACTACATCTTCCATCCCCTTATTTCAATCATAAGCTTGCCTCCTTCAAGTCATATTATGAAATTTTCCTAAAACACTTCATCCATGGGACACCTGGAATTCACTGACACTCCCTGACAAACACTCTTATTCATTCGTTTCCATGCACTTTTACTATTTCTCCCTTATGATGCCCTGACACTCGCAAAAAATCCTCGTCATGCATTAAAACTAACTGGAATGTGTTAGCACACCTTTTAACTCATTGGGATACCCTGGAACTCCTTAACTATCATGTCCTCATAACTACCCTTATTTTTTTTAGACTTGCGAACCCAACCAAGTCTTGCCTCGACTACAACAACTTGACCAAGTTTCATTTACTACAACTATACTATGCCTTGTTCACTTAATAATGGATTATAAATAATCTTAGGCTACTCATGTCCAATATTAACATATCCCACTTAACAAGTTACCAATTCAAGGCTCACGTCCAATCATGGCCATAAAACAACTGAGCAACATAGTTTACATCTTGACATGCCATAACACCTGAAACGTCTAACAATCCCTTGGAACTATGTGGCATGTATTAGCATCCCTTGCATTCCTTGACATGATTTGGAACTCCCTAATGCACCCTACCATTCCCTAATAGGCCCTAGAACTCTAGCATTCCTTAGCATTGCCTAGAATATAACCTTGTCCTTCCCTCCTTAGCACAGTTGGAACTCGCTGACACTCCCTATCACACACTATATTTGTTCATTTCCATGCATTTTGAACTAGTTCCCCCTTATGTTTCCGTGGCACTCCCTAACACTTCCTAACACACATTGGCACACCCTGTAAATTCGCACATCTTGGCATGTCACCGTGGCACTCTAACGTTCCTTAGCACTACCTAACATACATTGTCACTCCCTCCTTAGCACACCTATAATTTGCTAACAATCCCTGTCACACACTCTTTTTCAATCATTTCCATGCATTTGAAACTATTGATCCCTTGTTTTTCCCTGGCACTCCAAAACAGTCCCCTGACATGCATTGGCACACCCTATCACTTGGCACATCTTGGCATGTTTCCCCAACCTTTAGCATACCTTAGCACTGCCTAGCATACCTTTTCACTCCCTCCTTAGAACACCTGTAACTCACTGACACTCCCTGTCACAATCTCTTAACTGTTCATTTGCATGCATTATTTTCACCTAGTGCTTCCTCATGTGTCCCTAGGACTCCCTAAAACTTCCTAGAATGTGTTCGCACACCCTGGGACCTGGCACATCTTTACCACATTCCACTCTAGCACACTAGCATGACTTAACACTACCTAGCATACCATGTCACTCCCTCCTTAGCATACCTGCAACTCGTTGACACTCCCTGTCACACACTCTGATTCATTAATTTCCATTCATTTTTACATAGTGCTCCCTTGTGTTTTCTTGGAACTCGCTAACACTCAACACGTGTTAGCTCTTCGCACATCTTGGTATGCTTCCCTAGCACTCTAGCATGCCTTGGAAATATCTAACATATCTTGTTAGTCCCTCCTTAACAAACTTGGAACTCCATACCATGCCCTATAAATCCTTGGCACATATTGGCTCTTGGCACTTACTGGCACTTGAAAATTCTTGGCATGTGTTTGTATTCAATGGAATTCCTTGGCATGGTTTAAGATAAAATTTAGTTGAGATCAATTATTCACAATTACAAGATAAGTAATAGAGGATGATTTGCCACTTAAGACATGCTAAAACTTGGTTTTCGGCATGAATTTTCACTAATGTTGGTATGCCTAGAATTCCCCTCTTGAGAAGGTAAGGTCCTGCATTATTAATCCTCATATGTGTTCATTTATTTGCATTTTAACTTGGTGTTCCCTTTTTTCGCCTGACACTCCTTGACATGCATTCACATACCCTAACACCTGACACATCTCGTCATGCCTTAACACATGGCATGCCTTGGCACTATTTTTCACATGTTAGCGCACCTTGGAACTTCTTGAAATGTCATATAATTCCCTAAAATTCCTTGTCACTCCCCCCTTGGCACATTTAACACTAGTTGAAACCCCCCCAAAACCCTCTTATTCATTCATTTCCATTCATTTTCACTTGATTATTTATGTTTGATGGTGTGAATTTATAGAAAGAGTTCTTTTAAGAGAATAAAGAAATGAATGTGCCATTACTGACATAAGTAATTGCAAGATTCTACTTAAATGACATTAGGAAACTACACAAGAGATTTAAAAAATGGAATTTTTAGGCTTTTTTTTATGGTGCAGGAATGGTAAGAAGTGAGTGGTTAATATGGTGTGTGGATGTTTAGAATACCTTCTCACTCCCTCCTTGGCATGACAACTAGCACTCATTACCACTCCCTGACACACCCTCATATTCATTCACTTCCATTCATTTTGACCTAGTGCTACCTTGTGTTGTCCTAGTACTCCCTAACGCTCCTTAGCATGCATTGGCACTCTCTACTTAGCACTTTTTGACATGCCCTGTCACTTTATAACATGCATAACACTCTCTGACACACATTAGCACTTGGCACATTTTAGGGCTTGGAAAAGTCTTAGCATCTTTGACATGCATTGAGATGACTTGATATGATTTGGCATGGTTTAATATTAAATTTATTTGAGATAAATTATTGGAAAGTAGATGAGAAACAATAGAGGAATATTTGGCATGTAGAATACACTAACACTTGGCACTTGGCACCTATTCACACCTAGTGTTGGTGTGCCTAGCATACCCCTCACGAAAAAGATAAAATGATGACCTGTTAACCCTCTTATGTGTTCATCTCCTTGTATTTTAACTTGTTTCTCCATTTGTTTCCTTAATCGTAGCCGACACACATTGTCACACCCTTGCACATCTTGCCATTCATTAACACTTGGTACATCTTAGCATGTTTGACATGCATTCACACTATATGTCACATATTATCATTCCCAAGCATGCATTGGCACTCATTTCCACACAAATAGCGTTAATTGGGAGCCTTACATTCCCTGGAACACCTTGGCACTCCCTAGCTTTCATACCCTCATAGATAGCATTACTGTTTTTGAAACTTGGGAACTCAACACGGTCATTATAAAACAATGTTGTGCCCAACCCAAAGTCTCCATTTCTATGAAATTAATTTTTCCACATATTATCACAACCATAGGCTTCCCTCTTGCAAGTCTTATTCTGAGCTTCTCCTAAAACACTTCATCCTAGGGACACCTAGAATTCACTGACACTCCTTGGCACACACTCTTATTCATTCATTACCAAGAATTTTTACCAAATTATCCATTGTGTTCCCCTGGAACTCCATAACACTCCTCAACATGCATTGACATTGTCTACCATGTGTTGGCACACCTTTTCATTCCTTTGCATGCCTTGGCACTCCTTAGCTATCATGCCATCACAACTACCCTTACCTTTATTTAGACTTGGGAATTCAACCAAGTCCTTCCTTGACTATAATAGCATGACCAAGTTACAATTACTATAACTATACTATGCCTTGTTCACCTAAGAAATTTCTATAACTCATCTTAGGATACTGATTTCCAATCTCAACTCATCCCACTTAACAAGTTACCAATTCAAGGCTCACATCCAACCATGACCATAAAACAACTAACCATCATAGTTTACACCTTGACATGCAATAACACCTAGCATGTTTAAAACTCCCTTAGCACTATGTGGCATGTGTTAGCATCTCCTACATTTATTGGCATGTTTTTCACTCCCTACCACACCCTAGCACTCCTTGACATTCTCTAACACTCTAGCATGCCTTGGCACTGCCTAACATATAACCTTGTCACTCCCTCCTTAGAAGAATTGGAACTCATTGACACTCCTTATCACACACTCTTATCCATTCATTTCCATTCATTTTGAACTAGTTATCCCTTGTTTTTATGTGGAACTCCCTAACACTCCTTGGCACACATTGAAACCTAACATATCTTTTTTGTCGCGCTGGCACTCTATCATTCCTTGGAAATACCTATCATACCTTGTCACTCCCTCCTTACCACACCTAGAACTCACTCACACTCCTTGTCAAACACTCTTATTAATTTCCATGCATTTGAAACTAGTGCTCCCTTTAATTTCCTTGGCACTCCATAACACTCCCTGACATGCATTAGCACACCTTAGAACCTGGCACATATTGGCATGTTTCCCTGACCTCTTGCATACCTTGTCACTTCCTCCTTAGCACACCTGGAACTCACTGACACTTCCTATTACAAACTATTATTTTTTCATTTCCATGCATTGATTTTAGCTAGTGCTGCCTTGTGTCTGTGTGGTTTAAGTTGTCCTTTTAATACAAATCACCGTTAGAATCCAGAAAGGAAAAATATTTGTCTTCAAAATACAGGAGTCGAAAATTTACGTTTTTGTTACATTTTGATGGATCTTGGGCATCTATGGCACACCGAGAAAAAAAAGGGTTTTAAAGAAAGAAACAATTGCATGATATTCACGAGCCAAAAATAACGGACACAGAATTTTAAACTACAGTTGAAGTGAACAATTCTATTATTATTTTTTTGATAATTTTTTATTACCTACTACAAAAAATCCACCCTTCAGGAGTGGGAGCAAGTGGAACAGTGTGGTGGGCATTCTGATAGATTTCGAAGAGGGATTCTCTACTCGTTTATATAATTTGATGTAGCTGGTTGACGCCATAGCCTTGGAGATGCATGTCAGTTTGGCCTCTGAGGGGGAAGTAAGCTCAAGATGTTGCTCACCTTCGTCAACAGCCTACCCACTGGGTATTTATAAAATGAACCTCTGGAAATGACCAAGTTGAATATTTTTCTATTTTCTGATTGCATTCAGATCGTCAAAACCCCATATTTTAATGCCTTGGAAGTGAATTTATTGAGCTTGTTTGATTTTGATGTCTTGAATCTGAGTTGCATGTTGCGTTTGCAGTAGTCTCTAACCTATCTTAGTATTGTTTTGGTCTAGACCCCATATTTGATGTGTCTGTGTCCTCTCAACTTATTAGTGGAGATATTTAAACTCCCGAGGCCTTTGAGAAACCTAAACTATGAAGGAATTATACCGCTTAGCCTATTGTTTGACAAGTCGATGAAACCCTCAGACAAATAAAGAATTTTAAGTTGAAAATTTTGTTCCTAGCCCTTGAAATTGAACATAGAACATAACAACAGTCTTGTCACTCCTTGGCACATCCTCTTATTCATTTACTTCCATGCATTTTGACTTAGTGCTCCCATATGTTGTCCTAGTACTCCCTAACACTCCTCAACATGCATTGGCACTCTAGCACACCTTATCACTCTTCGACCTGCCCTGCAACTTCGTAGCATGCATAACACTCCCTAACACACATTGTAACTTGGCATGTGTTGGAGCATGGAAAGTCTTAGCATGTCTCACATGAGTTGAGATTCCTTAGTATGATTTCACATGGTTTAATATTAAATTTATTTGATATCAATTATTGGAAATTAGATGAGAATAAATAGAGGAAGATTTTGCACTTAGAATGCACTAAGACTTGACACCTATTGACATGTAGTGTTGGTGTTCCTAACATGCCCCTCTTGGAAAAAGAAAATTAATGAATTATTAACCCTATTATCTGTTCATTTCCTTTTATTTTAACTTGTTTCTCCCTTTTGTTGCCTTGATATTCCCTAGCACGCATTTTCACACCCTTGCACATTTTTGCATGCCTTAGCACTTGGCACATCTTAACATCTTTGACATGCCTTCGCACTATTTGGCACATGTTAGCATTCCCTAGCACACCTTTTCACTCATGCCCTCACAAATAGCCTTGCATTTTTTTATGACCTGGGAACCCAATCAAGTCCTTGGATACTGCAGTTTATGTGACATTGTCCTGCTTTAGCCACAGCAACTCGACCAATTGCACCTAGTACAAGTATATTGTGCCTTGTTCAACTAATAACTGCCTATCACTCATCTTAGGCCACTCGTGTCCAATCTCAACTTGTCCCACTTAACTAGTTACCAAGACAAGGATCACATCTAGCCATGGTCATAAAACAACTAAGCAACATAACTTACATAGGCAACATTTCACATGTATGTCTAGTTCAAATAAACAATAGAGCATCAAATGAGAGTTTGCAAGAACCATAATATGCATAAGACACACAAGATATAATCCGACATATGTCGAGTGCCCCAAAACTTATACACAAAAATGTATAATATGCAATTATCTAGAATGGTTTAAAACATGAGCATGCGTCCAAAGTGTGCCACATCTCATATAAAAATAATGGCTAAAGGAAAAATAGTGTTGTTCCCAATACAAAGTATCCCTTTGTCTAAAACTACTATGTCAAGTCCCTTATTGAAAACACAAGCTTGCCTCTTGCAAATCCTATTCTGAACTTTTCCTAACACACTTCATCATTGGCACATTTAAATTCACTGAGACTCTTTGACACATACTCTTATTTGTTCCTTTCCATGCATTTTAACCTAGTTCTCCCTTGTGATGCCTTGGAACTCCCTAACACTTCTTAGCATGCATTGACATTGTTTGACATGTGTTAGCACACCTTTTCATTCCTTGCAGGCATGCCCTGACCTTACATAGCTATCATGCCCTCCAAACTACCCTTAATTTGTAACTTGGGAACTCAACCAAGTCCTTACTTGACTACAAGAGCCTGACCAAGTTACGATTACTACATCTAGACTATGTTGTTCAATTGTGTAGCTTGGGAGGTACTCGAAAATCATATTGAAATGGTTCTGTGTGAGTTTGGTCACAAAAGGCTTTGTGGGAAAAGAACCCAAGCGAAGGGCTTTTGGACCCAAGATGGAATAGGAATCATGAGTTCTATTCTCAATTCAAACAAAATGATGCTAAAAAAATGGTAGAAAAATCTTACAAATATTGTTGGGAAATTTAAATCCCTTTGACTCTTATGACACTCCTTTATCACTACTCCATATTATTGTGCTACCTTCCAACACCAATATATTTCCTTTAACCATGAGTTTCCTAAGTCTTCCTATCTCTTAATATTTTGTAAATATTTATTCTTTCTTCAATGTTTCCTTCCATCATGATCAATGTCCTTTTGTAATTGTTTGTTCCCTTCCTTATCATGTTTATATATTTCAAACAACATAAATTTTCAATGAGCCAATTGTTCATGTCATCGACGTAGTCCCACACGACACAGACATTTGATGTTCTACCATAGCCAAACACTCTATGATGGGTTTCATAGATGCCCAACCTATGACAACGAGCTGCATTCTATTGCTGAAGGCTGTAAGTAGTGGAAAAATTATATTTTTCCAAAGGAAATGGCCATCCACATCAATTGTAGGCCTTTTCCTACTCTAGATAGTCCTTGGGAGTTAGTGCCCATGGATTTTATGTCATGAATTCCCTCAACCAAGCATGGCAACAAATGTGTTTTTGTTGTTGTTGATCATTTCCTTAGAATGGGAATTTTGGCACCTTGTAAGAAGATTGTTGTCACAAAACCCAGTCATAAGCTCTTATTCAAACGTAATTTGGCTCATTTTGGGTTTCCAAAGACCATATTTCCTGATAGGGATAATAGATTCCTCAATATTTTATGGTTTAATCTTTGTTCCATGATGGACATCAAGCTTGACCAAATCCATTGCTCTCCATCCCTAGATTGATAAATAAAAAGTAGTCAATAGGATTATTGTATATGTCCTTAGAGTATACAATTGTGAGCATCCACATACATGTGTTGAAAGCCTTCCATATTTTCAACATAAATTTAACATAACTCTTCATATTTATATTAGCCACAAGCCATTTAAGGTGTGCTTGAGGTCCCAAACATTGTCACAAGTTGATGTAGCTATATTCATGCAATAACACATGAAGATATCTCCCATACTTTGAACAAGGTAAGAAAAGAAACCAATTTTGAGGAATGCATCCAACAAATTCAACACTGAGTTATTGATATTTTGTAGAAAGTTTCCAACTCCAAGTACAACTAGATACTCAATCCATTGGGTTCCAGATAAGTCTCAGGTTGGTGACAAATTATGGTTGGAATTGCACAAAGAGCAATTGACAAACTCCCATAAGAAGCTCATACCACTTTGATACGATCCTTACACCATCACCAAGGCTATGGGTGATAATTATTTTGAGGATAATCATAGGATGATTTATATTACTTCAAAGTTATATGCTAGGATGATTTATGCTTGATGGGGTTCATGTCTAGAAAGAGTTCCTTTAAGAGAACAAAAAATATGTTTGCACCATTACTGACATAAGTAATTGTTATATTCTACTTGAATGGCATCAGGTAACTACACGAGAGATTTTAAGAATGAAATTATTAGGGTTTGTTTTAGATCAAGGTATGAGGATGATTATGTTTTTTTCCGAAAGCATTTACATATGACTAAAAATTTTAAATAGTACATTAATCTAATACTATTTCTCTTACATGCTCCTAGGTTATAATCCAAATAAACATAGGTACTAAAACTCATGAAAATTTTGTTTTTTTCTCCAAATAACTAAAACTCCCAATTGTGGTACTCTTAATATTCAAACTTACCATATTTTTAAGACTACTTCGTCTAATTCTTATTGTTCCTCCATAAGTAAGCTAACTACTAGGTGGGCTTGAACAATTATTATCAAGCTAGTGTTGTGTTACCTAATTGTATTTAAGAAGCGTGAGGGATGAGGTTGGTACAATGCCAACTTATCTATTGTCTACTTCCATGCCCACTACTAGGTTCTTGTCCTCCCTTAATATTTGGGACACATATGTTGGCCTTAGGATATGGTTTCCCTTTAGTTCATTTGATTCTTTCTCATCCACAATATAATTCTACATTGCATCCAACCTATCACTTTGTAATCACATACCTCTTGTAAACCACTCTATTGTGTTCACCATACCCCATTGAGCTGCCTTGACTACTCCTCCTTATTGAGCTATATTTTATGATCAACCATTTGTTTCACAACCATTCTTTGGCCAAATCCCTTCCTCGCTAATCTCTTTTCGCAACTCCTCAATTCCTTCTTCATTTTCTCACATCTAGTTCAACCACCATTAGTTAGTTATCTCTACTTCTTGAAAGCTTGTTCAACTTGCTCTTTAAATTTTGTGTCCTCCATGGTCTTTTGGTTCTTTGAGCTCTCAACTTTTCCAACCGCATTGTAATCCATTCCTTAAGTAAATTTTAACACCACCATGCTCATTGAGTTAGTAGAAAACTAATTTTCCTTCACCAACATGTCTATCCTTGTAAATTTTGTGTTCACCAATATTGAATCAATGAATTTTAATTAACACATTAAATTAAATAATTATTAATTATTAATCAATAAATCATAATTAACATGTTATATTAAGATTATATAATAAATCATAATTAACAGGTTATATTAAGATTATATAATCATTATTACTTATTGGGAGAGTGGTTTCACCATAATGTTGGTGCACTTTTCAAATTTAAAAGGCTTCTCAAACATTTTTCTGGGATTTTTTTAAAATTTCAAGAACTTTTCAAATCGAGGAGAACTGTGGAGCCCTCTTCCCCTACATTGCATTGCATCAACAGATCGTTGGGTTCTGTTTGGATCAACAGATCACTCATCTCCCTTTTGAGGACATGGCTTCGAAGTTTGTTCAACTGCAGAACAAGGAAGTTGTGGCTTCATAGTTTGTAGCAAAGCATGGTAGTGCCTATTACAAGAAACTATTGGAGCAGAATAAGAAATATATCTAGGAACCAACTACTATCGAGAAATGCAATGAGATTTCAAAGAATTCCTGGCCGATATGAATCGTTCTGGAAGGAAGTGGACCTTATGAAGCAAAAATTGAAAAACAGGCAGGAGCTAAAAGTAGAGGATGTTGGAGTAGGAGTTCTATTTGCATTGGAATGTTATGCATGGGGTTGCATTGGTGAGATTGTGGGATGATGCTTCACACTTATAGGATAATAAGTTTGACCCGTGCCCAAATCATTTCCACTTAAAAGATTTAATTTTTCTTAAGGTATGAAGGATGAGATTTAGTGCTTCGTATTTTTTTGGCTGATATTCAGACACTTAATGAAAATACCAGTTTCAAGGTTCTTCTATTTGGATTTATTGATTCAAACAGAGCCATACATTTAAAAATATTTCGGAGCAATAAATGTGCTTGAGTTTCCCCTTACACATGGTAAGTCAGTTAAATGGTTTTCATTTTTTGTCAGCCCTATTCTTGGTTCGAACCGTTGATTTCAAGGATTCATCATCTGGATGTTAATTATTGTCTTTTGATTAATCCAAGATTTAATGGGTTCAACTGAAATAGTTTTTGTTTCATTCATGCTGTGTGAATTCAGTAAACTATTGTTTTATAGATATTACTTAACAGGTGAGGCATTTCTGGCAGCAACCCTTCCAATCTAGCATGATAGGACATCTTCCTAATTATACCCCTCTATTGCTAACGGGAAGCTACTCTCATGGAGGTAGTATTTGTAAGACAATTTATACTACTCTCTGTCTATTGTAGGCATAATTCATACTTAACAACCATTATTTGAACATATGTTCCAAGGGATATTTGAATATCATCCCCTTCTAGATCATTTATAAACACTAGAAGTTCCACATGATCGGTGTACCTATATGTTATTCAATGGTATCGGATTTCACCCAGCGATCGATCTTCAGCTGCCCCGGACAACAATTACTATTGAATTAAGAGATATCGACCACCAACTTTGGAACTTAAGATCCCCAATTGACCCTATATGAATGAAGTGTTTCACCTTGAAAAATGAAATTGATTAGATGGATTAATAATGAAAAGAATTCATTTCCAGGGAGGAATTCATTTCTGGCTCTGATCGACTGTCTATGATTGAAACTAGCCCCTTTTATCACCTTCTAGCAATGACTGACTCTGACTATTTAGATTTCAGGCGATGAATGGTTTATGATCCTCAAATGGTTAATCATTTTATATAAGCTTTGTTTTTTTTTCCATCCAGCCCAGGTAGGAACATTCCATTGTTCCGTAGCAATAAGTTTGAGGGGTAACATTATCTTTTCTTTCGGTCTCCACTTGAGTCTGTCTAACCAGAGCCTACCTCATATGAGTCTAAAGTATGCCTGAGTATGTATTTCCTGGCCTAACCTCACCCTCTTCAGCTTAAAGCTTCCCTTTTCATGCATACCTTGGAGATGTGCTCTTCGGTCAACACTATTTTCTCTATGAGGCCTGATCTTCCATGGTTTTTTCCTAAAGTAGGTATCTATTTTTGCTTCAATGTTTTGTATTACAAAGAGGTTTTTGCACATATTTAGTGCATTTGAATTTTTATGATCAAAGTGCTCAGGTGATCCAAGCTTTGATTCTGATAGGCTTGTCCAATTTCCTGAATCTGCAAACCTCTTGCTCAAACAACACTAGAATGGGACTAGACATGTAGATTTAGAGGCCTTATATTCATGCATAAGTCTAAACTACATATTACTACTTCAAAACTGTTCAAACATGAGAGTTGAGGCCATTTTCAAAGAGGAATATTCCATAGTGGACATTATCTATAATTTTATTGATTACTATTTGGATCTTCTATCAGAAATGCATGAGTTACACCTTTTTGGCCATGCTCCTAAAGTTGGATGCTTTCTCCAGTAATGCCCTTATGATACTTTATTTCTTCATTGAATTTTTCTTTTGCATGCGTTGTGTAAACATAATTATTTTTCTTTTAATGGGTTGGGCGTTCCTCTTCTTCAGTGCATCTACCTTTATATATTCCAAAAAAACCATTCATAGGCATTTTGAAATCAACAATGTCTGTATTTCCTGTTGTCATCAACACATATGAAAAAAATGTGGTTCTCCCCTGAGTTTGGCCTAATAAGATTCAAAGCAAGTGCTAGTTTATTGTACCTTTGTACAGACATGAGATATGAGATAATTTTCAAAGATGAATCTTCCATAGTTAAATTTCTCTATAAGTTTACTGATTATTGTTGGGATTTTTATCAGAAATGCATGAGTTACACCCTTTTTACTGTGGTCCTTAAGCTGGACACTCTACCCAGTAATGCCCTTATGACACTTTCTTTCTATGTTGGATTTCTCTCTCACATGTGCCATGTAAATATTTTATTTTTTCTATTAATGGGTTTTGCTTTCCTCTTATTCAGTGGCTCTACCTTTAGATATGTCAAAAAAACCATTCAAAGACATTATTTACACACCAATATGCCTAAATTTCTTGTTGTCATCAAGCCCATGAAACATCTGAAAAATTATGGTTTTCCCTTAAGTCTTGCCTCATAAGATTTAGAGCGGGTGTTGTTTTATTGTACGTTTATTGCTAGCTATGACAGTCAAGAAAGTACAAGTCATCTAAGAGATGAGCTCACAAATCTACCAATTTTAGCCTAACAATAGTGATGTAGCTAATGGTCTTTCCCATGGGTTTACAGTCTATGATGTTTTCAAACATGTGCATGAAGTTGTTCTTGATGAAAAGGGATTTTTATATATTTCCAACTTTTGGAAAGTGGGGATCATAGTGCTACTCTACAAATGTGATTAAAACCACATGTGCAATCCCTTTTCATTGGTGGACAACACTTGGTTCCAACTTGGGGAGGTGTTATTCTTAGAAGTGCACGAGAACATCAAAATAATTTCATGCACATATGAAACTAGCCTCCATGTTCAACAAAAATATCATCACTACATAAAAGGTTGGGCCTTATAAAGCAAAGGACAAGACATCAAAGCCTATGAATCTAAGAAATCAAGATTGCTGCTCAAAAGAGCTTATTAAACTCTAAACTACCACTCAGTAGAGCTTATTCATTTCCTATTCTGCTGTAGCATGTGCCAAAATAAGGCTTCCAGTTGAAATTAGTAAATTAATGCAACCATTGAAGCACCTCATGGATACAATGGTCATTTCCTATGTGCTTAGTCATCATGCAAAACTAGGAAACCTAAAAACCAAAATGTTTGCAAGATGGAACCTTGCCATTGCTAGGCTACAACAGAACCTGGATACTTGCAAATGAAAAATGTCATCAATTTTGATGCAACAGTGGACATGATATGCCACAAGATATGTGTAGCCGTCGTGAAGAGGATGTTTGTGAACTCTGTCAAACCACATACTTCCCCCTTTTCTTGAAACTCCCATTTTCCCATCACATCAGAGCACATATTATTGTCCAAATTATTGTTGTTAAAGGTCTGTATTGGATATATGAAAAATTGTCACAAGGGAAGCATTATCTTAAATTACATCTTTTAAGGAATATTGATTCCATATTCTTCCATAACCATTATTAGGTCACCACAAGTGCTAGTGATCCAACCCATCGGGAAGTTCTACACCTAAGGCTGTAAGTGATAGGCTTATAAATAGTTGGGGAATGTAGTCCATTGTCATAGCTATAGATTTTCCAATGAGATATCACATCCAAACTTCCACAACCTTTTGTATTTTTGAGCTCAAGCATCAACCAATTAACATCATCAGTCTTAAGATTTATCAACATTTCTTATCCAGTATTATCTAGTGTCCTAGGGTGATTTTTTCCCTTAGGGTTGCTAGTCTGGCGAGGTATTTTTTTCTTTTTTCTTTTTTCTTTTAATTTAAAACTTCAACACCTCTGGAATTTCAAATATTGCATGGAAAATATCTCCGATGGTTGGGAATATATTTCCAACCCATATTAAAAATTCTTAAATTTTAAAACATATTTAAATTTACATATACAGTTAAATTAAGAGCTTATAAAGAATCAGGTGCCACAAGAATACTCTAAAACAATGGCATGAAATTTAAACCCCTATTCCTGGAAAAATACTCATTCTTTCTCAAAACACCTCTTTGCCCGATACTTTTGTCCACATACAAAAAAGGAAGTCTAGAAATATATGCAGGACTTTCTCGTAAACTTGAATATTTCCACTCCAACTGATCCAGCAACAACTTCTTGCACACTCGCTATGAAATGAGTGGATTAGAACCATACTGTACATTCGATAAATGATTCACCCTTCGTCTGATTTTTAGTACGCCCGTTCCAATTGGCATTGGTATGCCCATTATAATGCACTCACTCACACCTTCAATTTGATCAAGTCTCCCATGAATGGAGGCATCAAAAAGATGATCAGTAGTCTTCTCAAAGGATGCAAGCATTAAGATACTATCTTTCATCTTTGCAATTCCAAACCTTGTTATTCCCAGAACTTCACCCTTGAATGTCATAACATCTTCCAGAAGCATCATATGGCGAATATCGATGCTCATTCCATGACCTTCCATTGTATATTGTATTTCATCAATGATACACCTTCTGGCAGCCTCTATTCCGAGTGTTTGTTCAATCTCGGTAACATGAATAATATTGGTATTCCTCCCATCCAATCCTTCTGTACCCATGACTGCCGCAAGATTTGTACCTTCAAATAACAAGTTGTATTCTCCCTTAACTTGGTTAATGACTGCATGCTCCACTATTGAAATACCCTTCACAATAACCTTTGGAAGCATGCTTCTCAAGATATGCATAGAAAATTAAAGCTTCCTTCTATCTGCTTCAGGTGGAAAAATCACCAGTTTCTCATGGTGCAGAACCCTAAGGTGCTGCTGCTTCAGTTTCATTTTTGGAGTGACCAAAATAGCTTCTGCCACAGTATAAGAAGAAATGTCAAGCTGCAAGGACTCAATTCTCTTCATATCTAGCTTCACTGATAGAAATGCTTGTCCAGGTCTCAACACTGTTTTTTTTTCTCTTAGTAACCTCACCAGAGTAAGATGCAACAACCTCAAAGATAAGTACTTGTGGCATTTGTGATACCAAATTCACCCCTATTCAATAATTTTTTGGGCCAGCATTGATCCATGTGAAATACTTCCAAAATCCAATTTTAATTTCTCAATCTCATGTCAAACACTAAGTAATTTTAGAGTACAAGCACATTATATTTATATATTAGGCTATTTTAATATGGTTTCACATCATAATCAACTCTTGGTCGACCACCCTTCCCTTCTGTGCTAAAAATGAAAACTCTAAATCGTTTAAGCTTAAAATGCTTTCCATTATTTTATTGTGGACAAGGTACTCAAATTTATGCAAAGGGTTTGGGTCCCATTGTTCCTCCGGATACAAAATATCATGTGAGTTAGATATTCTTCTAGTATCATGAAGAGAACTCTTCAAAAACATTTCACATTGATCACCTCTGCTAATTCTTTTTTATTTTGAATTATATTAGAACTAGTCCTGTCCCCCAGAGCATGCAAAAGAGTGGGTACAAATTCATTTTTCGATTGTGTTCTAGGATATTTATACAAAGTAGTCAAGTACATGTCTACAACTACAACTATTTTTGGGATCACATGATATGTTGCACTTAAAATTTTTGATAAATATTCCAGTTTCTTGATTGGGTTGTACATGGTTTCTGGCACTATATTGTGCATTGGAATGTTCTCCTTTAGCTATATTTTCATGGTACTCAATAGGCCTATAGTTGTGAACCACTGGTTGCTTGGTTCCAACATGGTTGAGTCGAATATTTAACTTGGCATCAGTCCTTTCACTCACAGTGTTGACACCAATGCAATGATGCAAGCAAAAAGTCCACTTAGGATGAACCACATCCTCAATGTGATAGAGAACATATTTCATATGAAAAATATTATAAGGCTCATGATCATATCCAAACTTATTATTCCTGCTAGTAGCCTTTTTTTTTCAAAATTTCCTGCAACTCATGTTTTAGGTTACTTGTGCATATATAGATCTTATTGATGTCAATCACACTTTGAAAGGTACCCCATAAGCTGAGTGGTCGGAGCAACAAAATATTTTTTATGACTACGTTTAGAAAATTTCCTCTTGCTCACTTCAAAATAATTTTGACCTATATCATCGATCATTCCAGAATTCACCTTTTCCAGGCCCCAAAGTTGTCCCTCGATGTCAACTTCATGTGGATTTGTTAGATGTTCGCTATCTACATTTCCTTGTAAAAATCTAGTGCATGAATGATTTTCCACATGTTCATGGAGGAGAGAATATCTTTGCATTTGATGTGGTCTAGAGAGAACTTTTATTTGCATCAAGCCTGTGTTCTTCATCAATGATTTTCTTGAAATTTCTTTCATTATTAGCACTATAGTTGTAAATATTATTGAGGGTTTCATTACAGGTTTCATCAATATTCTGGGGCTGTCCAACTTCATTATTGTCAACAATACAAGCATATAGAGGTGGAAATGGATATGCATGACTAAGAGCTTCATTAATTGTGTGTTTATAACATACATTTTATTTTTCTACTGTGGAATATTAATGACATATGTCAATAACTTTGTCTTCTAGATGAGTATTGACAGTAAAAGGGAGAAACTGCCCTATCCCATCAGGATTGAGGAATAAATTTAGATCATAGGCATCAAAAATAAGGGGACCATCAGATTCCATGATATAGGATATTTGAGGGTTGAACTATAAAATAAATTGTTTCTTCACTTAGATAATCACGAGGGTCACATTATTACTTTCATGGTTTTGAAAAACCCTTTGAGTTTATTGACCTCAAACTCTAGGAAACCATGATTACTTCCATTTATTTCTTATACGATCACGATTAAAATAAAAGTGCAATGTGGAGGTACATTACTGCTCTACTCAAACTAACAATGGAATGTCGAGGTGCCAAGTATATTGCCATGAATGTCTGCAGCTCCCTTACTTTCACTGTTTGACAAAATAGGATTAGTGTGATTGAAGTATAATTATGTGACCTCAAAAGTGCTTTTAGGATTTAAATTATTAGCAAGGGAAGCATGATCTTCATCATACCTTTCAAATGGTTGATCCTTTTGGGTAGAAACATGGTTTCTACCCGACTAGAACTGCATACATCTTTTATCATTGGTGGAACTATTAAAAAAATTCATTTCCTCTGTTTATTGCTTTGTCATGTTGGACATCATGACTAGCATCCTCATAATGGTGGAAATTATTATCATGCTCCTTTTTTCATGCAAATATTTCATAGAATCTAGGACACATACATCAACACATACCAGTTCTTTGATGAGGATGGGGTTTGCTATGGGGCTATGTTGGTCACAAAGTAGCCTGTCCGTCAGGAAATAATCTTGTGAATTTGGAGGGTCCCTTTTAGTGATATTGCTATCATATTCAAGAGGGGTGGGAGCTTCTTCTTCTTGTATGGATGCCACAAGGTCTTGAAAGGTGATTTCATCCCATATTGTCTTTGGATCCCATGTTTAGCAAAAAATTTATTGAAATATTTCAAGTAGAATTCCCCACCAGTATCATATCTAAGAGAGGCAATATGCCAACCTAACTGTTTCTCTATTAATGCTTTGAAATTTTGAAATTCATTAAACACATCATAATTTTATTATAGAAAATATACCCACAATTTTCTACTGAAATAATCAACAAACAGAAGGATGTACCTAGCACCAATGGTTGTTGTCATGTTCATTGGTTCACATATGTCTAAAAGTACCAACTGAAGGACCCTCTACGCTCTCCAATCTTGTGCTTCATAAAATGGTATTCAATGTAGCTTCCTTGCCTAACAAGCTTTGAAAACTCTATGGATCTTCTACAGAATGTTCAAAAGTCCATCTACTAGTTTCTCTCATGCCAACTGAGAGAGATAGGTCAAGTTGAGGTGCCCATACCTATGATTCCATAGGGGTGCCAGATTTTCCAATAACAATTACCTTTAACTTACAATTTCTAATAAGGTCAATATTAAAAAATCTTAAGACAGTGAAAGCTAAGAGATTAATCTAAAATTGATCATTATAATCTTGGACATAGAAAGAACTCATTATTGCATAGCTTCCCAAAAGGTCAAACAACCTCAATTATATGTTGAACCTACCACTTAATTTGAGGTTCAAATCCTAAGCCATCAAATTCTCAAGTGCAAAGGTGAAATAAGAAAGGTACGATTCACTATAGGAGATCGATGTTTCTTTTCAAATTTATTCTTCCTTCAACTAGAGGGAATGATGAAATCCTAGAAGTTTAAACTTTAGTGTTTTCAAACCTTGGGAACATATGACATGAAGCATATGAAATTTTTATTTCAATAAATCATGAGGGTAGAATGATTAACTTAAATGGTATTTAACACAATCCCTCTAGATTTGTCTCTTCAAATGTGAGGGCACCCACTCTCATAAAGGACATGTTGGGAGTTTAAAATGTAGTGTTTTCAAACCTTGGGCACATATGACATGAATCATATGAAATTTTTATTTCCATTAAGAATGAAGGTATAATGATTAACTTAAATGGTATTTAACACAATCCCTCTAGATTTGTCTCTTCAAATGTGAGGGCACCCACTCTCATGTTCGCATTTACTAATATTAGCCTTTAGGAAGAGATAAGAAAATATAAATTGGAATAATGTATCAATCCATGTGAACATGATACCCATTCGCTCTCTCACACACTCAATGTGCAAAATTTTTCTCCTAAAGGACAAGATTTGGGCATTATATCAGTTTCCTCAAAAACTTAAGTTCGAATCAATTCTTCATGCAACATGACACTAAGAAGTTGCTAAGTTGTCTCCTACTAATATGCTAAAATGGTAAGCATTAGTTCAGTAAATATAGATGACACTCATGTTGTTGCAATGTTATTTAATATTACAAGTTGGCATACTTTCTTAGTCCCACAGTGCTAAAAATCTTTCCTTAACTGTTAATCCTAAAGAAGCCCAATAATGGTGAACATGGATAGGCCAGCTTGAATTTTATCACATGTCCTCCATCTCACTTAGAAAATTATTTTGGGAACTCTTATACATTTACTATGTTAGTTTGCTAAGGCCTAAGATGGGAAAAATAAATAACAAGTGTGTGCAAGAAGCAAGACACTTGACTAGATTGAAGTCGACTTAGTCTTATGATGGATGTACATTTTAAGGGCTTCTTTCCTAATTCAAAATCACTGAAGACATATAAAATAACTATTTCATTTGTCCTACAATTCCAATAGTGCACATGGAAAACTTCTCTTCAAATCTCTTTTGTTGCATATGGTAGGCCTCTGAATAAACTAAGCTTGTACTAGCATAATGCAAACATGACTTGCAAGTCACCACCGTGTTTTGGTTTCTGAAGGCTGTTGCATTATTGACTGAATAGTGAGGTATCAACCAGTGAATAAGTTTCAAGATTTAGAGAAGTCACAATATATCTTATAATTTTGTCTTGCAGATTGGCCTCTTGACCAATTTTTTCTAGGAATACCTCTTATGAAAAGATAAGTTCTTTCCTAACAGGTTATGACCCTCTTGAAAATACCAGGTTCACTAGAACATTGGAAGAAAATGTCTAATGCACACATCATGCTACCAGTACAAGCCATTGTAGAAAATAGAAAACAATGTGAAAAAGGATCTACAACTACATTGTAGACGTGTTACAGTGACAATACTTTCTTGAATGTCTATTCTCCAACATCCATAGCATTACCACAAATAATCATAGTTTGCATTTAACTCCAAATAATATACTTCCAATAAGAAGTTGTCAATCATATTTTTACCTTGTGGCAATGATTTTCCTTATGCCATGCTCTCATTTCCAGTCAAAAACTAGATTTCCTATATTGATGACATTCCTACCGTAATATGACCAACTATCAGACAACTGTCTCACTGTAATTATAGATAAATTGAGAAGTGTACCCAGATAATAAAGAAACTGAAAATGATAGTAGATATTGCAGGGTAAGTGACTAAATAGGTGGTACACATGATATGCTATTCCATAATTCACTACCTTTCCCATTTATAAAATAGGTTCTACAAAAATTCCGCTACATATTTAGTCCTTTATGTTGCTATTTATTGAGATTTTTGCTCACACAGGGATTACAATCAGCCTTTCCGTAGGAGATACATATGGTTTATGCAATTGGCATACCATTGCTGTTACTATAACTAACATTTCTAGATAAGAAGTTATAATTGAAACATTGAATTTACTTGTTTTGGCTTCTTAATTGTTATTTATGGCATATATAATACTAGTTGTCCATTTGGATTCATAAGTGAACAAATGAAAAAGGCTTTAACTGATTCTAAATGCGAAAATGTGACAGGCTAGGATTGGAGGGATTTTTTGCAAATTATAATGAAAAATAAAAAGTGAAGGCCTGCACTTACAGTGCAGTGATAGAAATGTTTCCTATTTATAATCTTCTAGAGTTATTATTATTATTATTTGTTCATTTCTTTCTGACTATTTCTCCCTGGTCAAGGTTTTTCTCAAGTTTTTCAGCTCTGAATGCTAAACACGCTTCTTGATGTATTGTAGTGTAAACACCACACATATTAGCATAGGTCCAAGATCTAGTTCTGGTACAATAGCGCAAATTGTGGAAGATTTGGTAAGTTCCTGCACCTGAAAGCCCTGCCACTGTGACCCAAGTGCTATTTGGCCACAACTAGAAGGTTAGTGCATTTGGAAAAAGAGAATGTTGTGTGCGTTGATGTTGCAAACATGCATATTTTTGCAAGCCCTTTTTCCCATCGTGTGCAAGAGCATTTTGCATCTACAAGATGCACATAGCATTCTCTTTGCCCAATAAATAACCTTCTAGTGTTGCATGAACTTCTAGCCTCTTTATACTAAGAAAATATCCAGACCTTTGTCACTCTTGGTTCGTAGTTATCCTGTGAGTTTAGTCTAATTGCAATATTTTTTCCTTCACATTCCTTCTCAATGTTTATGCCATAACCTCAGAGCTACTCTAGTTTGGGTTGTTCCCTAGATATCTTTTTAGGTCTGGACGAACATCCTAATATGCTGGCATCATTTCTATACCTCCAGCAGGTATATCACTTATCATAGGAATTTTTGTTTCTTCAAAAATGTCGTTACTCACAAAAGGGTGCATTATAATTTAAGATTCTTTCTCCCACAACTCAACATGCTATGTGCAATGTGGTGCTTGTTGGGTGATTTCTATGGCTTCTAAAATATAGTTATTAGACAATGTTTCTAACCTCTTAGGAAGGAGCTACTTAGTGGTGGCTGCCTCTCTAACAATTGCAGGTATTGATTTTTCATTAGTATATTGAAAAATTCATCGTCGGGGATTGATGTTTCAATTTTATCAAGTGTCTCTTGTTTCATATTCAACACAAGATGGAATTTGCTTGCACTCAGTTCATTGGAGCAAGGCTTTTTGGCTTGCCTTGAATATTGAAATAAAGTTACAGAAGCGATCCCTAAAGATGGAGCATCATTGACAACAATTCAAGCTCCTCTCAGTGGATGTTTTCTAATCCCTCTTCTTCTGCTCCTTTCCCTTGTCATCTTCATTTGCTTACAAGGGACGACAAAGATACCCATAAGTATAAATATTAGTCCAAAATTTTTTTTAATGATAGTGGAAATTTCACGAGAATATTTTTATTATCACTAATGGTCTGCCCATTCTAATGAGGGATGTCTTAAGCAAAGAGTTCTCAACACAAATTTCAATGGTTGAGTAAAAGGAAGGAGAAGGTTAAAATGATTATAGTCAACAATCCCAGTTACATAAGTGGTTGTTGTGGACTTCCCAATCCATGGTGGGAATGCCTTTGCTACTAAGTATGGTAATTCTAACAATTCAAAAAAAAAATGGAAAAACAATTCTAAGCCCACAATTAGTCTTAATCATCATTGACTACTTCACTTTAGACAAGGATGCTTTGTTTGTGCAAAACTATTGCATTATAGTTAATGGTAGTGATAAAAATATTATTTCACAAGATCATGTGAATTTTCTTTATTTTCCTTCAAAATGTTAACCTCAGTCTAAAATTTTAGGGTTGGATGAAGGATAAGGAACCAATGCAAGTTATGAAGGTTCGTCAATTCACTTTTTCTATTGACCACTCTTTGATAGTATTAAGTATGATGGCACTCTTGTTGATCATTGTGGCCTTATTCCTTGGAAGGTTTTATCAACACGATTTCCATGCAAGCTATTATACATTGTCTTGAAACTTTCCTATTTTTGCATAGAAGTTAGTGTCATGCTAGTAATTAATTTGAAACTATATTTTAGTTGAAAAATTCACAGTTTTTTGGTGAAATATTTCATAATTTATTCTGATACTTTTTTGCAAGTGTAATAGTCATGATGATAAATGTGTGGTTTACTTCAGAGGGTTCTCAATTCTTTCTTGATACACTTTTCATCATTTGCTTTGAATACTTCTCTAGTGCTCCTTAGGTCCATGTTGTTATGTTTATTCGCTGTTTATGTGGAAAATTTTTCTTGAGGTTCTGGAAGGTAAATCCAAATGAAAAAAATAATATTTTACATATTGATATTTGTTCAAGACATTCTTGTGTGATACTCGAATTTCATAAATCTAGATTTATATTTCGTTATCTATATCAATATATAAGAATAGTCCCATGGATTGTTCATATTTCTCAAACTGTGGAGTTGTTCCTTTCCTGTTGCATGTTCTTTTATATTGTTATGCTGTGATCCAAATTTCTATTTGTGATTTCCAGTTATTCTCCTAAGTAGTACATTATTTGTTAGATTATATCAAAAGTTATTCTTATTGTATTTTTATTATATATATTGAACATGTTATTTCTAGCAACTTTTGATCTTCCTAGATTTTCTATTCCTTTGGTGTATCTTTGCACCTTTAGGGGAAATTTATAGTTTAAAATATAATTCTTTAAAGGGTGCTAGCTCAATGGAAGAGCACTTTCTTTACAAGAAGGAGGTTGGTGTTTCGATTCCATCGTGCCTTGATATTCATAGGGAATGACGACGATCAGTTTTTGGTGACGAATGCTCTTTTGACTGTCACCAATGAGCTTATGGTGACATTTTTCGACCATCGCTAAAATATGAAATGGTGACGGTCAACGAACGCCACCATATATACGCATCAATAGTGACGACCATTAAAGGTCCGTCACCATAAATCTTTGTTGTTGATATGAAATGGTGAGGGTCACTTTTTGTCATTACAGTCATTATTCGTGATGTGCCTTGATGTCACCAATGATTTTATGGTGACGGTCAATGAACGTCGCCATATATATCCACCAATAGTAACGGCCATGAAAGGTCTATCACATAAAATCGGTATTGTTCATATTAAATGATGACGGTCACTATCTGTCATTATAATCAATATTCGTGACAGACCTTGAAAGTCACCACAACACATACTTTCGGTGACGCCACCTTTGGTGACATTCAGTTTTTTGGTGATGGAGGTTATTTTCTGTCACCATTTCTCATATGAAATGGTGACGATCACTATACATCACTATAAATCATTATTGGTGATGGACCTTGAATTTCACCACAACACCTATACTTTCAGTGACGCCACCTTTGGTGACGTTCAATTTTTGGTGACGAAGGCCCTTTTGACCCTCACCAATGCCCTTTTTTCTTGTAGTGCCAACACATCTATCTAAATAGGAAAATGAAGACAAATTTGAGTGAATTACCTCTGCTTCAAGCATGTTCTAGTTAAGGCCTCTTGGGCTTGATGGAGAAACATCTCCATCTCATGCATTATTTAAAGAAATTATTCCTTCTCTTGCTTTAGAGCAACCAATTTCTCATGAATTCTAGTGCTTTCCCTTCTACCTTCAAAAAGAATTTGCACCATGTCCTTCAATATGTATAAGTCTCGCTTCATATCTTCATTTAAGGATCTTGTGAAGGAGGATGATTTTGAAACCTCACTTAAGGAATTTTTCATTGTGAAAATGAACTAAATAACTTCAATCAAAATTCACAAATCTTTCGAAAAAAATTGACAAATATTTTGAAAAAAATGGTTGTGCTTCAAGGGTTTCCTTGACGTCCTTTGGGTAATAAATATGCCTTCAGCCCTTCTTCCTTATTTTCCTCTCTTAGACTTAACTATTAGTAGCCATCCCTTCACCTCTAGCAAACTCAAGCAAGAGTGACTTTGAAAACAGTCAAATTCTTTGCACTATTTAAACACCTTTCAAGTCAAACAAGCAAGCTATTTACCTTTCAATCAATCAGTCCTTGCTCTGATACCAAAATTATATAAAAATGGGTTGGGTAACTTGTTATTCTTTCCAAGAACGTCCCACTCAGTTAAACAAATAAAATATCTAGCTTATAATTGACTTTTTGCGGAATTTTATACTTGAAATAGGTGTATGTTTTTTGACTGTTTAAGTGTTTTAATTCCATTTTTTTTTTATGATATTAAACATGTACAATATCCATATAATGAAGAAAATAAACATCAAATCGTAACAAAAAATTTAATCTATGAGTTCACCCGAATATCGTGGGGTACGTCTCCTTCAGCTATTATTATCTTGACTTGGCTCTTTGGGATTATGGAAAAATTTATTTTACAATTTACAAAATAAAATCCAATGGTTAACTGAATTGAAAAAATGGGTTTATAATAGATCATATCCCTGTCATGGTTGTCATCAATCGGAAAATAGATCTAGGCTTCCTTAGACTTAATTCCTTCTATCGGTGCTCTTGAGCTACACTGGGCTTCTCTATGGAAATAACTCATTCAGAATTATTTTTCTATCCCTAAACCTAACCTACTGACTCCATCACATATCAGACCTCAAAAATGCACTGATCATTTTCTCAAAATGAGCAATGGCTCCCCAATCTAGGCCTCCTTCCGCAATTTCCCCTGGGCTACCAAAAAATTCCATATAGGTTCTCGACCTTCAAAATTATTCAAATGACTCTAAAAATACTATCAATGGATTTATAATGTTAAAAATAGTCATAATAGACTATTGGTTCACTGAAATTGGCCTCCGGCTACTCGAGTTTCACCTCCAACACCTAGTGGCACCCCTAGGCTATATGGTTAAAGAAAACATCTTTGTGGCTTCTTGAGCTCTAGAAGTCCTCAAAATATTCTTCAAAGTCCTCCGATGGATTTATAATTCTCATTACAGTCATAAATTTCTATTGGTTCGCTGAACAAGGCCTCTAGCTACCATGGCTAGGCCTCAAACTGTTGTTGGCACTTGCTAGCCCTGGTGGCCCCTGGAACTTCATTGAAGCATATTGGCTTCTAAAAGTCATATATAGGTTCTAAAAACCACAACATTATTTCCAAAGCATCTAAAACATCCAAAATTGACTATTTGATTACTGAGAAAGGTCTCTAGTTGTACTGGCTAGGCCTCAAACTACTGTAGGCCCATGGTGGTCTTGGTGGCCCATAGAACTTATCTGAAGTTTAAACATGCTCAAAAGTCCTTTGATGGATTTGAAACCCCCAAAAATGAATTTTAAATGTCTGAGATAGTCGAAATTGACTATTGGCACTCCAAAATTGGTTGAATCTAGCTCAAGATAGAGCCTAAACCCATTTTTCCCAGTGACCCCTAAAAATCCTCCGCCAAACTTGGAGGAACTAAATTAATTTCAATTAAAATAGGAAATCATGCCAAATATGGCGTGCCCAACACAAAATCTGCCAAGCCTTAAACACAACATTAAAATTTAACAGACGTGTGGCCACATGTTTGGAATATACATGATTTTTGTGGGCGGTTAACGTAAACCGTGGAAACTGAGCTTAACTGCCAACACATGGCATTAAATCTAAGCCATGTGAACATGTTTTAAATATTAAATGGAACCTTCAGTGATTTTTGGGCTTAAACCTTGTTTCATGGCTCTAAGGCCACATGGGAGTGTTGGCCCTCAGGGCTCTCCCCCTCCGACCCCCATATGCACAAACACTATGGTTTAAATAAAATGCACCGACGTATATAGTTAAGAACCAAATGATAGCCTGATGGTAAATTCTTGGTGCTCTATGCAAGAGGTCACCAGATAGATCCTGGTCGACTCCCCAAACATTTACTGCACAGTCCTGGGGACACATGGTGGCCTCAGGGCTGGCCACATGTCACGCATTCATTGCCCGAAATAAAATCATACAGCCCAACAACAAATACAATGCGCCACTTGTCAAAAAAATTTTGGTTTGAAAGGAATATTTTGGGAAATATTTTTAGGAATATTATCTTTTTGAATTTCCTAAAATCCAATCAAACTTGGTCAAAGTCCAAAATTTGCAGTTTACTGGACTTTTCAAACTGCGATAACTTCTTCATACGGTGTCGTTTTTTCGAATCGTTCGCAATGCATAATTATGAAAATGAGATCTATCCGATCACTAAGGTTCAGCACAATTATGAACACTTAAAAATTTGAACTATCACTTAAGTCCTTGATCCAATCCTGATCAATTAGGGAGTTGGATGCACACGAGAGATGATAGGTATGACCTGTTTTGAAGCGTCTTCTCCTAATTTTCCTTCGAACTTTGGAATGTCACTGGGAAACATAGTAGGAATGGTCAGCCAAAAAGGAAAATAATAGATAGGATCATCTTTTAGCTAAGACAAGTCTAGTAAATCTAAATTTTCTATAAAAGGTAACTTTCGATAAGGGTCTTGTGAAAATTGATAACCCTAAGGGAGAATTCCAGTACCTGGAGGAGGGTATCCAAGATATCCTGGAATATCCTGAGTAGTTGGAAAGTGCATACCTCCAGGGTAGGCAGGGTTAGCCATACCAAATTGAGCTTGAGTTGGTATCTGAAATGTGTGACTAGGGTATGGCTAACTCTGGAAAGGTATATTTGGTCCCGTTTGTCCAAATTGATATTTTCCTTGAAAGGGTTGACCTGTAAAAGGTTTCCATTGAAAATGTTGCCCTTGAAAAGGTTGACTTGTCTGGGTAGCTACTTCACCAGGTTGTCCTAAATATGTTTGAGGGATAACCTGCATGGCTGTCAAAATTGACATTTGAGGGGTAGTAGCAATAGGGACTTCAGAAAATCTTGGGATGGGTGTTTGAGGAGTATTTTTTTGATGAATAAATGTTTTCATGGCATATCGGATGCGAGTACGATCAGTACTCAGGCCAACTTGTTGACTACTTGGCACAGATGCCACTGGTGTAACTTGAGGTATTCATTGAACAATTTGTTGGACTTCAATATAACCAAATTTTCCAACTGGATGAGAAGGTTGATCAGAAGGAATTTGCAGGGTAGATTGCAAAGTTTGTTTAGTAAACGAAGGAGTCCAAATAGTTTTCATCCTCAGATAAGGAGTTCCTATTAAGGATTGAGACACATAAGGTTGACCATAACCAGTTTGAGGCATTGGACCATAACTTGGATAATTACTAGGTAAATGATTCCCTACAACCGTAGGATATGTTCCAATGTAAGGTTGTCCTCTCTGAAGAGGTTGTCGCTCCTTAGACAGAATGTGACCACCTAATGGGTTAACTGAAGGGATATTCTTAGAAAGAATATAAATGTGGCCCACAGTAAAATTTTGGGGAGTAGACTCTCATAGGCCAGTTGACACAGTAGAAGCTTTAGAGGAAGGAGATTCTCCTAAAAAAGTTTGAGTAAGTGATCGGTACCCAAAAGGAACATAAGGACCTCCATACAATAGGTTCTCTGGAGAAGATGAAAACATAGATGGATCAAAAGACACGTTTCTAGAAGCCATATTAAATATGCTATGTCTAGGTAAAGAATAAAATGTAATCCAACGATGTGGATGAATGTAACTAGATGAATGTGGAAAGTCAATGGTAATAAGATACCAAGGCTCTGGCCAAAAAGGAGACAAAGGTAAATCTAATGGAAAATTTGGTTCACTGAGACATAAATATAATGAGACCTAACAAGTGGGAATTTCTCCTTCTTCTTTGTCGTTATTAATTTCTTCAATGTTGATGGGGCGAGGGTGAATATTCTCAGTGATGAGAAGTTTTACATAGTGTGAACGAGGACCAGGAGTAGGGGCTATAAAACTTGAAGGTGACTCGGGTTTTGTAAAATTAGAGTCAAGTTCAAAGATTTATAGTTCAGTTAATTGTGTATCTGAGACTTCACGAGTGGCTTAATCTACTGTAATGGCTTCATAAATTTCTGGTGGATCTTGTTCTAAGTCTGTTTCAATTTCCTAAGGTCTATTTACCTCAAACTCAATATGTATGAGAATGGATGATTTAGGTTGTTCTGAAGACCTAGATCGTGTTGGTTTTGTACTCTCATTTTTAATTTTCTTCAATTAATTTGATGTGTATTCAAGGGGTTTCCCATGCATTCTATGTGAATGTCTCGGTAATTCAACCAGAATTAATTAAAAAAAAAAATCACAAAATTTCAATAAATAAAACCTAAGGCTTCTAAAAAATAAAAACAAACAAATGAACACACACTATAAAATATAGTAGCCAAACCACAAACATAAAATTTTTTTCCCCAATAAAATCACTAGTTGGTGATGAAATCCAACCTCGTAGAGATCAATGTGGGAAACTAGCAGTTGGAACTAGTTACCCTAACAACTTGCTTAATGAAATAGTCTGGTGCAAGAAACTTCACTATGAAATCTTGAGTGAGTATTACCCTCCAAAAATTCCAAGTGAGTCTAGTCAACGTCTATTTGAGGTATAATGGGACCTTCCTTCCACCACTACCTTGGGAAAAATTCTAATATGATAGCCACTAAGGCTACAAACTAATACAATCAAACCTAGGGGGACAATCCATGGCCTAGTGTACACGCAAGGGTAGAGTAACTAAGCTCAATCCCCTTGAAAGCTCCTCAACTTCATAAATCCTAGGTTTACTTAGCAGGTGACCCCAAGCTCCTCCACATGGTAAATCCGAGGTTTACTATTTGTAATGGGTGAAAATATTCTATCTTTACCAATGAAGTAGGTATGCTTACTCCATTGGGTCCAATATGACCCTATACTTAACTCTTGTACAAGAAGAGCTTTCAAGAGAAAACTTGCAACAATTGGATTTTCTCCCTAGTGCAAGATAGTATTTTTTGTTTATTTTCTTTGGAAAGTTAGCTCACTTCCCTATTCCAAAGCAGTAACCTGATCTAAATTGGTGGAATGAGCCCTAGCAAATATAAAAATTTCTAGATTAATTTTAATTAGAATTGTGTTATTTTGACTATTATTTACTCAAAGGGGTATGAAATTGAAACTTGATGATGTTGCAACCGACTCATAATACTCTAATTCATTCAATGAATATGCAATATTTTCATTTGATGAAATCCTAGTTAAGGGAAAGTAAGACGTTCTTTGAACTTGAAAGTGAAAAACTTCTAAAAATCCCAAAAAAATTCTTTTTCATAAAGAAACAAATTCAATTTGAAGTTTATTGGAAAATTTCGTCCACATTAAGCGAAAACATGTGATTCTTTTTGCAAACAATTGTTTTCAATTCCTCAAAATTTATGAAAAACTATAAAAACTCTAAAATTTATGAAATTTTTTTCCTAATAACAAAATTTCTCCATGAAATATTTAATTAATGATGCATGCATGTTCATTTTTATGATTACTGCTGACTGAAAACAAAAAAAAAGAAATTTTTATTCAGCAAATGGAAGAATTTTCACAAACACTATTTTTTTGAGACAAACCCTACTTCATTAATCTTGGAAGGTTTCTCTCACAAATGAGAAAAAAAAATCACTCAAACAAGAAAATCAACAAAAAATCTGGTATATCTCGAGGAAAAATACATAAAAACAGTGACCTAGAGAGGACATATACCTTTTCCAATGAACCAAGCAAATAAACTAGGGAAAACCCTACTAAAAAATGTCAAAGGGATGAACTCTAAAGAATTAACACTAAGGAAAACAAAACAAGCTCACAAATAGGTTCTGAAGGTTGACACAAGTAAAAATGACCACGTAGAAATTAGCAATAGTACACTGATAAGAAGGAAGTCTATTTTTAGAAAAATTTCCAGGGGCTGTAGAGGTAACCAGTGTAATTCAGTGTGCATGCGCATTGTGTTACAATGTAGACTGTGCAATACTACACTCTGATGCTAAAATTGAGCTATGCATGGGAGAGAAATTTGAGAAACAATAAAAAAAATTCATGCAACCCAAAGGATCTAAAAGTTCATGAATTAAACAACATTAATATGCAATTAATCCAGTTGAAAAGGAAATTTAAACTGAATAAAACCTAGAGAACTAAGACGCTCCCCAGTGGAGTTGCCAATTTGTTACCCAGATAAATCCCTCTTGTAGAAGGGAGAGATCAACCTAGAATCCTAATAGAGAACTAGAAATAAACAAACATAAGAATATATATTTCCTAATCTAACAGTGTTGTGATTATTAAAATAAGGGGAAGAGGATGATGCTCTTAGCTTTTCAGCGAAATGCCTTATGAAGACCTTGCACTATGTCTTGATGAAGCTCCTCAACGCTTAGAAGAAACCTACAAGAAAAAACATATAAAGGATCAAAGGCATCTATAACATAATAATAATCTAAATACTAGCTTAACCTAATGATCAAGGGGATTAGGAAATTAGATTGTTTTAATGAATATATGAGCATAAATCATTCACAATTCGAGGAAAACAATATAGTGAGAAAAAGTATCCAAATGTATTATCAGGGATTAAAGTGAAATATTACAACCAAGCCTTGATGTTGTATAGGTACCTCCATAATTCCTCCAATCTTCCTCGTTGGTTAAAAAACTCACCAATCCAAAATTATCAACATAAGACTATTATATGTGATCTCCCCTAAACCTGATGTATTAGCTCAATTTATAGGAGAAAATGAGGAGCTTTAAGATCCACCAAAGATAGGTGAGATCCACAAATGAGGGGATTAGATTTCCATGATCTAAGGGAATTACTTAAATTATTGGAGGGGTTTGCCTCAAACTGATATGAATCAAAAGCTTCTAGTTGGGATATATGTGCCCAACTATACTTCTATAACTTAATTTTATTTTTTACTTTACATTGAGTCAATTTCCCTTGAAAATGGAAAACATAGCACAAAACTGCACAGGGATTCTTAACAGTAACAATTCATGCACATATATTGACTGTAAAAAGTCTGAAAGGCATGTTTAAGACTGTAAAGAAACATTTTCCCCAAAATTCATGATTTGGTCAAGGAATATGAATGACTGACTTCCAAGGGAGTATGAGTATGGATGGTGATATATCCATTTTGACTGTCAAGTGCCATGATGACAAAATGACATGTAACAAAAACCACTCCACCTGTAATTACCAGCTAGTGATCCATAATAGGAGAGAAATTTACTCTTGCCATATGCCTCTAGGTCATGGGCCATTGAATGTTTTCCTTACATTTGAGCAAGACAAGATCTAAAGAATACTAGAAGTCCAATACCTCACTATTATTGAAAAAAGGTAAAATTTAAATAATATTTTAAAAAATTAATTTTAAATATATTTTTCATTATAACACTAGCCTACTTTTTTTTCGGTTGAGAAAGTTTATTTTTTTCAAAAATAGTAATTATAGGGAAAAATAAATAACATACTAGTTTTAGCGAAAAATATGTTTACATTAGGGAGAGGGTTTAAATTTTTTAGACAGTGCCATTTTTCAGAGGAGTATGAGGTGCAACTAGCCCATTCCAAACCCGATAAGAGGATTACGAGGAAGATGTATATAACTAGTCCTTAAATGTTTTTGTGAACATTTTTTTTTCATTACTTCTATCTTTGAAGGCTATCGACAATTTTCGAGTAGAGATGGCTTCTCGAGTAGTGAAGAAGCAAGCATGAAAATTAACCCTAAAAAGTCAATGGTGAAAACCCCGAACAAGGCCGTTAAGAGTGTCAATATGGCTCTACTACCGAAGCCTGAGCCTAAATCTATTGAAAATGTCGAGAAACTAAAAACCCAACTCCCGTTGAGGACGTCATAGTTGTCAATTTTCGAGTAAATAAATGGAATATAAAAAAAACTGGGAAGTTAAAAGAATGGTAAGCCAAAAAATTTGCCACTCCTAAGAAGCCAACCCCTCTGAGTGAATTTGGGCCCATAAAGGTAGAGTTTCAGGGTCTATCTTACAAACAGCTCAAGTTGTTTGGTAGGGTTTAAATTTGTGTGTATGAAACGATTAAGATATGTCTATCACAATAATTTTAGGCTTAATATTTTGCCTCCATGGTATTAATTGATTTCTTCTTTATTAAGAAAATGTATCATCTTCTTGTGTTTCAGTTTTCCGTGTATATAGAAAAATGATTAGAAAAACTCTTAGTTTATTGGGTTACACATATTTTGTGATATTTTTATCTTGTGCCAAATTTTGCGCAAATAATATCTATCATGCACTAGGGTCCCCACATGGTATTATTGAAACCTCTGTCGACCACCCTCTCGAATCCTCAAGCCAAAACCCCCACTAGGATATGGGCATATATTCTCTATGAGAGTGGTCATAAAACTCAATAATATATCATAGGTTTGTCACTACTAAAAATTAAAGGAATTTTTAAGTTAATCTAGGTACATGTAAAACACCACTGAGCTCAAAGATATCACCTAATGGCATTTGGAGTTAGATAGATCCCATTCTTGTTGTCGCATATTCGAAATCATCATCAAGCATACACTTGTATGCTTGCCTCATACTCTTGAAGTTTGCCAAAGGCCACATGTTTGGATGCTCCACTATCCATGTACCATATGACACCATACATTATGTTGGATGAAAGAAATGATATCATGTAGAAGCATGTCACAAGATTGGATGAAATCTCATCCACTCTAACAAATTCTTTTGCACTCCTTTCAAACTAATTCTATTGTTATTGCTCGCCCTTCCCCTTCTTCTCATGACACATAAGCATATTTTTCAAACACGACACATGAAACAATTGATATGTCCCAATAATTTATTACCATTTATCAGAGAAACCTGAATTCTCTTTCTCTCCTATTGACCTATACTAGGTCTCCCATTTTTTATGGCATTCAATATATTTATAGTGAGGGTTAGAATTTGTATCTTTCATATCTATACCTGCAAATCGCTCTAGTTTGTCTCTTCTCGGATAAAATCATCTCATAAAGTCTCAATATTCAGAGGTGGAAATCTCTCTCGGGCATAGGCACCTTAGACAAAATGTTGCCAGGAATATGAAAGCCCATTAAAGGTTGTGTACTGAATCTTCATGCTTGAGATATTTTCAAGTTGTTGCACATTGATCATATAGTTTATTAACTTTTATCAAAGAAGTGGAGGCAATATCTATTCTATTCTTTGGTGTTCCTCTAAGGTTGTTCATTAGAATCATATTTCAATTGATGTTCTCACCCCGATATATAGTGAAGATAGCATCAAACATATGCTTACTGATGGTTTTACTCATTATGGAGGGGTCCTTCATGGAGTCCAGGATGACTTGCTTCGTTTTGGGAATATTCCTTTTATTTTTTGTAAATTTTATAGAGTGGCAGGTCATTAAAATTTGGTCTTTACAAATGCCAGAGATCATTCTCCTCCAACAACATCTATATTTTCACATTCATGGTCTGAAATTGGAGGGACCTTATAATCTCTCTTTGTATATGAGATTGAATGTAGTTAAAATATTACTCTTGGATTATATTGGTACAATAAATTGATCAAGTGCCTCAAGACTAAATGTTATAGGTCCATAATTATTTTATCAAGCATGAATCTAGGGTATGCCACTATTGAAACCTTCTGACAACTTCATATCACAAGTAGAAGTCAGGGGTTATTGGAAGGTTTCAACAAACATGTTTTGACATCATGTAAAAAAAATTAGACATTGGTAAGAAAATTATGTTTTTTATAAATCCAAACTGAGAATATATTTATATTTCATAAAATATTTGGTGGGATCATAATTGCATAGCCTTTACAAGTATTTCTTGTTGGTCCAAACTGCCCAAAAGGAAGTTGGATTGCCAGAAAAAACTCATATTCATGTAATAAAGGGAGAAATTAGAAACACTATATAAATTGATGAGCATGCCAACTATATTCAAATAGGATTATAGCCCAAAGTACATTCATGAGATCAACATTCACCCATGAACTACAATAGACAAGATTGTGAATTGAAAGGGAGAGAATAGGGACCCAAAGATGACACTAAGAAACATCCCATGTAAAAGGAAAACATCTGTTTCTATTTCCAAAATTGGAATTGAATAAAGCCACAACTATTTCTAACTTAAATCTCAAATGAAAAGAAAACATAAAGAGCGAGAGTAGAGGTAGAGAGATAGAATAAATTATTATGGGGTTTGTGTTTACCTCGGTCCCATCACCTTCATACTTCTAAAATCATGATCAGAGAAACCGCATCACCTAGAATTGCAATAAAGCAAGCCAGATTGTGTCAAACCAGTCATGCGAGGTGTTCGAAACTGAAACACTTGCAAAGGATAAGCTACTTGAAGACCAAACCAAGTGGAATGAATTGGACCTCAAGCTTCCTTGTCCTTCAAATTTCCCTCCCCATAAATTTAGCCTTAAATGCGAAATTATTTCCATCATCTAAACCATTGAATTCATTCCTAGCATGACTTAATCTCCTTTGTAGCAACATGTATTTTCCAACTCTCCAACAATCGTTAGCATTCATCTCACTTCCTTGGGCTCAAATTATTGAGTCTCTTTGTTGGAGTGGGGTCCCCTTGGGTAAAATTTTGGGTTAACTTTTGTCTATATTTTGTTGTGCACACTGCACGAAAGAGTCAAAGGGGCTTTAAGGTGGGTCAAAGTCCCTCAATCAATGTAATGGATTTAAAGGGAAAACCATGAGCCTAAAACTTTGGTTTGATACCATGGTATCTACACGTCTAATTTATTATAAATATTTAAAGATTGATTCAAGAAAGGAGATGATATTACGTATGATGATGTATGGTTGCTAATTTTTTGACCTAAATTCTGGGTTTTTGGGTAGAAGGTTCCTGCTGCCTGTGTGCACGAAGACCTAAGTCCTAGTTGTGCGCGGACTTTGCTAGTTGTGTGCATGGAAGGATATATTGTATTGAAGGATTGAATGTATTGTAACTGTTAGATGTCTTAATAAATAAGGCTGGTTTGGTGAACTTGGAATGTTATGCGATTGATGTGTTTTTTATCTATTAATTGTGTTAAGATCTGAATCTGTTCTATTAGTTCACCTTTACTTCTGTTTAGGCCTAATTGCATGTACAAAAATGAATGAAGTACATTGTGCATGAATATCAGTAGATATGAAAAAATTATATCTGATTATGTGCACAAATACATGTCAAATAATTTTCTAATGATCTGCGAAGAGTTGATCTGTCGAACTATTGATCTATCAATCTATTGATATGTTGATGTGCGCATATGTATAATATCTATTATAGTTCTATTATAATTTTTTTTACGGACACTAAATTAAATTATTCCATGGGGTGCAGAAGCCTCGTTCCTGCACCCCTCCATACTGGATCGGGTGATACTGATATGCGTAAGATGTTCAGTGATGAAAGGGCTAGTAGTTGAAGGGTTTTTTGGTTTTGTGTTAACTCTGAACCTGTGTTAAGACCCCTCATGAAAACACCCTTGCATACAATTACAAACATAGTGAAGTGATTATGGAACTAGGGTTAAGCTTAGAACACCATCCACTTTAATATTTCCTTTTACTAGATGGAACCCCTCGTTCACAAGGAGGTCCACTTTGTTGTTGTTGTTCATATGGACATGAATAAATTATTTGCTGTGAAATATTCCTAGCATATGATAGATACTATTTAAAATACCTTGGAGTTTGATGTCAGGCCTATTAGAGTAATTGATGAGGTGACTCAAAGTGTGGCTAGGTCACCAATGATAATGAGATATTGAATATTTCTCTTCGCAACTCGAGCGACAACTTACAAAAGCAGTCTTCTACTTGGTTGTTTGTGGCGATTCCTAGACCCCATGACTGGGTAAGAAGATTATGCACATATAAATTTACCTAAAATCTAGATATTTAAAACTTAAAACATTAATCAAAATAACAACAATAAAGCTTGTTAAGCTACAAACACGTCTTGCTGACAATATGAACAACAAACATATTTCCAACTACACAGGTAAAAAACTAAAAGGGAGATAACCTATTTACACACTTTTCCTCATACATATCTTTAATGCAACTACACTTCTTATGGCTTATTGAGTTTGGAACTTCACTGAAAATTCCATCTTTATCCAAGTTTATTGTTATTATAATCTTATTCTTATTTTTGACATTGTGTGAGATAACTTTGTATCTATATTACCAACATTGAACCAAGTTATCCTTGCTTTCATTCTCTAGAAATTTTCTTCTTCCTGATATTTTTGAATCATTTTTCTTGGTACCTATTCTTCCTTATATTTTTGAATAATTTTTCTTGATACCTATTCTTCCTTTGCAAGGTTTTTTATGAGGTCAAGCTTTTCAGTTTTCTATTGTAAGTTTTTAATTCATTTTTAAAATTTCCTTTGATGTTCAAGCAGTCTGGGAGGTGACCCAGGGTGTTATCACTATAAAAATTTTCTGAAACTTGGTCAGTTACACTTGTTCCTAAGTCATAATGCTAAGATAGGGTTAGATTCATTTTTATATTTTTAAGGTCTATATCATGAGTTAAAGGTCTCATTCCATCACCAAACAATGTTCATCAACCTTGTTTCATTCTTCAAAGATCTTATGCCATGTTTTGAAACCCATCTTTAAAGTTTTTTTTCGAAGATTTGATGAATAAGCCACAAAACCACGTTTTCGTAGTGCGCAGTGTAAAAAATTGATTCTGTGCTATGAAAACGTTGTTGATTTCATAGCGCAAAAAACCGAATTTGAAAGCCATGCGCTACGAAATCGAGGATTCTCAGTTTTGTGTCTGATTTTTCACATTTGTCAAATATAGCTAAATTTTTCATCATTAGGTGTCATTCACGAGTTCTCTTTCACAAAATCAACCATTTATTATAATTATTAGGGGTCATTTGTCATTGATTAGGGGCCAGATTGTCATTGGTACTTTCAAATTTGAAAATAGTTGGCCGTTTTCGACTTCATTTGTCTCATGCAAGAAAAATAGTGCATGCATGTTTATGTTTTGGAGAAGCAATTAGTGGTGAAAGACTAGAGTTCACTAAAACTATATTTCAAGCGAGGTAGAATTGAACTTATTTATCAAGAGAGGCTTCTCATTCAACAATATTTTCAAAATTTGCTATCAAATGGATTTGAAATTCATTGATGGTGGAAGCAGGATTATTATTCAAGCGAGGAAGAATTCTTATCAAGCGACGTTGAACTCATTTATCAAGAGAGTTGGTTCAATCAAAAATCTGATTTCTAATTTTCTAATTTACTAAAGACAAAGGGTTTTCAGAGAGATTCTCATAGATTTCTGAAGATACAAGGTTTTCAAGAAGATAATGGCTAAAGAAAGAAGGAGTCGTAGGTATGGTCATTTCCTAAGAACAGAACCTGAAGGTGTAGAAGCCCTTACAAAAGACAATTCTATTGAAGAAGCTTTTAAGAAAGTAGGTTGTTGTAGGTTTTTTGAAAAACTTCAAGGAGGACACACTCAAGTCACCAAAGAATTTTCCACAAACTTAAATTTACCAATTTGCCCTGAAGTGATATCAGTATTTACATAAATTCCGAGAGGAGAAGACACGTGGTTTAAAAATTTCAAGTTTGACATGGTACCCTACAAAATATTTCTAAAACTAGAGTTTTCATAGGTTGAATTGAAAAAGGTTGTGCCAAGAAACTATGTTAAAAATACATTTTCTAATTTTCTCTACAATATCCAGAGGTACTTCACCTGCGAAGGGAGATACCAAAAGGTGTATACCTATCACTTTAAACATTTGCTTCATTTCACAGGGATAATATCTCTAGATTTACCTTTTTATCTTTTCATAAGTTTGGCTAAGATGTCTAATAAGGTACAAATGAAAGTTGAGTCATGTGAAACCTCATTATTTCACCATGGCTTAGTTAACTTAATAGTCTTACATGAGCTGCAAAAAGAAAACAAATATTGGGCTGAATTCCTCTTTTTAAGTAGAATTGGGATTGAAGGAACAGGTGTTAGTCCTCAAGCTAAAGAAAAGACTCCATCAAAGATTATTGCCCCTGTAGAAACAAAGTCAAGAAGATTTGTTAAGCTGAAGCCTCGAAAACAATTTGAAGAACCAATGATAGGAACAACATTGAAAATCCAAGATACTCCTAAATCTGCACAGAAGAAGAAAACTCTGGTTAAGGAGACAATTCTAGAGCAGTAAACTAGTAAAATAGATCAAATGAGGTTGACTAGGAGTCAAAGGTTAAAGGAAAAAGGAAAGGTTGTAGTTACATAGGGGTCAAAAGGTAATTTGAATGATATACTTCAAGCTATTGACATTGCAAAGTCTCCCCTAGTGCAAGAAGACTTCATCAAACTGGATATAGGTGGAAGCAAATCAAAGAAATTGAAGACATCCAAAAGGTTATATTTTCAGGATGATGTGCCGGAGTTTATCTTTAAACCCATAAAACCCTGAACTAGGCACTCGAAGAAGTTGAAGCAATCAGACATAGAGAAAGATCAAACAGGAGGTGAAAGTGCTAATATTTTTGAAGAAACCACAAATATATCTTTTTCAATGCCTGAAGAAGACATAAACAGGGTTTTCAATATTCAAAAGGAAAAGAGCAGCTATGAAGATGTCAAAGACAAACTCAGATTGGCAAATAATGAGATTGATAAGTTGAAGAAAAAAGTGAGAGTGCATGTAAAAGAAAGGGAAAACTTTGAAAGAATGAAAGGACTGTGGGAGATGGAGAAAAATACAAACCCTGAATTAATTTATAGTCAAGCTCAATTATTCATATGGACCCTACTTGCAATCAAAGAAGAAAAATTCATTAGGATGGTCAATACCAAGCTAAGGGAAAATAATAGAAAGCTTAAGAGGAGAGTATAAGACTTGGAAATACAGCTAGCACAATTTGAATATCAACCACAGCTAAAATAAATGTGAACAATAAGTGTCATCCCTTAACAAATTTTGAGGTTATATGAATAAATCTCATTTTTTGAGCTGTTTAAGGATGACGTTATGGGTTATGAAGGTTGATATACACATGAAAATATAGTATTAAAGGGGTTTAAAACCAAATTTTTAGAAAGAAGATGTGAAAAGTGAAAACTCAGCTGTTTTGTAGCATGCTACAAAACTCCTGAAGGTGACATATAGTAGTTTCATAGCGCGCTATGAAACTTCTGTAGGATGCAGTTTGAAAGATTTTTGCAAATTTTCAAAGGTGACAAGGGTTTTGTGTTGGGACTTGATGCTGGTGGGAGGTATATGGAGAATACAAATGAATATCTAGAGGGTTGTCACATATAAAATGGGGGTTTGAAGTATGCTTTAAAAAGGAAAGGTTTACGCTACGAAAACAACAAACTCAACAATTTCATAGTGCAGTAGTATTGACAGTTGTTGCACCATTTTGGAGGTTGGGATTTGCACAGTTGGAAGGTGAAATTCTAGTGAAATTAATAAGACATTTTCCACATGTTTTGAGCACTATTTCTTCAGAAATTGATTCGAATGGAAAGAAATGAAGCATTCAACTATTATACAGGAAACATGCTCCTATTTTGCAGGAATAGATAAGAAGCAGGTTGATGGGTCTAAAAAAATCAAGATGAGAAACATCATGGTCGAAGTCTAGCTATCAAGCATAGTTTTAAATGATTAGATAAGGTTGTTAAAGGTTCTTAAGATATAATAAATAGTGTTTTAGTCCTATTTGTATTAGGACTGTAAAACAGACAGTTTTACTATCATTTTGTAAATGAAGTTCGTTTAGAAGTTGATAGGTGCAAATTAAAATTTCTTCTCAAATTTTTAGAAGGAATCCAAGGATGTAATGACCACCTTATAAGAGGGAAGAAATCGAATTGTAGAGGGTTAGAATTTTCATTGAACAAGCATACTTTTTGTGATATCAGGGAACTGTTTTTTTATCCTAATACAGAGAGTTTTGTTTCATTACTCAGGATTCAGAAGGGGTTATGGATGTTTGATTGTCTCATGATGTTTCTCTTTAAATTAATTGTAGTGGCATGAATGTATGTTACTTAGAATTCACTGAAATTTTTCTAGCTTCCTTCATATTTTCATGAACTGTTTTTATTCTTTGTCCTACTATTCTATTGATGCATCTAAACCTTGAAATTCTCTCACTTCCATATGAAAATCATCTTTATGTTTTGTGAAAGCACATTTGACTCCATTTACCCAATAGATGTTTGTTGATTAGTAGTACAACCAATTATTCACTTAATTCAGTTTATTCACAGAGTTAGCCATCTGATATTTATTTGAAAATCATTAACCTATTGAGAGAGCCCTCTCAGGTTGAGGAGGCTAAGCCTCAACTAAAAGTTGGTTTGAAATAGTTATTGAGGGTCTCCTTGACTAGCAGCCTATCAGGGTCTGATTTTGAGCTAACATAGGGTTTGTTAGCCTTGGAGCTAGGAAAAATATCTTAGCTAGGTTTTCATATATATATATATATATCTATATATCTATATATCTATATATATATATATATATATATATATATATATATATATATATATATATATATATATATATATATATATATATATATATATATATATATATATATTCTAATCTAATCTACCTATTAAAATGGAAAAGAACAATAAAAAGGAAAAGGAAATAAAGAAAGGTTAGGAACCTACTCTATATATTTGTGAGGTTGCCTTTTTCTTGGAAAAGCACACCCAAAACAAATTCTCTCCAAATAGTTGAAAAATAGCCAACAATAAAGCATTCACATCTAATTATATCTCAAATGAAATTGTGGAATTGTTTGAACTATGTGCACTTGCTTAAGGAGGTTACCTTCTTATCTAACTCCTTTGAGGTAGAGATGTTGGATGATTGAATTTGAATTATGGATTGAACCAAAAATTGCAATTGAACCAATCAATGCAACAAAGGAAGATCTAAACCAAATGGATAGGACCTCCAAACAATTGGAGGGTTGATAGAGATAACATATCCTAGCAGTACCATGTGAATGGAAGGTGGAAGGGAGAGAGGTAGTAATTTATAGAGTTTTGGTGTATGAGAGGATCTGGTTTGAGACCCTTAACAATGAGGAATTTTCTCGAAATAAATATATAATGGAATTCTTTAGGGGCGTAACTAACTATTGCATGGGAAATATTCAAGAAGAGTTATTGTAGGTATTTGAGGCAAACTAATTTTTCTCAAAAATCCCTCCTCTACAATAGGAATGAAAAAAATTCTAGAATTAAGCATGATTAGTTCTAAAAAAAGTTTCATTTTACAACTCGTGTTGAAACCACTCAAGTCGGGAGGCAATATGATCAAGTGGTTACCTCAAAGAGGATGTGCCAATGGGTAAAACCTTAAATATGTTTAAATACCCCAGTGAGGTTCCTCAACTAACCAGATCCCAACTAGTGCATGAGAGGCATCCAAATTTGCAAGGGAGGGACCCAAACATATTGGTGAAGGAATATACCATAGCCAAACATGTGACCAAAGTATGTCAAAAACCAATAAATATGTGTTTGATTCTATAATGCAGTATGCCATATGTTTTGATTTCAAACCTCAAATATTGTTGCATATTCTTTGATTTTCTGAGTAACTAAGATTACTTGCGTGTTCCTGTAAGCCATTATTCTTCAACCATTTGATTGAAACCTTATGATTTGGTCAATTAATGGAATTTTGAATTTTAAACTTAAAATAATGAGTCCATTCCTTCTCTTTCTCACCTTGAAGATTCAAGGAATTTTTTCTTTTCCTTTCTTGATCCTAACCATTATGTCCTTTTGGATTTGATACCTCCAGAGAGAAAAGCACCATTTAATGCAAGTAATTTATAAGTGCTCTTGACAACCCGTAATCACCCCAAACACCAATTGAAGGGTGTTCCCTTATCTTTATGTTATTTCTTTTAACTACTTTCCAATTTGCCCAGTAACCAGTTAAAACATATGCCCTTACCAAGATTTTTCATACAATAGAAGTTCCTTGTGATTTTATTTTTCTTTCACTTATGAACCATTATTCCATGGAATGACCTTTCAAATAATTTTATCTTCATAACTTTTCATCAGAGACCTTCATCATAGTTTCTAATCTCCATAACTTTTTTTACTGGTAGGGCTACATTGAAAGAATTTATATTCTTTAAATCCCAACCTCCAGTTTCCTTTACATTTTCCACTCTTGTCCATTTGACCAAAGGAATTCCTTATTTTTTCTTTTTCCTTTTTACTTTTCAATAAGAAGCTGAAACATTTGTTTTCTTGATTTTGTCTAAAATTCCTTTGGGAATATGTGCTACTATCATCCATTATGTAAAAATGGTCTCTAAAAGAGTCATTACTAGAATTAATATTTCATCTTGAGACAACCGTATATTACACCAGACCAACTTTATAGCTTCTATTTTTTTATACAACTACTACCAATCAACATACTTAGAAATATTTAGGGCCTTACCAAATATTTCTAATTCTCAAATATTTCACACATTGATATTCAGAATACATTTTAGGAAAAAAATTCATATCCTGCATATCTTACCTTTTCCTCCATCTCATTGAAAAGCATCATTGGCATCTAGCCTGTAGCTTTACAATGTATGTCCAAAACCTTGCCCAAATATTCTAATATCATATACGAAGAATAAGGGGGATATAAAAATATATTTTGAGATATTATTCCTTTAATTTTCCTTTTTTCACTAACATATTTTATTGACACACTTAAATCCTTCTGCTAATAATATAAATAGGGATGGAGAAAGAGGACAAGCTTGATTAAGGCCTATTGATGCATCATAAAAACCTGAAAGGAGAACATTTTATGAGCGCAAAAAAATATCCTAATTTAGAACATCCCATGATCCAATAAACAATCTTTAAACTTATTTGTAGAAGCAACAACTTGAGATATAGCCAATTAACTTTATCATAAGCTTTAGTAAGATAAAGTTTTATCAAAATTGCCAGAGTTTTCAAAACCTTGATTTTATGCAATCCTCTTGTGTTATTCCAATGGAATCATGAATTTGTGGACTGTAAATATTCAAGAAGGCCAAATTGTTAATCTAAAATAACACTAGAAAAATACCCTAAAACCTGTTAGCAATGATTTTTGAAATGAGTTTGTGAACAAGATTGCATAAAAAAACATGTTTAAAATCTTCAAATGAAATGAACCTCGAGTCTGTCAAGTCATTAGAAAAACCCTAAAGAAGAATTGTTTAGGAGCACAACAAATTATTTTGATTTCTAACATCCCATTATCCACTTAACAGTTTCAAAATTTATATTTATTTGTAGAAGCCACAACTTGAGATAACAACAATTCACTTTATCATAAGCTTTAGGCAGATCAATTTTCATTGATCTGCTGGAATTTTTGGACCTTGATTGTATGAAAATATTCATGTGCTATTATCACAACCTCGTGAATTTATGTACTATAAATAAAGCCAAATTGTTCATATGAAATAACACCAGAGAAATACCTTTAAGCATGTTAGCAATCATTAGACCATGATGATCCAAAACTTTTATGGGCCACATGGTTCAAGATTGTGATTAAAGTACTTTGTTGAGAAACCATCCTTGTTTTTTGCTTAATTATTGTTCATCAATTGAAGAGAATAATAAATATGAAGAGTGTGTAGAGGTAACCTAAATCACGGCCTACCCAAAAGTATCATAGAGCACTTGGTTGAAAAAACCTCTAGATAGAAGTATGTTCTGCTCAAATAAACTTGATGGTAGTATTTCACATGGCACAAACCTAGTTTTGAGGTGAAGGGTGCCTATTTTCTACGTTGGAGTAATTTTGTTCTCTCACTAAATTTGTAGTCAATGGACACAAGAAGTTGATATTCCAATTGCCTCTTCTAACTACAAGAATATAATACTGAAAGAAAGCAATGATGAGCTTGGTTGTTCTTGTTTTGGAAAGGCCATAAAAAAAATTTTGCTTTGTTTTTTCTCCTTGTGGACGTAAAATGCAAGGCATATTTTTTGGGGTAGTGAAAGAAAATTGTAAGGAAAATCCATTGTGTCTTGGAAATAGTGGAACCTCTATTCAATCTTGTAGTATATGCAGAATTTGAAACAAAGTATTATTTAGACATGATATTTGGAGATGGTACAACTAGAAAATCCTCTTAAACTATGGGATGTGGTGGTTTATTGATCCATTGATTGTCGGAGAAAACCTATAATTGTTTGAGTGGGATTTTGAGGCCTGAACCCAATGGTGTTGAATGTAGTTAGGAAAAACAATGATTTTTTCCTACAAGTATATGGATTTCTCATAATGAAAGTTCATATTGAGGCCTAACATCTAAAGGTGGGGAGGAACAAGTGCTTTGAGTGTATGCCTAATAGTTCTCATCTATAAAATCCTTATTCATATCTCGTTTATAGGAAGGAGATGACCAATGGGCATCCAAAAAATACTTAAATGGAAGGAGGAATTATTTAGAAATGCCACTTATATATAGAAGTGAACTTCCCTTGGAATACCAAATTTTTCGACAAATAGGAAGGAAAATCTTGTTGGAAGAGTGGAGAGTGAGATAGGGGTATCTATCCTTCACAATTTAAAATAGATTGATGGCAATTCTTTGAACAATGCATCTAAGAGAATCAAAATATAAACTTGGAAATTCATGCCATATTTTAACTAGATGTGAATGTTCTATTTTTAGGAGTACTTTTTTTTTTCTTGTTGGCAATCGATGTCTTCCATAAAATCAAATCATCTGTCTAGAATATAATCATAGAGGGATAAATTCACAAACATATTTTTGGGATGGGGGGCTGGAGCTCTCTCCTAGAATGAACATGACAGGTTAGATATTAGAGTTCGATATCAGACATGAGGAGAAAATAAACCTACCTTCTCCTTGCATATTCTTACTACACTTAGGCGTATGGACTCTAGAATAGATATGAGAAGCTAGAGATGAGAGGTTTCTATCATACACAAGGAGCCAAGGCATATGCATTCATTTTCCTATTTCTTGGCCTAACAATTTCATTTGAAGGGAGTCTGATAATAATTTAATGTTTGTGTGTTTCCATGATACATATACTTAAGAATAATAACTTCTAGTAGATATTATTCTACATCCTCTTTTTACAAAAATTATGGCATATGAATAATATCTGTCTCATGGGCCTGTAGAAATTGTGAACCTCTGATTTTGTTTCTAGTCATAGCCAAGGTGTTGCTTTTTGGTAAATGAAATTAAAGGATATGGGAGATGGATCCATAGAAGGGTATATCTTTTGGGTTAAAATTCATATCCAATTATTTTAAGTACTGTAGGTTCCATATAAACCAAGGTTCCTTTTGAAAATTTGGTCTCAATCCTCTTTGTGAGAAAATAAAGTAATACATACTTCTCTTCTACACAGGAAGGAAGAGATAGAGCCTTATGCCAATGAGATAAATTTCCAAGGATATAAAAGGGCTGGGTTGGGTAGGGTCCAGAGAAATTTCCAACCAGGGCATAATTAGTGAGATCGGGGGCTAGATTTTGTGTAGGGACTGGTGAGATTTTGACAGCTATAACTTCCTGTCATCTTTTAAGCTGATATAAGCTATCCATATTTTCATTAGCAGTCTCACTTGTTCACTTTTTAAATGTTGCGTAATAAAACTCATGAATAAATTCAAAGAATCTGTCTTATTTTAGAGGTGAACTTGTTGCAAGCATGTTTGTAAGTCATATTTCCAAAGCCTTCTAATGAAATTGACATAACAAGTAGACATATATAAAATACCCCAGGAGTCATGACACATTCCTTCTCTTTGATCGTCTTCCTACTAACAGTTATCTGAAGATAAATTTTAATATTAACAGGGTCTCGAATAAATTTTTCCTTTAACAGCTTTGATTTTTATTGTAAATGTTTCTATTATTAAAAGGGAGGGACATAGTACCCTAATTTCTAGACTATTGACATTTTCAATTTATAGTGTCTTGAAATTGAAGTTCAATAACATCATTTTTAGGTTAGGAATTTTCCCTCTGTATCTAACGTTTATCATAAAATAGCATTAAATTTGGAAAGTTGCATTAAATTTTTATTGTGATCCTATCATATTTATTATTTATATGAACTTGGTATATGGTAATAATCTTAGGAGAAAAAAACATAAAGTGTATCTTATACTATAGTTGTGGATTTTTTAGCAGTAAGTAGTACAAAGGAAATCTACGTAAAAAATTCCACTCTATTTACAATACAATGTCTTTAGCTGTATTTTTATATTATTTTATGTTTATTTTTCAACAATGAGAAAATCCAAGCAAGAAAAATTGCATAAAGGGATTGTGAATTTAGAATCAAGTAAAAAGAAGAAAATAAATAAAAAGAGACTTACGGCAGTGGATGAGGAAAATAAGGAGGATGTGCCCTTAAGAGGGTTGAAAAGTACGTTTAGGTTAGTTGTGAATCTTTAGAATGTTTTCTATTTTGATATTTGATTTTTTATTTCTTGTCTAACTTTGCATTAGAATTTCCTTGTACAAAATCTCAGTCGGTGAAAGTTTTAGAGAAAGTATGAGTACAACATAGTTTCCATGTAACAAGCCAAGTATAGCTCGAGGAATTTAACATAAAATTATTTTAATCTCTATTTTTTGTCTTGAAGTTTTCCTTGGAAGAACATACACATATGTTAAAATATGTTCATCATGGAACTGTAACATAGTCATGATATTTTGTTTTCATTGAAAAAATCAATACACAATTATATGAGACAAATGTACAACCATCTTATTAAACATATCAGAAATAATAGGTGAAATATCTTGAGGATCAAGTCACTCAAGCAATAGAAAACAAGCCTCTACTAAGCGAATATGTCAATACATGAGGAATAACTGCCATACAAATGCCATGAGCCAAGAAACCACAGTTTTAGGGCATAAAATGATATAGAAATGATATAACAATGTATATATATTTTTATATAGGTAAAAATGTGTTCGGGCTAGAGATATATGCTCCCAAACACATTTCCAAGACAACCCAGGAAGGGTTTCTTGAAATAACCAAAATGAAAAAATGGCGGAATGCATCCCTAGGGCTGAATTGTAGCTACAACTGAATATTTGGATGGAGGTGGATGAAAATTATATATAATTGTATATATCTCCTCCAATATAGCCCTCAAGTGAAGGGTTGATCCCAACACTAAATATCTCACCCTCCAAATCAAGCACTGAAACCTCTACTGCAAATGCTCACTAGAATAACGAAGTCAAAGAGGGAATCTGCATTGTAGATGATGGAAATAGGTTGGAATGGTGCCAAGATATGAAATAAAGATCAATTACCTCCCTTTCTCATCTCCCAATCTGAATAATTCTTCCTCCACTGAAAAATAACTCAGAAAGTGGGTTTCTCAACCTTCCACTGCAACACCCTGCAACACAACACAAATCTAAATAGAAAATGTGCTTTAGATGAAGATTGAAACTTTCCCAGAATGCCAAAATGTGGAAATGTAGTCCAATACTCTTCTTAGAGGCTCCTCTAGGAAAGAGGTGGGATTCTCACTTAGGAACACCCTGTGCTAAACAACATAACAATCTCAGCTAACAACTGGAGAGTGCAAGAAGTCATACAGACCAAAAAATAAATAATCAATAACATAACCATCTACGGCTACCTTTCCCTCCTTATAAACAATGTGAGCCTTCCCACCTTAGGTCCCACTCATTAAAGTCACTACTATCATGGAAAATTTCTCCCATTCACACTGTCTTGTCTCTCATTGATGATCCACTCCCTCCATACCAATGCTGCTGATTTGGTCAAACTTGACCTTGTCCACATTCATTAGCCCTTTTTCACACATGAGGGTTCTTTATCCATCTATTAAGATGATCCATTTTCACATTAAGAGGGATTTTATTCCTACTAAGGATATTTATGGGTCTCCATACCCTCTTATTCTTCAACCCAATAAGAAAAATAAAAATTTAAAACTCCAATTAGTTGTGTGCTAATTTAGTAATATTACAGATTTTGGGTTTAAAAGTCTTGAAAAGCTTAGGTACTCAAAATATTTAAGTTTTCAGTGATTCTGAGTTAGTCATCCAGCAAGTGAATGGGGGCCTATCAAACCAAAGATGTTAAAATGAGAGTATACATAAATCTAATTCTTGAATTGTTGGAAAATTTTGAAGAACACGGTTTTACAATAAGGCCTAGAGAGTAGATTGGTATTGAAGATTCCTTGGTTGTTTTAGACAGTTTATTTACAATTCCCTTTCATTCCAAAAATAAATATGATATTTAAATCAGACATAGGTTAGAAATTCCCGATAATATAAAAGGATGGTAGGTATTTGAAAATGATCAACAAGTCAAAAAAAATCTGGAGTTGAAAGAAGAGTTTGAAACCATTCAAGTTGACCAAAAAAATATGTTTTCTGAAACCAAAGCCAGTACAAAAGTAATCCAACTAAAACACAATTGTATTCCTAAGGGGCTAATTCCACTTGAAAAGTTATTTGATGAAAATGAAGTAGCCAATAATCCTATGATGAGATATGATGATGAATAGGATGAAACTTGTATTCTTGGTACTGCATAAAATCCTAAGTGACTCAAGTTGTCCAAACTCCTTTCTTCTGAGGTAAAACATAAATATGTTGATTTTATGAAGAGATACATTGATGCATTTTCATGGAATTATGAAGATTTGAAAAAATATGATCCTAGTATCATTCAACATACAATACCAATAAAGGAAAATGAAAATACTTTCAAACAAAAGCTAAGGAGAATAAATCCATTACTTCTTCCATTGATTTAAAAGGAGATTAAAAATTTATTTGAAGAAAATATCATAGTACCATTGAGGTTTTTGAGGTGGTTCGATACTTTGGTATTTGTAAGGAATAAAAATGGGGAGATTAGGATATATATTGATTTTAGAAACTTGAATAAAGCCTCACTGAAAGACAACTATCATCTTCCCAATATCGATCACATACTGCAAAATATAGTAGTATCACAAAGGATGCAAATGTTAGATGGTTTCTCAGGGTATAATCAGATATTACTACATCCATGTCACTAAGAGAACACAAATTTCACCACGCCTTGGGGAACATTTATGTATGAAAAAATTCCCTTTGCACTCATGAATGCTGGGGAAACCTTTCAAAGGGCTACAAAAATTGTATTTGCAGAATAAAATGACAAATATGTGGTTGTATATTTGGATTACATCATCATGTTCTCAAAGAAAGAAGAAGATCATCTCAAGCACTTGGAAAAGATTCTTCAAAAATGCAGAAAATTTTGTATTTCTTTAAGCCCTACCAAAAGTGTTTTTTTCTCTGAAAACGGGAAAATTATTGGGTCATATAATATGAAAGGAGGGAATTAAGGTTGATCCAAATAGATTTGTTTCTATTTAGAAGATATATCTGCTGAGAAACATAAAAGAAATCCAATATTTTTTAGGAAAAGTGAGCTTTATAAGAAGGTTCATTCCTAAATTTGTAGAAATTATGAAGCATATTGCAAAGATGCTTAAGAAAGACTGTGATATTAAGTGGAAAACATAGGCTAAAAATTATTTTTATGAAATCAATAAGGCACTTACTGAAGCTACAGTACACATAAACCCTAATTTTTCAAAAGAATTTTTGGTTTTTACTTTGCTACAAAACACACTATTGCAGGAGTATTATTGCAGAGGAAGCAACAAGGTAATGAAAAACTTATCTCATTTTTTAGTAGGACACTTGGGAAGTCTAAATTGAAGTATAAAATTATGGATAATAAATATTATGCTATGGTGAAGGCACTTAAATATTTCAGGGGATATTCGATCCACTCACATATTTTTTATTTTGTACCTAATGTTGTGGTAACATATATATTAACCCAAGCTGATCCAGATGGTAAAAGGAGTAAATTGATTGCCACTTTTCTGGAAGATGACTTGGAGATCAGACCTACAAATTTGGTGAAAGGACAAGGAATGTAAAATATGATGAGTTTATAAAATTTTGACTATCTGGATATTTATTTGATAGCAGAAAATCTAGATATGATTGCAAATGAAGAGCTGATCCCTCATGTAGAAAATTTCACTATGTCAGACTGGTATAAAGATACCATTTTTGTTCTGCAACATCATAGAGATCCTCATGAATTAAAAAAATGAAAAGCTAGATTTTTCAAGATGAAATCATTGAGGTATTTTACCTTGAACAGATATTCGTATTGGAAATACATAGGTGGAATACTTATTAACTATATACTAGAGGATTAAACTAAGAAAGTAGCTGAATAATTTCATAAGGGTGAATGTGGGGGTCATAATTAATGGAAAAAATGCTAAATAAAATACTTAGAGTGGGATTTAATTGGCCTTCAATTTTCAAACATGTGTATAAGAATATTGTTGCTTGTCATGAATGTCAAATATTTGCTGGAAGAAGGAAGCTTCTTCCATTACCTTTGAAACCCATTTTTGTAGAAGCTCTTTTCCAGTAGTGGACGTTGGATTTTATTGGGGAAAATTATTCTGCATCTTCAGGCAAGCATCGATGGATCCTAACTACCACTGATTATTATACAAAGTGGATTGAATAAAATCCTACAAGAAAAGCCACATATTCAATAAGCATACAATTTCTAGAAAATAACATCTTATCTATATTTGGTTGTCCAATGAAAATCATCAATTAAAATGCTATGGCCTTTTAGTCAAAGAAGCCAGTGAATTTATGTAATGAGTATAATATCACTCTTGGTTACTCTATAACCTATTACAGTCAAGGTAATCGCTTGGCTGAGTAATCAAACAAGAACTTGATAAAAATTATGAAGAGAGAATTGCAGTAAAAGAGGAGGTGATGGCACTTGAAACTTAAATTTTCTTTATGGGCTGACATAATTTGTACCAAAAGATCCATAGGGGTTTCTCCTTATGAGTTGTTTTATGGGACTGTAACTGTGTTTCCTAGCTCCCTTGCAGTTCCAATGATGATATTGTTGCAAGGATTGGAGGAAGAACCAAATGAAATTCAAAAGAGGATAAATCAACTGATTGATTTGCAGGAAAAATTGGAAGAAGTCTACATCAACTATCAACAATCTCAAAATAGAGTTAAAAATACATTCAACAGAAAGAAAAAATAAGATAATTTCAATATTCATGATGTGGTTTTGAAGTAAGAAGCTAATATTGAAGACAAATGGAAACATCGAAAGTTTTTTAACCTTTCGAAAGGGCCATATAAGATATCAGCCTACCATGGAAATAATACATTTATATTTTGAGAGACGGATGATAAACTATGTAAATGAGGCCCTGTCAATTGTTGGTTTGTCAAAACAATTTCCTCTTGATTCAGCGAGCTAGAAGAAACACCATTGTATATATTCCATATTTCATTTCCTATTTGTAGGGCAGATGATTTCTTCAACAGGTTTGAGTCTGAAGTGAAGAATGTAAGAACTTGGAGAAGAAATCATAATTTTTTAGGTTTTCGTTTTTAGTTTTCAATAAGGAAACTCGTATGCTAGTCATTTTCTACCCCACAGGGGTTCAACGCCCCCATTGGAGCCACTATTATCCATGATAACACTTAGAAATAGTTTTTGAGTCAATTGGTCAAATTAGCCAGGGTTTTAAATTTTCTAAAAATAAAATTGCATGTACAAAGTGTCATGTCATAATATTGTCATCATGTAGGGTCAATACGAGTTTAAATGGGGTAAATTATAAAGTTTAAAATCATATTTCCCATTTGTGTCACGCTAATTTGGTCATGATTGGCATTTTGATAGTTTTTCAGAATTTCGTAGCAACTGTAGTTAGGGAAACCGAGGGTTTGCTACAGAAGCTCCTGACACTTCCATAGCAGATCTGTCTCTTTGAATGCCTATCCCTCTATGGAATTGTGCTGTTGTGGTAATGGTAATTTTTTTTAAAGGTTGTGGTCAGAGTCACTATGGGTCATAAATACATGATGTTTTTCTTTATCCATTATCACCAAAACGTTCACACTGTATAACTTCATTCCTGACTCATTTTCCTTTTCATTTTAGATTGTTTTTCTCTCGTAAGGAAGGTCTCTTGATATCATACGAGTTGTTCTAATTATATTTACGAAATATTCTATTCTTTTCATAACAGGACTACCTTCCTTTAGGAGCATTTGTAGGTGCAAAGGAACTCTCTACGTTTTGCACCATGGCATAGAAAAAGTAATATAAAGGAGGGAAATTGTACGCTATGAAACCGTAGATGTGAAGCTATTAGAGGAGGTCCCTACTTTTATTCAATAATTTTCCAGTGTGGGTGTTGAGGCCTCGAAATTCGCTGCAACAACATGGGGGATGACCACCCGGTGCAGACCTTAAAGCAGTTTCTTTTCCGTTTAGAATGGTGGCTCCGACTGGTTTAACTAGGTCTAGTTACCTTCTCTCAATCTCCATTAGCTTAAAATATCACTTTTATCTAACAATGGGAAAGAGACATAATATCATTTCTCTTGCCGATCGTACAAGAAAAATGATCCTTAATCTAATTTGTGCTTAGCCAAGCTACAACTAAAATTTTGCCTCTTTGAAAAGATGAATTTTTAAGGATATAGAATTTAATCTAAATGAAATATTATTCTAAGATGAAAGAAAAAGAAACTATTTTAATCCTATCTCAATTAGGAAGATATATATCTATCACAACTGAGAGAAATATGTGCTAAATATTTTAGATTTAAATATGTTTGTTTTAAATTAATATCAAGCTAACGAAGTAGTTAAATTAACTGACATTGTGAATACAAAACACTTTCTATCTAGAGACCTCTTAACTGAAATAATCAATGAACAACACTCAGGAAGTAGTTCTCAAAATGATATTGATCATTTAATCAATAACTTGAATAATTAAAGAATAGCATGCATAAATAGTTCACAACATATAATTATTCAATAAATCAGTTTTATAAGACAGATATATGAGTAAACAGTTACTCAAAAATCACAATTCAACCCATAAGAGTAGAGACAAATAAGAACATAAATTGAAGCAAATTACTCATACCGATAGAAGTGCACAAGTATGTGAATAAATTGACACATTCATGTTATCATAAAATGAAACCAACATCTAAAATAATAGTATTATAAATACCAATTTATTAATTCCATTTCTCCATATCTAGTCTCTAACAGTCTTTTACAATGCCTGAAATTCTGCTTTCAAAATCAAAGCTACAATAGTGCAAGACTCTGTTCATTATACATAACTCAAAATGTAAAAGAAAAACCTCAATAATATCCAGATATGAGATTCCTCTCCTCTCACCCTACAACTCTAAATCCTCTTGACAATAGTGCCATAAATAATTCGAGAATTGCAGAGGAGAGAAGCCCTTATTACATTTTGATATCTACTATTTATAAAATTTACAAAAGGATTTCTTCATAGGAAATTTGTTTGAAGAGTGGTTTTTCTCCATCAATTCTCATTGGTTTAAAATCATATTCTTAAATTTTTGGAGCCTTTTCATTGATTGAGGTCTACTTCTTCTCATCTCTTCAACTATTTTCCTGCAAAAAATATCAAAAACAAAATTAAAATGCAAAAATAAAATCAAAATGTCAAATCTAGAAATTAAAATAAATCGAATTGAAAATTAATTAATTAAATAATTAAAAAGGAAATAAAAGTTTTCATTTGATTTTTGTGTTGATATAATTGGCCAAGGATATTATTGACGAATGGATCTACATTCTGGGCAAATTAAAATGCAGAAAATAAAACTCAGAAAAATTATTTTGTTAAAAATTCGGAGCGTGATCTTCTACTGAATTTTAGACCAAAACAATGATCAAATCTAGAAATTAAACAACCTCGAAACTGTTCTCCATCATTTTACCTATCTAACGAGCCATCTTGGGCCTCATTTGGCCAAGTAAAACTCCATTTATGAGCTTCCAAAATTGGTATATTAAAAGTTCCATAAATCTGAAATTTTCTGTTGCTTGGGCTAAAAAAAAAAAAAAAAAAATTAAATTCTAATCCTAAATTAGATTATAATATTTAATTAATTAATGATAATTAATTTAAATTATGTTATTAATCTTAATTTACTATAAATAAAATTTAATTAATAAAATAAATGATTTAAAATTTATTTAAAATATAAATATATTATATTTTTATTATAATTTATTTATATTAAAATTATGATAGAATATTATAATTAAAATATAAAAATTATAATAAAAATATAATATTTATTATATATTAAATAATTAATAACCGAAAATCCATGTGAGAGAGGGAGAGGAGGACGGGAGAGAGAGAGGTGAGTAAGAGTATGGAGGGTTAAGGAGTGTTAATGAAGGATAGAGTTAGGTGGAGGAATAAGTGGAGGGTGAGGTGAGGTAAGCATGAGGTAGGGGAGGTCAGGTGGACGGTCAGTGAGGTGAGGGTGAGGTCACGGGAGTCCTAAGGAGTGAAAAAAAACTTTGCATAAAACTTAAAAGCCATCGTATAACCAAATCGCATTAGAGTTTCGACATTTATTAAAGATTGTTTTTTTATTTATTTAAAAAACATTGTGATATGAAATGTGCGATGTATTGCATGGCAAGTTTTTATGCTTCGACATTTTTAAATCCTTTCAAATCGCATCGGAGTTCTGAATTTTTTAAATCTATGTATTGTGAAGTGGGCCCGTAAGGGGTTAACCATCCTACAAATTAGACTCAAGCCATTTTGTGAATTTGGGTTTTAGGTTTGGCAATTTCTTTTAAAATAACAATTTGGAGTAAATTACCAAGATCCTGAAATGCGTTTTAGCCCATTGTACAATTTATGTCGGTCATTTTGTAGGACCGTTAAAAAATGAAAAATTAATAAAAATGAACTATAAATTAATATTTACAATGAATGACTATTTTAACTACGAGAATTAAAATATTGTTACACTTTATACATTTTTTAACCCAAGTGAGAAAAATGATCAAAACTTTAATGAAGTGTCATTTACAAACCGTTTGACCAAATGAAGTGAAACAAGTATTGCTGGAAAGCTTATAAAAAACTAGATTCAATGAAACAATCAAAACAAAATTCCGAGGAAGATGAAAAATGACAAAAATGTAGGATATTTAACTTAATCAAAATCCTAAAAGGTGTTTAGCCAAAAAATTTTGTAGAAAGGTTCCCCATTATTTGAATTACATAAGTAAAAAATGGTGGGGTTATGTTTTACCACAACAATGGTGACATGCGGGAGAAGAACCAGTTATCTATGATTAAAGATAATGAACTTAACTTTACCCAAAGGTTAAAAATAATGGAACTCATGAAATTATCTGATAGTAATACATTTCCATAGGTCCCACATAAATAGATTAAGAAATATCAGTTTGTAAAGACAAGTACTTAAAACAAACTCGAGTAAAAGTGATGAATCCAAATTCGGGGAATTTTTTTTTTTAAACTTTACTCATGTGAAAAAATAGAAAAAGGTAGATATAGGAGTTTTTTGATAAAGCATATATCCATTTTAAGATTGTCTCTGACATTGCTTCACTGCCTGCGAGCCTGAATAGTACCCCGATGAAGTTGTCTTTTATGTCATACAAGCCTAGTCCCGCTGCCAGTGAGCATCCATAACCCCGACGAGTTTACTTGTATTTCCCATGCTTCCTCTTTTTCACAGTTTTGATAAGCACATTTGCAAGCTTTTATTTTATGATTATTTGAGTGAAAGAGTTCAGATGGAAAATAGATATTTATGTTTAATGGACATAATACTTTTATAATGTTTGCTCCAAATTCTTTCCCTGCAACTATTAATCAGAGGATTTTTATGTGGAGGGGTGGGAGGGATTCATTAAATTAAACTCAAATCAATTATTTCCTTGAAAAAGTAAACTCAATCACTTAGAAATGATGTGTGTTCCTCCATGAAAAATATTTAAAGCAATATGGCTTTATGGTTCCATAAATATATGCCTTTAATAATAAATGAAATTCACTTAAATGGATAGAGTAAAATATTTCCCATGTTTGTCAACAAATGTAAGGTAAGAGAAATTCCTTTCACATAAATCATGACAAAGTCACAAAAATAAAATCAAAACTGAAAACAAAAGGAAAATAATTCATAAACTAAAGTAACAAAAGAAATCAGCAAAATCAAAATGAAGAAAACAAAATTGAAAGAAAAATAAAACTTAAAAGCTAAACTCTAACAAGATCGCTTATATGAATTTATCAACAAAGGATTATAAAATAAAATAAGCATATGTACATTCATTCCTATGTTGAGATTTTAAAATTTCTTATCTTGCAGAGTTATATAAAAATGAGGCTCTCAAAATGTGGAAGGTGAATAGCGGTTATGCTAAATGAGAAGTTTCTATCTATTGCAAATTTTCTTTTTCAAGGAAAAACCTACATAAAAGCATCTTAACTATTTTATAATAAAAGAAATTCTTTAAAGAAACAGACTAAAGGTTAAGAAACTCCACAGTCTAACTGTTTTGATGAGGATCATTACTGCTTCTCTCAAGAATCTCGAAGGGAAAAATAAAATGAACTTCAAAAACTGATCTGGGAAAGGTGTGAAAGGTTTATGAATACCTGTATAAGCAGAGTTCAAGATCAGCAGAAAAAAAAACAAAAATGAAACGGGAATAAATGAAAGTGGGCACATGAAACTTACCATTGAAGAACTACATTTAAACTTACCTAAGAAAGATGATTTTCTCCAATGCAAGTTAACTTCTTCCTTTAGTTTTAATTAAAAGCATGAATAAGCTTTATTGATCGAAAATCATTATTTATTAAATCTAAAGTAAAAAAATCAATTAAATAAGAAAAATAATTTTTTTATGCTTAAGGAATCAGAAATAAATTGAATCCATTAGAAATGAGGATGAAGATGTGCTTCTTTATGAATTGAAATGATGAATTTTATTTTTTATTCTTCCATTTTGAGTTTATATCAGCCCCAAAGTATTAAAATTGGTTCAAAATCCTGAATAATATAACAGTGTATAAAGAGGATTTGAATCTTTATATGATAATTATGGAGGTAAATTCATAATAAAAGAAAATTAAAAATCTAAATTAATCATCGGTACATTGCCTTTGTTGAATTTTTCACATCGTGAGATTCTTTACCATGCATAACTTAAAATCTACGACTTCTACTTTTTTTGATATGCGGTTGAGCTCTTTCCATAATAATTTAAAATAAAATGGTTAAAAGTCAAATATCAAGGTTTATTGCATCAAAAATCTTGAAGAAAAAGTTTCATTTGAGTTTATCAATCCGATATAATTATTCTGATGGAAATGTTACGAGATGAGCATGTGTGATGGGAAACTGCGATGGGATGAATGCGATATTGAAGAATAGTCATATCGGAATATTAAAGCTTGTGAATGAAATGAAACGCTGATATTATTCTTGAAATAATGAAAATGTGGTAAAAGACTGATGGAACGTGAATGCAAATATCAAAATATATGCACGAAACCTTGGTTTTGTAGCCCATACAAAAAATGATCAATTATGCACGGTTGCACTTTGCATGTTTTATAACTTACCTTACCGCATATTACACAACTTAACACTTTCACAATTTTGTGATTTTGCGATTTCGCAATTTGCAGCGAACTTCACACCGCTCGTTGCAATTTTTATCGTTTAACATATTACTTATCTTGTGCGATATGCGATATGTGTATCATCACATTGGAATATCCTTACCTTGTCTTTTATTGCATCGCAACTAATATAATTTACCGGGCGAGTTCTTACAATAACCATTGAAATTGCTGACATGTGAAATGTAATTTCGTTGATGCGCCGATGTGCGATGAAGAATGGACCCAATATTTTTATTATATGAATTGTAATTTCATATCAGATCCGGGACATCGGAACTTTTAAATATATGCCCCTACCAAATATTTGATTTATAAACGAACGCGATATCTGTATCTAAAGAGAATTTAAATGTCATATCGGGTCTGGGTTATATGAACATTACAATTTTGGCAAAGTAATTTTATCAAAAAATGAGCGAGAGTATTGAAATTGATTTAGAAGATATGCATAGAAGGTTTCATATCGGGAATTGTTAAGAGACACCTCTGAAAAAATGTTGTGATACATATAATATTTATGATATGGATGATGTGGTATCAGACAGAAGAATCATCAGAAATCGGAGGGAATGAAAATATCGAAAGATCAGAGATATTTGGTGTATGTTCATTTGAAAGCCTCTGATATGCAAATTGAGATATATGATGAGCCATATGTGGGGTCGATGATTTCTTAAAGTATTCAATTCAAAAATAAAATGAGTGATTTAACTTTGCTTTAAAATAAACAACCCTTTAATATTTTAATTAATTGTCAGAATAACTGATTGGAAAGTAATTTTATCAGATTTTCCTTCTGAAGAGAGTTTGTGAAATATAATGATCTGATATTTTTCCTCTGAAAATTAATTATGACTTATTAAGGTTTTAATAAACATAAACAAAATTCAGATATCCTTCAAATTCAAATGAAATAATAAATAGTTTCTTGAACACGTTGCAGATTTTGGAAACAAGGGTTACCTGCTTGCTTATCTTAGATCTACATAATGTTAATGAATATCTGCACACAAAAAAAAATAGAAATAAGAAACAACCTTTTGAAATAAAAGTAAACAATAGATAATGATGAACCTGTAAACACATACCTGGAATAATTTTTATTATAATTTTACCTCATGAAGCTTCAAGTTCTCCTAAATTTTCTCAAAATTTGCATAAGTTGAACATCACCTTCTTATTTTGATTTAAAATGCTAAGTAATGAATTTTTTCAAATTGCATCCTTTCCAAAATTTCATCAGAAGGTAAGAGTGGTAAAAATAAGTTCTTAGAATTACTTGTAAATCAAAAATTGTTAAGTGGTAGAAAATTCTTAGAATTTCTTCATGTATAATCGATGTTTTGAATTTTTAAAAACAAGAAAATTGAAGGCTTTGACAAATAAGTATGATCTGATAATTCACGAGCTTCTAAAATTCTCTGGCTACTTTTCTATAATTGAAATGGGATGCCCAAAAGAAATTGGATTCATTACTTGATTGATTGAAAATTTGAAATCATGAAATAAATGTAAAAATAAAATAAAATTAATCTATTCCTATTTCTAACTTAATGAAGGAAAAATGACTAGGTATAGTCATACTTCCAATGTAACCATGTAAGCATTTTAATTCCTACATGTATGTACATGTCAAACATTATTAAAAATGCAAATGTAATCAAACTACAAAAATAATCTGAAAGCAGAATGCATCTTTATTGTTAGTAGATTATTCATCATTACCTTCTCTTGAAATGTCCTTTCCAACTGAATCTCAATTGGGTCATAGAAATTTGAATGTATTTCCATTATTGAGTCGGAGAGGTTTAAAAGAGAAGATGAAAAACCAGGTTATAGAAATGGTCTTTCAGAAACAATGGCCTGTTGATTTTGTTAGTGTTATGTCTAAGTGATAAATTATTAAAAATCTTTCGTGAAGGGGAACTTTCCAAATGTATTTCAAATTGATTAATAAAAAATGGATGGAAGTCTGATAAATCCAACTATTAGTATGAATCTTAATTCCAAGTGTACGAAAAAAGACCACTTTAGCTGTGCATAACAAATAGCTCTAACAACAAATATGGCTGCCAATATCCTTAGATCTGCAGTTAGGTGATCAAGAAAAATGCTGCAAAAGTCTAGATCTATGCATTAGAAGACATTAAGTAGTAGAAAAAACAAGATTTACTCCATGCATCCAATAGACCAGACAAGAATATGCTGAATGAATTTTGTATTAATGGCACCTGGGAGGAAAACATAGAAGGGTGTTACCAGTTCTCCTCAATGGGATGGGTTATTGTAAGTCCTCATCATTTTAGATCAAAAATTTCTCTCTCTTGATGATGTAGATAACCCACAGAAAAAGGGTAGCAAAATATGACTATGATCGTGGATCAATAGTCAGACCTAAAGTGCAAATTCAGAGTGATCTTTAGGCAACAAAAGGTGGTAAATGAATGGGAAAACCCTTCTATTTATAGCAAAATATTGAGTTAGTCTAGATATTGGTGCATAATTAGAATATTATTAACCAAATCAAGATCCAAATTTTATGGAATATTTTATTATATTTTTTGGAGGGAAAAGGAATTTGACTTGGGTCAAATCCCTTTATTTGTAAATAATAAATAAATAAATGATTTATTTATCATTTTAAGGATGTGGTTGAGTAATAATCAAATAAATAATGATTTATTTAATTATTCAAGAGTGATTTAGTCATATTTAACAAAGAATATTATTTAAATAAGTTTTAAATAATTATTCTTAGAAAATAATAAGATAAATAATGATTTATCTAATTAATTTCCTTGTTTTGGGTTAAATATAACCAGGAATATTAATTAAACTATTGTTTAACTAATTATTCATTGAGGGAAATCAAACAAATGTAGATTTATTTAATATTTACTCGTGGGGTTTCCTGTTTAGACCATAAAAAACTTAATAAAGGTGGTTTACTAAGTTATTTTCATAGTGAAAGCAATTTTACTTAGGGTAAAATTGGTCTTACATGGTGTACTTGGGTCCATCTAATGATAATAGGTTAGATGACCAAAAAATGGTGTAACAAATTGCCCCTTTGACGTCCCAGTTTGATAGGAGCTAATCGTATGATCAAGTAAGTTGTCAGAATAATCACTGAATACAGAAGGAAGTCAAAGAGAAAGTAAGGTGGGTAAAAATTAAGTGTTGGAAGGACTAGGGCCACAGGGAAGGCATTACAGTGCAGTCTCTTATGAGTGAGTACCTAAACAAGAGTGGAGGAGGCACTACATACTTACTTGAAACCATGCAAAATAAAGGCATCTAGTAAACAGTGTAGAACAATACAGTACATGTTGGCATAACTTATGAACAGATAAAACGACATGGTAACAATCCCATAAATATTGTTCACGGGATAACAGCAAGGTTTATAAAATAATACATTTATGAATATAAATATCTCTCACATACCCTGTAATGGATCTATACAGAAAATTTAAGTTGATACATGCAATGAGAAAGGCATGTAATGGTTGTGAAACCGACATCATCAAATCTATGGAGCTGCATCGAAGGCTGAGATGAAGAGGTCATCCGGGCATGTGGGGGGCTACCTATAGAGCCACCCCCTCATGAGGGCTGAGACATCTCACACACACCCAAGAATCACTGGTCCAATCTGTTGCATCACTGAACCATCAAGTATACGGATCTCAATCATGCTGAAAGGAGCTGGAGTTGAGAAATAATCAAGTCAAAGGGCTGTAAGGAGTCCCTTTGCCTAATCCGAGGCACCGAACAAGAGTGGAAGCTAGAACCAAGGTACACGACCCTCTAGACCTATCCTTCACAGAATATGAATGAAGCTGATGTCTGACATGAAGGAGGTGGAGTCCGCCGTGGTGACAAAAAAGGATCTCATTGGGCATGAGAAATAGTGGATAAGGCGGTAGCTGAGCACAGGGATGGTGATGAAATGGGGTAATGGTAGCTAACGGACGACTTCTTTTGTATAGGCTATAGGGCATGGATGACTGGCGACAAGCGGCAATATGTGAGGATCCGGGATTGGGACGAGAGGCCTTAATGTGCGACACGGGTGGACGAGGGGACCGAGCAATGAAGGATGGAGGACTATAGTGGGATACAAAGGGATTGGGGATAGACTCCATGAATGCGATGACTCAACTGGTAACACTCCTAAACAAGGGTGACTAGATGAGTGCGCCACATAAAAAGGATCCAATGGGGACAAAAACATGAGTACATGATGGTTACTCATGAAGAAAATCAACACAAGCATGGACAAGTATGAAGGAAAAGTGGTGGCCCAAATACAAGTGTTGCAAGTGAAGAATTTTGATTTTGAGGAGTGGTGAAGTGACCATTCTTGGAAAAAATGTGTCTTGGTGATAATAATCAAAAAAATCATGAGATGGATACTTAAAGAAAATAAAACATGCCTTTCTATAAAGTAAAATTAATCTACTCTTCGGATATGGTGCATTGCAGGATTGGGAAGGGATGGCCTTGAAGTCCTCTAATAGATATGCCCCCAAGCCTAAATCCTTGCGATGATGTAAGGTCTAGTCATAATGAGCCAAAATTCCCATGTGAAAGTACATCATGGAAGCAGTAAAGGCTCAGAACAAGACTACCTTCGTGAAGAGTACGAGGGTGGAATTTTCGGTCATATTGAGCTTTGGTGCATTTCCTAGCCACCTCAATGGTTTGCAATGAAACACGATGGTATTCGGAATCGCACTCAAGCATGATAAGTCACTATTCTAAAGTTTGGGTGTCAGGGAGAATTTCAACGGCTAGAAGAAGGGAAAGGATTTCATACTCGATCGGTAAGACTTCCTCCTCTCCAAAAAAAAATTGGAAAGGAGTAAACCTGGTGGTAGTTTTAACAGAATTTATATATGCCCACAAAGTAGGGAAGAGCATAAGGTTACAGTTGGTTTTATGCTTATCCACCATTCGTTGAAGCATGGTTTTAAGAATTTTATTGACTGCTTCAACTTGGCCATTACCTTGGGGCTAATAAGAGGAGGAATATTGGTGCTCAAAGCCCAATAGTGGGGATAGCTCACACTATATCTCATCTTCAAAATTTCAACCAAGGCCAGAGACCAATTGTTTTGGAACTCCGAATCTAGCAATCACATGGTTAAAGAAAAAGAGGGTTGCGGTAGTTTCCATGTTGTTAAACGTTGGCATGGCCTTAGCCCATTTGGTGAAATAGTCAATCGCCATGACGATATACTTATGGTTACCAACCGATTATGGTCAACACTCCATAAAGTCTATGGCCCACTTACAGAAGGGACCAGCTGAGACGACAAGATGGAGGAGAGCCAGAGGGGCTCGTGCCTTAGGGGCAACATGTTGGCAATTGGGAAAGTGTTTGACTCCCTCAATGCAATCACCAAATATAGAAGGCCAAAATTACCCATCACACATGATTTTCTGGGAAGTGGCTAAATAGGAGAGATGGCCACCACAAGCACCACTATGAGAGGCATTAAGGACTTGTTCTACTTCAGCGTGTGTGAGACGATGACGAAGGACAGAATCTGCACCACGATGATAAAGGTCGTCACCAATAAGAAGGTAGTGGGGGGCTTGGTGTCGGATACATCGTCGAGAATCACGGTAAAAATGGAGGGCAAACTTTTAAGTTTGAAAATAAGTGAGGATGTCCCCATACAAAGGGTCATCAGTGTTAATGTCAAGTAAATGTTCATCAGGTAAATTATCATTAACTGGAGGATCCTGCGTACCTATAGGTAGTTCGGAAATGAGTTAAGTAAGGGCTAAACCTTTCTTTCTTTTTGGTGTGACAAATTGAAGATAGAATTCCTAGAGGATCATGATCCAACAAACATACTTCTCATTGATGATTCAGTGACTCAATAGGAAGGCCATAGGGTTGGAATTAGTCACGACCTTAGTGGAATGCATGAGGATGTAATTATGAATTCTCTAGATCGAGAACACGACAGCTAGTACTAATTTCTCTTCGTGCAAGTAGGATACAGGAGGTCCTACTAGGTTCTTACTGACATAATATATAATATGTTCAGTTCCATTGTCATCTTCCTAAATAAGGACTCCAGCGACCGAGTTGGTGGAAGCAGATATATACAGGATGAAATCCCTATCAAAGTTAGGGGGACAAATTAAGGGAGCAGATGTGAGAGCATGATTCAGGGCATCAAAGGACTTTTGAGCATAGGCATCCCATAGAAAGGGGATATTAGAGCAGAGGAGTCTAAGGAACCCATGCGCGGTGGTGGCATAGTCAGGTACGAACTAGCAAAGGAAATTAGCTTTTCCTTGGAGGCTTTGTAATTGGCGTAAATGACGGGGGATAGGAAGCTCAAGGATGGCTTCAACTTTCAATGGGTCAAGCGTGACACCATATTTAGACACAATGAAGCCTAGAATAAGGCTAGGAGGTACACAAAAGACACACTTCAGTGGGTTGAGGCGGATATTATACTTGTGACATCGGAGAAAGACGGTACGCAGATCATGGAGGTGTCGCACCTGATGTTTAGAACACACAGTGAGGTCGTCTAAATAAGAAAGGATAATATTAGCCAGGTAATGGAAGCAGTAAGACATAGCCCACTGAAAAGTGGCTCCTGCATTTTTAAGGCCGAATGGCATGACTCGATAGGCAAAGGTTCCCCACCGACTAATGAACACAGTTTTAAGTTGATCAACATGACGGATAATGATTTGGTTGTACCCAGAGAAACCATCCATAATGGATAGAACCTCATGCCCCACGAACTCATCAATGATTTGGTTAATGAATGGTGTGGGGAAGTTGTATTTGGGACAAGATTTGTTCAGATCATGAAATTCAGTGCAGACACAAATGGTGCCTTGTTTCTTGACAATGGGAACAGGATTAGACACCCAAGTGGTGTATTCAATGGGATAGATAAAACTAGCCTGCTTGAGATTATCGATTTCAGCTTTGACAACTTCCCTTCTGGAAGGATTAATGGGTCTCAAATTTTGACAGACAGGATTAGCATCAGGGCATGTATCGATATGGTGTTTGACAATGGCAGGATCAAGTCCAGAAAATTCTGAATAGGACCAGGTGAAAATATCACAGAATTCTTTGAATATCTTGGTGTAAGCCTCAACTTCTTCCGGGGTGCAATGGGTGTCCAAGGTGATATTTTCTTCTATCCCTGGTTTGTAAGAAATGTCAATTTTTATGGTAGGAGAGATATTGGCCATATTTCCTTCTTCAAAAGCATTAGGTGTAGGGATGGGATTTCTAAACCAATCGGCCTCATCAGAAATGAAGTCTTTATTTTCCACAACATATTGGTCATGGGACTGTTGTGGGAGGAAGTATGCGCGGTGGTGCATATCATCCAATGGAAAGTCAGGTTTGGTCAAAGCTTCCATAATGTCTTCATCGGAATGGAAGATGGGATGACTGGAGGAAGAGAGACCTCCTGACGCGGTAGAACTACCTGACTCATCATTATGTGAAGAAAGGCTCACATGCGCAACACCATGGGGGATGACAGAAGAGTAAGTAGATAAAGCATCTACCGATGTTGAGGCCAGGGTGATCGCTGAAGGGAGGTCAGGCGAAACATCAAGGGAAGTCTCGAAGGGGACTTCTACGAGGGTTTCATGGATGATGATAGGTAGAAAATGTGGGCCGAAGGCTCCATCGTCTTAACATCACGAGGTGGAATGTCAATGGGAGAAGGTAGATCCTCTGGTTTTTCTAAAGAAAAACTCACAGACAAGTGAGAGGTGGAATTTTCATGCTTGGCTTCAAATTTCGAGAATGCTTCCAAAGAGGAGCGATACTCTTCAAGGCGGGGACATAGGTGAGCGTAATGGCCATGGAAATCGCACAAAGCACAAGGGTGATTTGTGCACAAAATTTTTACTTTTAGGACTGAATCAGGTGTATTTACATAAACCTCAGGGATATAAAACTCCGGAAACATCTCATTGACCATGGACTTAAGGTGAGGCAACTCTGGACAAGTGTGGGTGGCGTGACCAACCAAATCACAAAAATCACACTAGATAGTGCATTTTAGCGGCCGAGGAGGGGCGAGATTTGTCGGAGTGGCCTTGTATTTGGTTTCCAATGTGATATTTTCCCTTCTTACCTAAAGCAGTCGCAACAAGAGGTGGTTCCTGTTGAGGGGGCTAAGGCACTGTTGTAGCGAGAGAAGTCATGGGGAACGGTTGAACTAGGGTCAAAGCAAGATAAGGTTTGGGTTGACCAAGAAGGGTAGCAGCTAGAGGATCAAGGTACCAGATGAGAATCCCAAGGGTCAAGTTAGGAAGAGAGAGGGTGGCCATGACAGGTGTTGTATAAAATCCTGGTGTGGGATCTAGGAATGATATCTGACCGGAGGGGTAATGGGCAGGCAGGACGACTCCTAAATGGTTAAGGCCTGGAGGAACCATTCTAAGAGGGTAGAGAGGATCATGGATACTAGATGAAGGTCTAGGAGGATGAGGTCCAAAAGGCTAAATCGAAGGGCTAGGAGTAGGCTGCAAAGGGCGAGGAGGTTGTTGACTAGTCGAGGCGGGTCGCTTGAGAGCAGCCCGAGATTATTGCATCATGAAAACATTCGATCAGTTGGGATCAGAGACAGGAGGAGGAAGACCAAGGAATGTACCAAGAAATGAGTAATATTTGTAGATTCCGGCTGAGACACTGGTCAAAGGATTGACGGTTTTCTTTTTGGCCACCGAAGAGATAGTGGACTTAGGGGAGGTCTGAGACTTCGGTTCGTAATATGTCAACTTGTCAATGGTGAATATATTTCCATTATGAGTGAAGGAAATCTTGTGGTGGACCACTGAAGAGATAGAAAACATCACATAAGTGTAGCTACGACCCAATAGAATTTTGTAATCTAAGGGGGCATCTATGACTTCTACATCAATGCAAATAGTTTTGCTTGCAAGATTAATAGGAAAATTTCGGATTAAGCCAATGGGATGGGAGGCATGACCATCCCATGCTCTGAGAGTGATCGTGGAAGGAGCCAACTCAGGTGATCCAAGTTGCCTACTTTGAAATCTCGGGCATCACACGGTGGATCACCCCTCATCAATAACCCCGCAAAGGGGAAACATTGGCGTTAGGATGTGGCTGGGATTTGGAAGGAAATGGATGCAGGGAGAGGAGGATGTTCTGACCAGTCAACATCAAATACAATCAATCGATCATTGGAAGGATCTACAGCACCCATGGCAGATAGAAGATCTTTTCATTGTGAAGGGTACGACTTGAGGATTTCCAGCGTTGAAATGGCGGTAGGGGATTGTGCCAACTCATATACTATACTATATGAATGGGAAGCTTTTCTAGAAGTAGCATTTTGGCGTAGTGGTCCCTTAGGGATCTTGGTATAAACCTCTGCCTTAGGCCGAGGGATCTGTAAGGGACCATTAGGTGTTGAAAGAGGCTCTATAGAGAGCGAAGGAGGCGGCTCGGGGACAGACGTAGTGGAAATCTTGTTGTACTAACAGGACCAAGTCTGAAGATTGATGTCTACTGTTGGAGGTTGATCAGAGTTCATCATGAGAATCTGGTAATCATAGATATCAAATGGAAGAGGTTGAGTGGCCACCTATCCTTCAGGTGGTTGGGTAGCCACAAATCCTTGCGGAGGGAAAGGATCAGTAAGCACAACCAGTTGACTAGGTGCAACACTGTGAGGGATAGAAGGGGAGGCTTGTTGTCCTTGAAATGTTGATTGAGACTCCCATAGCTGCCTCATCGATGGTAAAAGAGGACAATCATGTGTGTAATGAACATAAACACTACAACAAGAACAAGGCTTGTTCATGAAAACAATCCTATCCTACTTGGGCTGGGTGCCCTGTTGCTGGTTAGTAGTGTCAAGAGCATTATTTTGAGGATTAGGTCTAGGATTACCAAGAGAAAACTGATTTTGAGTGCCTTTCCTCTTCTTTTCGGAGGAAGGAGGATTAGTGACGCCCTGCTGTGCATACACCTGCCCTTGAGGGGGCGGTGGTTGCTATTGCAGGGGTTGAGAAGGAAAGGGAGGAGGTGGTGCTACTGTTGGAGGAGCTGGAGCACCAGGTCGTGGATACAGATAATAATGAGGTTGGGTAACAGTGTGGTAAATAGGAGGTTGGGAAAAAAATAGGAGGCATGTCGTATCCTGGATACATGCTACCGAGAGGGGGAAAAGTGCAGGAGGCATTGGCCCCCCCTGAGGAAATCCATAGCCCATCAGAGGTTGAGTGTATGGATTAGAGAGAGCTCCAATGATATCATCACTGGTATGAGATGCCCCTGGTGCGTTGGCACCACCGGGTCTTGGAATATCAGGTAGAACGATATAAAAATAACTCGACTAAGCGTAGATTAGGTCATATTTTAACGCAATTTGGAGAGGGGCTTCTTCGGTTTGAGGAAAGTGCAATGCGACATCTTTTCTGATAGGTGGAAAAAGAGATCTAATGAACCAGTCCATGTAGACACAGTATTTGAAGGTAGGAGCTCAACATAGGCTCTTTCTTCTCTACCATTCCTGGACATGGTCGGATAGGTGGGTCGTAGATGATTGACGGAAAGAAGTCAAGAGTTCAGTACCAGTGTCATAACGAAGGGGAAGTTGGAAGTAAGACAGAAAATCCCGGGAAATAGTCACAAAGGTGGTATGAGAGGAAGGGGCCTGATAAACATACCACTTAGAAGCTTCACCTGTAAGCGTACGCTGGAACAACCTAAGACAAATAGAGTAATCGGTAATGGAGTTAGACGAACACCACATGTGGAAAGATCGAACATGATTCTTAGGATCTTCTCCAGCAAGGCCTTCAAACTTTGGGATGTTGAAAAGGAGCTTCGTCAGCATAGTAGGACAAATAGCGTCATCGTGTATAGGGCCGTTTATCAATTGGTCGAAATCGGGGAGGTTGAGGCCTACCATGAAGGGGAGCAAGGGCACACCCGGGGTACTATATTTTGCAGTCCCACTAGTGGTATTCCCAACATGAGGACCAGGGTTACCACCAGCATTTGGTCCTACACCAGACATGGTGAAGGTGACAAGGGGAGAACTGAAGGAGGAACTAGAAGGAGAACCCAAAGGACCAGAAGAAGAGTTGGTGTGCAGACTCGGTGGAGGACTAACTCAAATCATACGCAGAGCATTAAATCTTCCTACCGGAAACTGAGGATGAAGGCCAAGAAGTCTCTGGGATAAACTCCTTGGTGGCACAATGATGATGACACAAACATAGCACAAAGGAAAAAGATATCGACAAGGGCATGGAGGTGCAGGATCAACTAATTACAATGTGGAAACAAGGGCAGAGAGGTGCATGATTAATTTATTTCAATGTTTTAGATTCTTTGCTTAGCGTTGTTAACCAAGCCCTTTTTCGCTTAGGGTGTGTGTGTGAAGTGTGTAAATTTTAATTTTTAAACCTAGATGTTTGTAGAGAAAAATAAAAGGTGTCTTGTATAGCTGTAAATAAACCTGCAAATGACAGTATATAAGCTTGCAAAAATAGAAAATAAACAGTTAATAATGGAATAATCTAACCCCAAGGAGGTGGGCCTCTCAACAACTAGTCTATATGTAAGTAAAATAAACTAATCAAGACACACTAAAAAAGCCAATATATCTAAGTTCAAGAGGGATAGGGATCTAAAGAACAAAATATAATGGAAAGTGATGCAGAAGACAACAACAAATTAGAGGAGAAATTGGTGTAAAAAGGGGTGGCAAAAGGCTATGTCCAGGAGGGAAATGGAGTGAACCCTAGAGGAAAACCAAAACAAAGCTAAATGAGGTGATTTGTATGGATAACAAGCTTGTTAGAAATATTTTCCTTGTATCCTACTATATTGAATTGATTATCCTTGATGGCAACTCTCTGAAAAAGGATGCAGACAATGACTGTATGACGAACTCAGAAGGAGCTTTGATTTTAGTGAGAAAATGTATGGCTCTTTAGCAGGTGTTGTGGCATGCAATCACCTATGCACAAATCACATATGTGAGTCGATCAGGGTTTGTAAACAGGTCTTGAATAAACCCTGTGGCGAGGGTTCGAAATTAAAAGATTGAATATATAAATTGAAGGAATTAATGGTTGCGGAGATATGATGGTTTTGAATGTAGCAAATATTATAATTGTAGAACTTGAATGTGCAGTTAGAGGCGGAACTGTGACAGGGTAGAACTCTGAACATGCAATGGAAGGTTGATATATTATATCAGAATGACATTGTATTGTGTCGAGGTCGGAAGGCAACAACCGGTGTATGTATGCATCCTGATAGGGATAAAAGAAATCCTGTGTATGATTGAGTTCTGGTGATACTCTGTCTCTGTGCATACGCGAGAATGTTTTACTCTGCAGTTAATGTAATATGTCGTTTTGTTAATTTATATAACTGTTGTATGTACTTCAGTCATGGCAGAGTGAATTGAATTTGCATAGTGGATGGGAGCTCAATTCCTGAGGGGTAGCATATGTCGAGCGACTGGAGGAAGAGTGCATTTACAGAGAGACAGAGTACTGCGGAGGCACTCCTCTGTACGGAAAGATCATCAGGCTTGTGCTACCATAGTTAACAAAATCCATCGATCTGTGGTCAGCGCCCGATGGACGGGTCAACTATGGAGGTACCCCTCCATGTTAACCGCAGGGCTGTTTGTTCTCCCGCTAACCGTTGATCTCAGATCGGACGACGAAACGCGAAGTTGGATGGAACCAGGAGTAGAAGGGAGGAACCATGAAAAGAGAACAGTAAAGGTGGTTTTTGGTTTTTATCGCACCGCTCTCAACGGGAAAGCGATATTTTATTTTTGGGAGCGATTCCATAGACTATTCGATGCATGGCATAGGCGGGATCCCTAAAAACGCCAATTAAAGTCCGCCATCGCACGTTAATGTTCGACCAAAGAAACCAAGCGATATTGTCGTGTGCCATCAATCTGGAGGGAAGCCATCGGATGGTGATCGCTTGATGAGGAGGCATGGATGATAATGAAGCTGTGTGGAAACTAACCACAATATGGTGGGCCATCGCACGTTAACGGTCGGCATCGAAGGTCGAGTGATATGCATATACGCCATTGATTTGGAAGCTTGCTAATCTAACGGTGATCGGATAGTGGACTTGCGCGAAGTTTACATATGGTACCGTGTGCATATTGGATTGGCTATTGACTATATTTGTGGGCCCGGGGTCAAAGGTTTATCATAAGATTAATTGTTTGAAAAGCGTTGATGCGAAGGGTTAACCTTAATCCTAAAGTTAAGCCCAAAAGTATTAAATTAATTATTTAATTACCAAGATCAATAAAACAGTGTGAGTTACTCGATTTATGGAGATCCTGCTGGATTATCTATTTTAACCCCGTCCAGGAATACCATTAGCAATGGAATGGTTTTGACCCATGGTTTTTAATAAAAGCGAAAACTATATAAGGTGATGAGAATAATAGTACGTGGTGTGAATGCGTAAGGGTGGTTAATGAATAATTCCTCTAAGGAATATCTGCATGGACAAACTCTGTTCTTAATTGATAAATCTGAATCTATGATGCACCCACGGATATAATGATATGACGATGTTGAATCTCTGGTTTGATCAACTGACATAATCATGAAGAACTGGTGCAAGTCTATTGAAGAAAATGAATAAATCAGATGGCCTGCAAGGTATGTTGTGTGGAAGCAGTTGGATCCAGTATGAAAATTGATGAAACGTGGTCTGGAGTTGTGTTGAGGGTCGAAGCCTTCAGTGAGGGGGTTGTAGCTCCCTTCCAGTGGTAGCTGGTAAACGAGAGCAGGGGGTAGTTTCTCCCTTCCAGGAGTGGCTGGTAAACGAGATCAGGGGGTTGGAGCTTCCTTCCAGTTGTAGCTGGAGAATGAGAAAAAGGTTGTAGCCTTCTGCAGGTGGGTGCCTGCGTGCTGGTATAAGTCTGCGCCTGCACTAAAATTGTAAGAAGTTTTCTTTCTAATAAATATTGAAGACAGAGATGATTGCAGTGGTGGTTTTCTCCAAATTTGGTTTTCCACCTTAAATACCAGTGTTCATATGTGTTACTTATGTGTGATGGTTCATTCTGTTATTACTGTACATTCTTACAGCCTACTAATCTTCTGATGAATGAATGATGCAACAATTTATGTAAAGAATTAAATGCATAAAAATATTTCTGTCAAAAAGTTTTCAATCGGCTCTAAATACTGATTCACCCCCCCTCTTATTATTTTTCCAACAAAGCTGATCTGAAGGGGATCTGAAGGTGAGGTATCAGATCTAAAAAATGGTTGAAGACTTTGAAACTTCAGACAACCTACAACAGCAAAAAATATTTCACAAGAAGTGGAGGGTACTGAAGCCCTAGGGGGATAGGTTCCCACTTAGTTGACAAAAACAGAACAAGTATAGGTCCAAAACGGGTGGAGACGGAGGTCAGACAACCCTAAACAGAGGCTCATACAAACCTAGAAAACTTTCAGAAAAATTTCTGCAAAAAGTCCAGGTCACAGTTTTTGACATGTTTTCAGTAGAGGTCGCAGTTTTTGGGATGAAAGGTGTGTCCTATGGGTCCAGGTCATATTTTTTGGACCAAAAAGTGCGACCTGCATTTTCGGCACTCTCAGCAGTATATTTTAGAAAAAAATGTCATCTCAGTTGTGGCTGATGTCTGTCACTTGCACAATAGGTCCGAAAACACATGGAAGTTAGAATTTTTATCGTTTTAGGGTTTTATAGATTAAAAACAACATCGAGAAAAGAAAAAACAAGAGGTTGAAGAGAAATCCTAGGGTTGGAAGAAGTTGGATATGAAAGGATAAAAAAAATGACAGAGGTTGTAATCATAAACCCATGTGGAGTCACCAGTTGTTAGTATGAATCTTAATTCCAAGCGTACGAAAAAATACCACTTTAGCTGTGCATAACAAAAAACCCTAGAAACAAATATTGTTGCCAATATCCTCATATCTGTAGTTAGGTGATCAAGATAAATGATGCAAAAATCTAGATCTATGCATTAGAAGACATTAAGCACTAGAAAAAACAATATTTACTCCATGCATTCAATAGACAGGACACGAATATGTTGAATGAATTTTTTATTAATGGCACCTGGGAGGAAAACACAGAAGGGTGTTACCAATTCTCTTCAAAGGGATGGATTCTTGTAAGTGCTCAACACTTTAGATCTAAAATTTATCTCTCTTGATTGTGTAGAAAACTCAGACAAAAATGGTAGCAAAATATGACTATGATGGTGGATCAATAGTCAGACCAAAAGTATAGATCCAGAGTGATATTTAGGAAATAAAAGGTGGTAAATGAATGGGAAAACCCTTCTATTTATAACAAAATATTGAGTTAGTCTAGATATTGGTGCATAATTAAAATATTATTAATCAAATCAAGATGCGATGGAGATCTCTGGCGATTTCTCTTTTGACCTAGGTCTTCTGGCATCCAAAAACGTCGTCGCCGCTCAGTGGTTATCGACTTGGAGGTGCTACCATGGCCATTGGCACTATGATTCTCATGCTGATCTCTGAGGCGGCTTATCTGTGTGGTTTTGGAACCGAACTCATATCGTCCGCACTTGTGCATCGGATGGGAAGGCGAGCCCATGCAGACTAAAGCGATACTATGCTGAGCAGAGCACCAGTATTGATCTGATTTGTGGCAGCTATGGTTTCCAAAATCACCACGGTTTTGTGACGGTAATGGAAGTATATTATGGGGGGTGGCTATCACATGAACCAGCGGGCAACCTGTGGGCTAATAACCCATCTTGCTTCGACTTATTTTCTTTTATATGTTGGGGATTCTGAATTCTAGCATTGGTTGGTACATACCTGCTTGTTGAACCAAAGACACAAACGAACTGCTGCATTACCTCTGCAAATGATTATTTGAGTTATGATTCCCCCACTGTTAAGGAGACTCGGGTAAGCTCTGTGCCTTTTCAAATCTTCATTAAACCTCCTGTAGGCAATATTTTTATCATATGGTTTCAATACAGAGACTCCATAATATTTTTGAAGAACAATATACAATCTGCTGCTGGCTACCCAGCTCACCTTCAGTCCTTGATATTTGGGAGGAAAGAATTAGCAGATTCCAGCTCTCTAAATGAATATTCCATAGTATCTAGATCCTCTGTTTGCCTTAAATTACGACTAAGAGGAGGTAAGTTGGGACAGAATAGGGCTTTTGGCACCCCGGGTGCTAGTGCGTCCAACACTTCCCATTCCAAAGGACCTACATACAGAAACGTACTACAACGGGAAAAAAATAAGGCAGCTACAGTGACTATGGCCCAGGCAGAAAACTCCCCTAAGCCATACATTGTGGAACATCAGAACTATGTGCCTGAAATAAACATTGACATTCCTGACATAGATGTGCATAGAACTGTTTTCGAATCTCAAGCTATAATATGCAGATTCAACTGTTTCTGGCCCAAACCCGTGGAGCTATTCCAATGGATTTTTTCTAACTGGACCATCTATTGTGAAATCCACCTATGCTCAAAAGGATTTTTCATAGTCAAGTTTTCATCAGCTAAAGAGAGAGATACGATTATACAAGAGGAGGCCATGGTTATTTGGATCTACTGGATTCTTCATCACACCATGGTTCCTGGAATTTGATGCCAATACCATGTAGGTGACCAGAATGCCGGTTTGGGTCAGGCTTTACAACCTTCTGATTCATTTCTGGCAGGAAAGTGTTGTTGGTGGCATTGGTAACATCCTTGGTAGATATATTAAAACTGATATACAATGAATGGAAGTGATAAGAAAAATACTTAGAGGGGGGGGGGGGGGGGTGAATCAGTATTTAGATCTGACCGAAAAATTATGCATTTAATTATTTACTTAGATTATTGCATCATTCATTCATCAGAATTTTAGTAAGCAGTAAGCATGTGCAGTAATAACAGAATAAGCCATCACACATAAGAAACACACATGAACACCAGTATTTAAGGTGGAAACCCAATTTGGGAGAAAACCACCGCTGCTATCGTCTCTGTCTTCAATATTAATTATAAGGAAAAAAATTTACAATTTCTGTGTTGGCACAGACTTATACCAGCATGCAGGCACCCACCTGCAGAAGGCTACAACCTTCTCTCGTTCTTGAGTCACTACTGGAAGGGAGCTCCAACCCCCTGATTTTGACACTGGCTTGTATTGGCAGAAAGCTTCCACTTTCATGCAGAAGACTTCAACCCTCAAATCCACCTAATTTCTTCAATTTATTCATCACACTTATGTTAGGTCTTCATTATTTATTTGAAAATCTTCCTATAGATTCATCATTTATAGATCTAGCGATCTTGAACCTTTACCAACTCCATAGGTGCATCATAGATTCAGCTTCATTAGAAAACATAGTTCAATCATGTAGATATCTCTTAAAGATATTTATTCATTGACAATCCCTTCGCATGCACACCTTGAACTATAATCCTCTTCTCCTTATATAGTTTTTTCCTTTATTAATACCATGAGTCAAAACCACCCAACTACTGATGGTATTGCTGAACGGGATCAATTAGATAATCCAGCGGGCTCTACCCAAGCCCCAAACAATTTCTTATTGTTCTATTTTCATTGTTAGGAAATTAGATAATTAATCTAAGGCTTTTTAATATCTCAATCTGAGATTGAGATATTAATCCAATTCCTCCTTTAGTTATGAACTCACCAATGCATATATATGTATATCGACCCCACGTTCACTACATCACATGTTTCATATTTCGCCAACTTCACATATTTAACATCCTTTATTAACCCCACAAACCTTAGTTTAAAAGGTCCAAATTAATATAATTTAGAACCGGACCCACATGAACAATCAATGACCGAATCACATACTCGCATTGTACCGTGGTTATCCATCGTGCACCTTTCTCATACGGCCACCGTCCGATGGCTCCCCTCCAGATCAATGGCACACAACAATATCGCGCGGCTTCCCTAGTTAGACATTAACGCGCGATGGGACGCAGTGATGGCGGTTTTACAAATTCGTTCAGGGACGCGTGTTGCTCGTTCTATGGAATTGCTCCCAACCTCTTGAATACCTCTTGCCCGTCGAAAGCAGTGCAATGAAAATTGGAAAACGCTCGTGGTTCCTTCTGCTCGCTTCGCTTAGGGTTCCATCTACCTTTATTTCGTCATCACTACGTTTATTTATGAAGGCATAACCCTATTTTAATTGTTCTTCCTCCACGCGATTATGTTAATGTAACTCAGGTTAAATATATATATGTATTCCAGAAAACATGCTCTGTGATCATGTGTCCAATCAATTGCATTCTTCAGCAAGCAGGTTAACTCTATCGATTCCACCATAGAGAATTACATCCTTTACCGATTTGCTAGTTCGTGCTTTTACAGAAATCGAATCCATCAGCCCTTTATTCAGATTTACTCAGCCATACTTAACATATACTGCGAAGAGACCAGAACCCTCCAACTTTAGAGGTTTTTTATGATGTATGAATACAACGAACTTATTCACACATGATTTAACATGTCCTTATTCACATCGATTCTCCCAGAGCTTCAATTAATGTACATTCAGTCTTATATTCTGCTTGTATAGAACTGTTGATGGTTTTCTGAGTTCTTCATACAGTCCTTATCTGCATCATGTGTCAGAGAGTTTCCATCAAGGACAATCATAAAATAAGATACAAGAAAGATACAAGAAACATATTGCCAATAATCTCCCCCTTCAGACTTGATGGCAACCATGACCAGAAATACATTCAGCAACATTCTCCCCCTTTAACATCAAGGGCAAAGGTTAGATCAAGATCCTTTGTACCGAAAATACCATGCTCCCCCTGAGGTCATGCTGCGTTTTCAAGACTTATACAATCAAGATAAAAAATTCTCAAGCATGAGATCAGACTACAACAAATAATTAGAGTGCCAATAATGCATCCTTTCCACATGACCAATGCTCCCCCTTAGCCTATGCATCCTGAACACTTTAAACAGGAGCGTATTCAATTTAATCTTCTGAATTTAAGTAGATCTGATCTTCTGCATGGCAGAGACTACTCCCAGCTTCTGTCTGAGATATTTGAACGCTTCCCTAGGTAAAGGTTTGGTAAATATATCAAGAACTTGTTCTTTGGAGGGAACATACTCCAACTTCACCTTTTGTTCAAGCACTTGTTCTCGTAAGAAGTGATACTTGATGGGAATGTGCTTGGTCTTGGAATGCATAAGAGGATTCTTTGAGATATTGATGGCACTTGTATTATCACACATAATGGAAATGGGAAGTGAAGATTTGATTTGAATTTCTTGTAAGGTTTGCATCATCTAAAGAAGTTGAGTGCAACATGATGCAGCAACCACATATTCTACTTCTGTTGTAGATAAGGCAATAGAGCTTTGCTTCTTACTGAACCAAGATATAAACTGGGGCCCCATATAGAATGCACCACCACTAGTTCTTTTCCGATCATCAACATTTCCAGCCCAATCTGCATCAGTGTAAGCATGAAGAGTAAGATCAACATTCTTTGGATACCATAGTCCAAAGTCTTGAGTTCCTTGTACATATTTGAATATTATTTTCACAGCGTGAAGGTGAGACTTTTTTGGATTAGCTTGGAATCATCCAACAATCCCAACTGCATGCATAATGTCTGGTCTTGTCCCAGTGATATAGAGTAGACTTCCTATCATAGATTTGTATTCTGGTTGATTCACCATGGGGGAATCATCATTAGCATTGAGATTACATCCGGTTATCATTGGTGTACTTACAGGTTTGCAATCTTCCATGCCATATTTCTTCAATATTTGCTTAAGATATTTTTCTTGTGATAATAATATGCCATCTGTTACTTGTTGCACTTGCAAGCCAAGAAAGAATGTTAGTTCCCCAAGTAAAGACATTTCAAATTCTTGCTGCATATCAGAAGCAAATTTCTTACTCATAGACTCTTCATTACTTCCAAAAATGATATCATCAACATATACAACCACAATCAATAGTTTATCATTTTTAGTTTTTGTGTATAAGTTGCTATCAGCAGACCCCTTTGAAAAACCTTGTTGATGAAGATATTTGTCAAGATGATAGTACCATGCCCTTGGAGCTTGTTTGAGACCATATAGAGCCTTTTTAAGTCTACAAAAAGGTTTTTCATCATTTCCCAAAATGAATCCTTCTAGTTGTTCTATATAAACTTCTTCTTTTAGATCACCATTGAGAAAAGAAGATTTAACATCCATTTGATAAACTTTGATTTGTTGGAAGCTTGAAAAAGCAAGAAACATTCTTATGGCTTCAAGTCTAGCTACAGGGGAAAAATTTTCTTCAAAGTATATACCTTCTTGTTGAGCATATCTCTTGCAAACAAGTCTAGCTTTATTTATTATAACATCCCCATTCTCATTTAACTTATTTTTGAATATCCATTTAGTTCCAATGACATTTTTGTCATGAGGTCTTGGTACTAATTCCCAAGTGTGATTCTTTTCAATTTGATCAAGCTCCTCATTCATGGCTTGAATCCAACATTCATATTTGCAGGCTTAATTGACATTTTGAGGTTCAATAGTGGATAGAAATGCTAGATAGCTAGAAGATCCCATAAGAGTCCTTCTTGTTTGTACACCTGATCCCTTTTCTCCCAAAATTTGAGATTCTGGATGATTCTTTTGAACATATCTGGATGGAGCTTTTTCAGATAAATCATCTTTGGGTTCTTTATTGGGTTCACTGTCTATATCATTCCTATTTGATGCAGAAGGATATATGTCATCATCGTCTTCATCTGTTGTTTGTTTTTCTTCTTTTGTAGCTGCAGGACACTCATCAATAATAACATCAATACATTCAACAATCTTCCGAAGTCTTTTATTGTAACATTTATATGCCTTACTCCTAGAGGAGTAACCAAGAAATATTCCTTCATCTACTCTAGGTTCAAACTTGCCAAGTTTTTCATCATTATTTTTGATAAAGCATTTGCTCCCACAAACTCTAAAGTGCTTCACAGTGGGAGGATTGCCATACCATAGTTCATATGGAGTTTTATCACTATTTACATGAACATGTGCCTTGTTAAGAATATTTACCACTGTATGTGATGCTTCTCCCCAAAAAGTGTCAGGTGTTCCAGAATCATCAAGCATAGCTCTAGCCATTTGTTGAACTGTTCTATTCATTCTTTCTGCTACGCCATTTTGTTGTGGAGTGCCAGCTAAAGAAAAATGTCTTTTTATGCCATGTTGTTCACAAAATTCAAGGAATTCATCTGATGTATATTCTTCTCCTCGATCAGATCTAAGACCCTTGATTTTTAGATCTAATTCATTTTCAACCAGTGCTTTGAAGATCTGAAATTTCTCAAATGCTTCATCTTTGTGTTTAATCAACCCAATCCAACACATTCTAGAGAAATCATCAATAAATAAGATATAGTATTGTTCACCACATGGTGAATTTTTCTTCACAGGTCCACATATGTCAGTATGAATGAGTTCAAGAGGCTTACTTGATGAACCTTCCTTGGCATTAAATCGCACTCTGGTTTTCTTACCGAATTTGCAAGATTTGCATATTATACTTTTAGGCGGTGTAATATTGGGAAGATCACGAACAGCTTTAAGTCTACTTAATTTGTTGATTTGAGAGAAGCTCAGATGCCCCAACCTTCTATGCCATAGCTAGTTTTCTGAATATTTACTCATGTAACATTGTTCTTTGCAGTTCTTTAATACATACAGATTGCTTGGAGTTCTGTTTCCTTTTATAATTTTTTTACCTGTATCAAGATCACGTACCATACATTCTTTTGAACTAAAGACAACTTCAGTTCCTTGATCACACATTTGACTTACAATTAACAGGTTATGATTTAATCCATCCACATACATGACATTATTAGCTTTCACCTTTTCTTTTAGAAAAACAGATACTTTTCCCTTAATAACAGCAGGAGTATCATTTCCAAATGTAACATTCTTTTATTTTTCTAGATCACTATATGCAAGAAGTTTGTTTTTGTCACCTGTCATGTGTTTTGAACATCCACTATCAATGTACCATTGATTTTCTTCTCCTTATGCAAATAAAGCTATGCCACAATTTTCAACTTGTAATTTCTTCTTTTTCCATACTTTGGAGCTTGAAGGAAGATGCTCTTTTGGCTGGACTTTTCTCCTGCATTCAGATTCTTCATGGCCAAAATTATTGCAATAAGCACATTCAACTTCATTTTGAAGAGGAGAAAAGTTGTTATATGTATTCTTCTTTGTTCCAATATCAATCCTTTTATTCCTTGCTTCTTTTGTCATGATGGTTTTATATGCAACACATTGAACAACTTTATGACCAAAATTGTGACATGAGGAACATTGTCCATTGAAGAAGAAATTTCTGTGATCATGAAATCTTCTACTTGAATTTAACTGTTGATTGGTGTTTCTTTGAAAGGTACTCCTGTTAGTGTTCTTTGAATTGAGATGGTCATGCTTTATCTGTAAATATTCTTTATTCCCTTGCTGAGGGGTAGAATGTTGTGTACTGGTTGTGGCTGCTTTTAGATAATTTGATGTTGAAGCTTGAGAAGATTCTCCGATATATCCAAGACCTGTATTTAGAAGAGGAGAACGTTTTATCTTGATAACATCGTCTAAGGTTTCAGATCCTTTAGCAAATATAAGATTCAAAGTCTTTACTTTCTCAATTTCTTTTCTTAGACTTACTATTTCACATTCTAATTTCTCATTATGTTTCTCCTTTTCTTGAAGCTAGTTTTTCAGAGTCTCTATGCTTATTTTACTTTCTTCTAAGCATGTTTTGAGTTGATTGATTTCATCAAGAAAATCTTTGTCCTCTAAAGCATCCATAAAATTATCCTTTTATTATCTAGACTCCTTTTCAAATGCCATGAGAAGTCTAAGATCTTGTTCACATTCTTCGTCACTGTCTGATAACCCATCACTGTCTTCATGAGTATAGTAATTTTTTCTAGTGCTAAACCGATTCTTATTCCTTCTTGCTACTTTCTTTCCTTTTTCATTTGTTTCTTTGTGAGGACACTTAGCAGCATAATGACCAACTCTTCCAGAAGCAAAACATTTGAAAGGAAGCTTACCTCTGAACCGTCCTGTACCAAGTTGGAGTTTCTTTACAAAATTTACCTCCTCTTCTTCTGAGATATACCCTGATCCTTCTATCTCTTGTACTTCTTTCCCTTTTGTAGAAGCTTGAAAGATGACTTCTTTGACTTCAGATGGTGCTCCTCTTCTCATTTCATATGCAGTTAGTATGCCATGAAGTTGCACCACAGTAAGATTTTGAAGATCCTGCTTTTCTTCAAGAGCAGAAACTTTTGACTCAAATTTTGTCATTAGTGATCTTAAAACTTTCTCAACCAAAGTAGATTCAGTTATTGTTTCTCCCAGATTTCTCATACGATTTACAATATCATCAAGTCGTAAAAAGAAATTAGCAATGCTCTCCTCATTATGCATTTTTAGGTTCTCATATTGAATTGTGAGAGTTTGGAGTTTAGCACTTTTTACCTTTGCATCACCTTCATAGCTTAGAATTATTTTGTCCCATATTGCCTTTGCTATATTCAGCTGCATGACTTTGAAAAATTCTGATTCAGTTAGACTTCCCAATAGAGCATTAACCACCTTTTCATTTGTTTCATAATTCTTTCTCTCCGTTGGATCTATTGGTACTGTGGCTGGATATTGATATCCTACTTCAACAATAGCCCATACATCTACACCCAGAGACTGAAGATAGGATCTCATCCTTGTTTTCCAGAAGATTAAATTGTTTCCGTTGAAGAGCGAAGGCCTGATAGATGCTATTCCATCTTGATTTCTCATCTTGATTGATCTTCCTTCTAGCGGCTAAGATTTTCAGAAGGACCAGCTCTGATACCAATTGATAAGAAAAATACTGAGAGGGGGGGTGAATCAGCATTTAGATCTGATTGAAAAATTATGCATTTAATTCTTCACTTATATTATTTCATCATTCATTCATCAGAAGTTTAGTAAGCATTAAGCATGTGCAGTAATAATAGAATAAGCCATCACACATAAGCAACACACATGAACACCATTATTTAAGGTGGAAACCCAATTTGGGAGAAACACACCATTGCTGTCGTCTCTATCTTCAATATTAATTATAAAGAAAACCTTTTACAATTTTTGTGCTGGTGCAGACTTATACCAGCACGTAGGCACCCACCTGGAGAAGGCTACAACCTTCTCTCATTCTCCAGTCAGTACTAGAAGGGAGCTAAAACCCCCTGATTTTGACACCAGCTTGTACTGGGAGAGAGCTTCCACTTTCATGCAGAAGACTTCAACCCTCAAATACACCTAATTTCTTCAATTTCTTCATCATACTTACGTCAGGTCTTCATTATTTCTTTGCAAATCTTCCTAGAGATTAATCATTTCTAGATCTAGAGATCTTGAACCTTTATCAACTCCATAGGTGCATCATAGATTCAGCTTCATCAAAAAACAAAGTTCAATCATGCAGATATCTCTTAAAGAGATTTATTCATTGACAATCCCTTCGCATGCACACCTTGAACTATAATCCTCTTCTCCTTATATATTTTTTTCCTTTATTAATACCATGAGTCAAAACCACCCAACCGCTGATGGTATTCTTGGACGAGATCAATTAGATAATCCAGCGGAGTCTACCCAAGCCCCAAACAATTTCTTATTGTTCTATTTTCATTGTTAGGCAATTAGATAATTAATCTAAGGCTTTTTAATATCTCAATTTGAGATTGAGATATTAATCCAATTCCTCCTTTAGTTACGAACTCCCCAATGCATATATATGTATATCGACCCCACGTTCATTACATCACATGTTTCATATTTCGCCAACTTCACATATTCAAAATCCTTTTTTAACCCCGCAAACCTTAGTTTAAAAGGTCCCAATTAATATAATTTAGAACTGGGCCCACATGAATAATCAATGACCCAATCACATACTCGCATCGTACCATGGTTATCCATCGTGCACATTTCTCATACGGCCACCGTCTGATGGCTCCCCTCCAGATCAACGGTGCACAACAATATCACGTGGATTCCTTAGTTAGACATTAACGTGCGATGGCACGTAGTGATGACGGCTTTACAAATTTGTTTAGGGACGCGTGTCGCTCATTCTATGGAATCACTCCCAACCTCTTGAATATCGCTTTCCCGTCGAAAGCGGTGCGATGAAAACCAGAAACTACTCGTGGTTCCTTCCACTTGCTTCGCTCAGGGTTTCGTCCGCCTTTATTCTGTCATCGCTACATTTCTTTATGAAGGCATAACCCTGTTTTAATTGTTCTTCCTCCGAATGATTATGTTAATGTAACTCAGTTTAAATATATATATATGTATTCCAGAAAACATGCTCTGTGATCATGTGTCTAATCAATTTCATTCTTCAGCAAGCAGGTTAATTATATCAATTCCACCATACAAAATTACATCCTTTACCGATTTTCTAGTTCGTGCTTTTACTGAAATCGAATCCATCAGCCCTTTACTCGGATTTACTCAGCCATACTTAACATATATTGTGAAGATACCAGAACCCTCCAACTTTAGAGGTTTTTCAAGATGTATGAATACACTGAACTTATTCACAGATGATTTAACACGCCCTTATTCGCATCGATTCTCAGAGAGCTTAAATTAATGTACATTCAGTCTTATATTCTGCTTGTATAGAACTGCTGATGGTTTTCTGAGTTCTTCATACAGTCCTTATCTGCATCCTGTGTCAGAGAGTTTCTATCAAGGACAATCATAAAATAGGATACAAGAAAGATACAAGAAACATATTGCCAACAGGAGGAGCACATCTACACTTTCGCACGAATCTGTGTGGAACTGGATTTGAGTAAAGGTCTACCAGAGTGCATTATGTTGAATCACAAACAACAGATATGGACACAACACTTAGATGATGAAAATGCCTCTTTTCGCTGCCAGATCTATAGGAACACCGATCATCTACAAAATACTTGCCCGACAGCCACAAGAGATAACAGGAGAAAGAAGAAAACAGAAAAAGTTGCCAAAGGATGGCAATATCCATCAGAGGAACCCAAACAACAAGAGGAAGAGGAAGAACCCATCCCACAAGATAGTAAACCGACTGATACTACTTTGGGTGCACAAGAACAGGGAATGCAAGAACCCATTGATGCTACTACCATGACATAGCTGAATACAGAGCCTGGGGCACCGGACAATGGGGGGAACAAAAGACTACACACCTCAGACGCATCAGATTCTGATAAGGATGTTGGAGCACATGCGGTAGAGAACCAGCTCATCCTTATATCGACCACGCCAACACAAGGTGGTTGGTGGAAGGTTGAAAAGAAAAAAGGGAGGAAAGCCTAATTTCCTCTTCATTCTATTTTTATTTGAGGCATACTTGTTTGTCTCTTGACACTACCAACTAATGTAACATGTAATTTTTTTTTTATTAATAAAATCATGAATTTTTCCTTTGTGAAAAAATTATTAATCAAATCAAGATCCAACTTTTATGGAATATTTTATTATCTTTGTTGGAGGGAAAAGGAGTTTGACTTGGGTCAAATCCCTTTATTTGTAAACAATATATAAATGAATGATTTGTTTATCATTTTAAGGATGTAGTTGAGCAATAATCAAATAAATAATGATTTATTTAATTATTTATGGGTGATTTTGTCATATTTAACAAAGGATATTATTTAAATAAGGTTTAAATAATTACTCTTAGAAAATAATAAGATAAATAATGATTTATCTAATTAATTTACTTGTTTTGGGTTAAATATAACCAGTAGTATTAATTAAACTATTGTTTAACTAATTATTCTTTGAGTAAAATCAAACAAATGTAGATTTATTTAATATTTCCTCATGACGTTTCCTGTTTAGACCATAAACAACTTAATAAAGGTGGTTTACTAAGTTATTTTCATAGTGAAAGTAATTTTACTTAGGGTAAATTTGGTCTTACTTGGTGTACTTGGGTCCATCTAATGATAATAGGTTAGATGACCAAAAAAATGGTGTAACACCAATAGAAGATTCTTAATTGAATTACATTGCTGGTCATAAAGTGAAAATACACTCTCTTTTTGGCACTACTCTTGAGAATTAAGAAGTAATTGATAAGGAATGAAAATCAATTGAAATTGGAAATTTAATAACTTTTGATTTTCACATTTATAGTTTTAATCTTTGTTTTTCCCTTGAGGTAATGCTTCAATTGAGTGTTCCGAATGTTGAGCTTCACAATATGCCAGCACAAAGTATCTAAAAATCGAAGACTAAAAACAGAAAATAAATCTGAAGTTAAAATTAAATGTTGAAAAAATAACAAAATTGAATCATAGTTTACACTAGTGTTACAATTATTGTTACAACACAATTGGGAGTGACTTAAAGTAATTTTCTCTTCACAAGAATTGGGAAGAATAATGCAATTGGAATGATTGTTGATACCCGCTTGTGAATTAGAGAGAAAGATATGACTTTGAATAGGAATGTGAGCTTGATCATCATATAAATAATAGATTGGAATGGTTTCTTGAATGTTGAAATCATAAATATGATTATTTGTTTGAAAATGAGAACTATTTGGAACAATTTCTAAATTAGATTGTTCTTCATTTTCACATGTGATTAGACTTTGATCATGAGGATTCAATTGTAAAGAAGACAAACCAATATCCTCAATGTCAAAGTAGTTATCATAAATGACTTCAAGACATTCATTATAATTCGCTTTGATCTTATTAAATGTATCAAAACAAGAAGGAATATTAAGCTCATGTTTATTAATTATAGAATAATGATCATTAATTAATTATTTATCCTGATAAAAACTAATCAAAAATTCATTTAGATCAGACTCCCTATTTTTTGAAATATCTTTAATGTGAAGAGAGGTTAAATTGTTGTTAGAAAAATTATCAGGATAAAGAGAAAAATATTAATCTACAACAATGCTTTTAAAAATGTCTCTATTTGAGCACTCTGGTGTATTTTCTTCATTGCAATTTTCAGATTTAAGATCATTTTTTTGGCTACTTATGCTTTCTTAAAGAATGTTTCTTTATTGTTCTGAAATTGGAATTTTCTCATCGTGAAATAATTCAGAATTTTTTACATCAGATTATGTATTATTGGAAACTTTAATAGCTGTTGGTAGTTGCTGGATTATGATCTGATTTTTGGATTCTAATGCATACTGATTTTTGGATTTGAAAGTGGTATCTTCTTCAAGAGTGTTGCTAATATCTTCTTGCAGTTGATTAGTGAATTTTTTTGAGCTTTGTGATTGAGATTCATTGACATGTGAAAGTGCACCTTGATCTTTCTCAATACTTGAAGAAATGTGCAGAAATTGAGGGAATTGATTATACAAAATAGAGGCCATTTCATCATTATTTGTTTGTACCTCCATATTTGAATTTTTACTTATGTCAATGAAGTTAGAAGGAGATTGATCAAAGATTGAAATAATTTCATATTGATTATGAATAGAAGGAAGAGAGAAAATATTTTCAAACCAATCTAATATTTCTTCTTTCGAAGGATTATCTTCAATTTTAAATTTTAAATAATTTAAATGAAACCTAATGGTAAAATCAATTAAAGACTCACCTTCAAACCTTCGTAGACCTTCAAAATTGTCACATACCTGTTTGTAGATATAACCATCAAATTAACAAAGGAAAATTGTAATAAATTCTTCCCAAGTGTGGATTGAGGCAACTGGAAGTGATTTACACCAGTTTTTGGCTTTTTCCAAGAATGTAGGAGTAAAAATCCTGCATAAAATATCTTCATCAATTTCATGAAAAGAAGAATTTGAAAATTTTTGAATGAATTGTAAAGCATCATTAAATGCAAAAGTTTTCCTCTTACCATTAAACTTTACTTGAGACAAGAGTCTTACTATTTCTAGTGGGGTATTGGAAGATGCACATCTAGAAATACATCTCCAAATTGGAAGTTTTATGTAATAAAGATAAAATATTAGAATACAAAAAATCCAAAGTAAAACAAGTCACATGCCCTCCTTCTAGCACCAAAATGTTTAGGCCTCGAAATTCGCTACAACAACATGGGGGATGACCACCCGATCCAAACCTTAAAGCAGTTCCTTTTCTGTTTAGAATGGTGGCTACGATTGGTTTAACTAGGTCTAGTTACCTTCTCTCAATCTCCATTGGCTTGAAATATGACTTTTATCTACCAATGGGAAAGATACATCAGATCATTTCTCTTGTCGATCGAACAAGAAAAGTGATCCTTAAGCTAATTTGGGCTTAGACAAGCTACAAATACAATTTTTCCTCTTTGAAAAGTGGCCTTTTTAAGGATGCATAATTTAATCTAAATGCAATATTATTCTAAGGTGCAAGAAAAAGAAACTATTTTAATCCTATCTCAATTACGCAGATATAGATCTATCCCAACTGAGAGCAAGATGTTTTAAATATTTGAGATTTAAATATGTTTGTTTTAAATAAATATCAAGCTAACAAAGTAGTTCAATTAACTAGCATTGTGAATACCAAACACATTCTATCCAGAGACTTCTTAACTGAAATAATCAATCAATAACACTCAGGAAGTAGTTCTCAAAATGACATTGATCATTTAATCAGTAACTCGAAATAATTAAACAATAACATGCTGAAATAGTTCACAACATATCACTATTCAATAAATCAGTTTTATAAGATACATTTATGTGTAATCATTTACTTAGAAATCAGAATTCAACCCATATGAGTAGAGACAAATAATAACATAAATTGAAGCAAATTACTCATACCGACAGAAGTGCACAAGTATGTGAATAAATTGACACATTCATGTTATCATAAGATGAAACCAACATTTAAAATAATAGTATTACAAATAATAATTTATTAAGTCCATTTCTCTAGCTCCAATCTCTAACAGTTACTTACAATGCCTGAAATTCTGCTTTCAAAATCAGAGCTACAGTAATCCAAGGCTCTGTTCATTATACATAACTCAAAATGTAAAAGAAAAACCTCAATAATCTCCAGATCTGAGATTCCTCTCCTCTCACCTTACACCTCTAAATCCTCTAGACAATAATTCCATCAAGGATTCTAGAATTGTAGAGGAGATAAGCCATTATTACATTTTGATATCTCCTATTTATAAAATTTACAAAAGGATTTATTCATAGGAAAGTTTGTTTGAAGAGTGGTTTTGCTCCATCATTTTTTTTTGGTTCAATATCATATTCGTCAATTGTTGGAGCCTTATTATTGATTGAGGTCTTCTTCTTCTCATCTCTTCAACTGTTTTCCTACAAAAAAAATCAAAAACAAAATTAAAATGCAAAAATAAAATCAAAATGTCAAATCTAGAAATTAAAATAAATCTAATTAAAACTTAATTAATTAAATAATTAAAAAGGAAATATAAGCTTTCTTTTGATTTATGTGCTGATATAATTGGCCAAGGATATTATTGATGAATGGATCTGCATTTAGAAGAAGTCGTGGGCAAATTAAATGCAAAAAATAAAACTCAAAAAAATTATTTTGTTAAAAATTCGGAGCATGATATTTTGTTAAATTTTAGACCCAATAAATTATCAAATGCAGAAATGAAACAACTTCCTAAATGTTCTCCATCACTTTATCTATCTAACGAGCCATCCTAGGCCTCATTTGGCCAAGCAAAACTCCTTTTATGAGCTTCCAAATTTGGTATATTAAAATTTCTAGAAATCTGGAAGTTTTCTGTTGCTTGGGCTAAAAATCAGAAATTTTTAAATTAAATTCTAATCCTAAATTAGATTATAATGTTTAATTAATTAATACTAATTAATTATGATTATTTTATTATTCTTAATTTACTATAAACATAAATTAATTAATAAAAATAAATGATTTAAAATTTATTTAAAATATAAATATATTATATTAATATTATAATTTATTTATATTAAAATTATAATAGAATATTATAATTAAATATAAAAATTATAATAAAATTATAATATTTATTATATATTAAATAATTAAAAACCCAAAATCCATGTGAGAGAGGGAGAGGAGGATAGGAGAGAGAGAGGTGAGTAAGAGTGTGGAGGGATAAGGAGTGTTAATGGAGGATAGAGTTAGGTGGAGGAATAAGTGGAGTGTGAGGTGAGGTAAGCATGAGGTACCAGAGGTGAGGTGGAGAGTGAGTGAGGTGAGGGTGAAGTCATGGGAGCCATAAGGAGAATGAATTTTTTTTTTTTTTCATAAAACTTAAAAGCCCATCGTATAACCAAATTGCATCAGAGCTTCAACGTTTTTTAAAGATTGTTTTTGTTTGATTTAAAAAACATTGCGATATGCGATGTATTTCATGGAAAGTTTTTATACTTCGGCACTTTTAAAACTTTTCAAATCACATCAGAGTTCCAGATTTTTTAAATATATGTATTGTGAAGTGGGGTCAATAAGGGGTTAACCATCCTACAAATTAGACTCAAGCCATTTTGCAAATTTGGGGTTTTGGGTTTGGCAATTTGTTTTAAAATAACAAGTTGGAGTAAATTACCAAGTTCCTGAAATGTGTTTTAGTCCATTGTACAATTTAGCTCAGTCATTTTGTAGGACAGTTAAAAAATAAAAAATTAATAAAAATGAACTAAAAGTTAATATTTACATTGAATGACTATTTTAACTACAAGAATTAAAATATTGTCACACTTTATACATTTTTTAACCCAAGCAAGAAAATTGATCAAAACTTCAAAGAAGTTTCATTTACAAACTGTTTGACCAAATGAAGTGAAACAAGTATCGTTGGAAAGCTTATAAAAAACCAGATTCGATGAGACAATGAAAACACAATTCTAAGGAAGATGAAAAATGTCAAAAATGTAGGATATTTAACTTAATCAAAATCCTAAAAGGTGTTTAGACAGAAAGTTTTGTAGAAAGGGTCCCCATTATTTGAAGTACATAAATAAAAAATGGGGGGGTTGTGTTTTACCACAACAGTAGGATGCCTTCGTTTTTTCCAGAAACTGGAGGGTTATCATAGGTCGATTTCCAAAGAACCTTCGATAAATTTCATAGAGATAGAATCAAAGGTGGGCATGCTGAAATTTCAAGTATCCCTTGATAACATTTATCGTCCTATAGAGATCCATAGGACTGGTGAAATGTGGTTCAAAGTGTAGAAATTTCAACTTCTAAATTGTGATGAATTTCTAAAGGAAGAAAAAAAAGATATTGACATCACTTCTAACATTTCTAGAACTTGCCTCAAAGAGCATTTTTCTATCCTTCTAACAGTCATACAAAAGTAATTCAGATGTGAAGGAAGATTCAACATGGTTTGTTAGTATCACTTCATATTTATTTTTCATTTCACATGCAATCAGCCTCTAGACATTCCTTTTTACCTTTATAGAAGTATGGGGAATATGTATAACAAGGTCCAAGACAAACCTTATACTAGTAATACCTCTAATTTTGACGATGGCCTAATCAAATTGCTGGTTGTAGAAGAGCTAAATCAGCTTAACAAAGATTGAATTACCTTCTTATTTTTGAGTGGATATGAATTAGTTGCTGCCATCACCTCTTAGAAAACTCCAAAATATAAATCATCAACCCCTAGGGGAGAGAAGCAACAAGAGGTAGAACCTATAGTGAAGACTTCCACAAGCATTAAAAGGAGGACGGCTAGAAAAAAAATCACAGGGAAGTGAAAGCTATCTAATATCCTAGAGGCCATTGAGATTGAGGAAAGTCCATATTTTCACCCTGTCCAAGCAACGAAGGTAGAAATTCAAAACACGAGCAAGCAAGGAATAAATTAGATTTTACACAAGTGGAACTAGGTTTTATTTTCAGTCTTAGGAAACATGTTACAAGATCAATGTAACAAGCTAAATATATGTCTAAGGCACCTTCAGATAAAGAAGATATAGAAAAGAAAAGAAAAGGTAAATAGCCTTTACAAGAAAAAGGAGAAATAGAGGTTTTACAAGAAAAATTAAGAGAATTTAGGCAGGATGTGATAGAATCTAAACTATTCTTTGATGAGTTAAAAGAGGATATATCAAAGCAGCAAGATTTCTATGAAAATTTTGGAGAAGAATCTAGAAAAATGTTGAAGAGGGCACTGCCCTTGCGTAGAATGTTGAAGAACATGTGCATAATGAACAACCGGTTACAAGAATACATGAATACGTTGAAGGGAAAAGTCAAAGAACTAGAAACAAAAATTGAAATAATCAAAGTTGAGCTCTTAAAGAGAAATCTCAAGATTTTTTCTGAAATAGATGACACTCCTTGAATAAGGTAAAATCATTATTTTTTTACTATACTATGTTTAACGAATAATTTTATTAATATACAAGCTTGGACAAGATATTATAAATGAAAAGGAGTCTAAAGAAATCATGAAAAGGAAAAATCTCAGAAAATTTACAATTTTGTAGAAACTCCCCATAGTTATGGTGAATCTTTGCTACGAAATTGTTCTAGATTTTCATAGAGGAAAAAGAGATTAAAAATCCCATCTAAAGTAGTTATAATGACATTTGTTTAGCTAAAAAACATAAATGAAGACTTCATAACTTACAGAAAGGTCATATGGGTAGTAGAAAGGTGTTTTTTGCAATTTGCTACCAAATTTCGCTACGAAACATTCCAACTCTCTTTTTCTGCGTTATAAAGTTTTGATTAGTTTTTATTGGGCATCATACAACAAGGCAACTAGATGGGCTACAAGTCATAGGAGCGTCCACACCATCAATTAAAGGAATCCTATTTCTCAAGAAGGAATGTCAGCAAGTCAATCAGGTCAGCATCCATGTGGAAAAAACAAAGCAGTCCAACACATCAACACTCCAACACATTCAACAGTTGGTTGGATTCGATGAAGTTCACCAACATAAATTTTTTGAGATAATAAATAAAAATACTCCTATTTGTACTAAAATTTTGTTAAAACAAAAATATCCCTACAAGGGCTCAATGTGTTGTAAATTGTAATATTCCCAATTAGCTTATTGCTAGTTGGAATATAATATGTTACTTCTAATTTCAATCTAGAAGAATAAATGGGGTTGGGAGACCCTTAAATCTCTTTAGTAGGAATAAAACACTTCCAGTGTGAATATGAATCAGTTTAGGTAGACAAAATAAAGTCACCTTGGGTGTGAAAGGGAGCAATGCATGTGGACTAGATCAGGGTTGACCAAATCAACAACACTGTCAAATAAGAGAGTGGAGCTAGTGGGAACAACGCAGTTTTGGGGGAGGAGTCTTTTCATGGAAGTAACCTCATAAATGAGTGGGTCCAAGGGTGAGGAAGCTCACGAAGAATATAAGGGAAGGGATGGCAGCCACAAGAGGCATTCATAATATTTTTTATGTTTGAGTCTTATGACTTATTGCGTATTTTAGCTATTTAGTTTGGTTTGTTCTACAATTTAATACAAGGGTATTCTCATGCAGGAATTTCTCTCTCTTCCTTGGAGGAATTGTTGAAGAAATCTAAGAGGAGTATTTTGGGCTACATTTCCACTATTTGGAATTGGGCCAAGAATTCATATTTAGCCACAATGTAGTATTCTTAAGAAACTACGTTATTTTTCATGGTGTTGGAGTGGAAGGGTCAAAACCCCTATTGATGAGCTAGTTTCCTAGTGAAAGGATCATTCTTTCACCCAGAAATCTAGTAAGGAGAAGTTTCAACTATTTCTTGTATTTTCAGCCATATATATGCAGAGCTTTAGTCAGGAAATGTGATTCAGCCATAGATCTGAAGATTATGTTTTTTGTATCTTGTGTCCTTCCAAGAAACCCTTGCTGGGTTATCTTGAGACTATGTAAAAGAGACTAGATCTCCTTTTTCTCAGATTTTTGAGTAATATATGATAATATCTATTTGTTTCCATATTTATGTAGTAGAAACCCTCATTAAACTACGCTGTAACATGCTTCAGAAATTCTTTGTTGCAGTAGTCATGGGGTTTTGATGTTTTTGGGCTATATTGTGCCTGGGAGATCTATTTAACTATGCTATAATGATTTTTTTCTAATCCCATTCTATATTTGGGTGTTATAATACACAAAATAATGGATCCACATGTTTTTCTTCATTATTATAGCGTAATTTTCTGAAAACTACGTTTTTGGTGCCTATATTGCTGATTTTCCTAAATAGGAATATAACAGTGGTATCAGAGCTCTGATCTTGGCTCAGGTTGTGGGGAATATCCATATACTACCATGGAGGAGAGAGAGATCCCAAAGCTCCTTCTAATACTATGTAGGACATTTCCAAAGATATCAAAGAGATGAGGTTTGGAAGGCAGAAGGAATCCCCTAGAGGGTTTCACCATGGAGAAAGCTTCGGAACTTCACACTTGGGGGAGAAAACAACATCAAAACCTTCTTCACAATTCTCCACTATGCCCAGATTCCTATATTTTTAAGGTGAGGAAGGAATACCCTTGAGGGAAGAAACCCTTGGTGATTATTTTGTAGAATATCAATCTCAATCCCGAAGATTCAAGGAACATTTCAACTTTCATGAATTTTGATGGATCAAGGATGGTAGGAGATCCTTCAATCACCATAAAAAGAGAGGGTATATGCAGAATTAAAATATACACCATAGTTTGGGCGGGTTCCTTTTTCCCTCTTATGATGGATCACCCAAGTGCATAGCCAAGGCTTGGGTAGAGAAGTTGGACACTTATTTCCAACTCAAAAAAGTTTCTAAAGTGGAGGATATCAAAATAGCAACACTGAAACTAGAGGGTGAGGCTCATGAGTGGTGGTTCCATGAGTTATCTACACTTGGGAATGCTAGTATCACTTCATATCTAGACTTCACCAGGAGGTTGGTGGAGATATTTGACCCCAAAGATCCGGAGGCTCATTTTGTTAGGCTCACCAAGCTCAAGAGATTGGGAGATTCAGAAAATTATATCTCTGATTTTCTAAAGCTTTTAGTCATTTTATCTGAATATGCATGTTTATTTATGGCATGTTTGAACCATTGCATAGGTTGGTGAAATCCACTAGACCAACTACACTCCAAGAAGCTATGGAGAAGGCTAGGGATTTGCAGCATGCCTTGCCCAAGGCCAAAGCTTCCTCTCAACAAAATATTCCTTCTTGTCCAAAGGAGAATTAGGAGAGGACATCTTTGATAATGATAGAAGGAATCTAAGGAATAAAAAACTTTTTTTCACTTGTCAGGAGCCATGGGTACCAAACCACCAATGTGTTGCAAGGAAAGCACATTGCATTGAGATATTTTCTGATGAGGAGGAGAAGACTCATGTTGTAGTAGCAGAAGAAGATGCACCTCCCACATAAGATCTAGTAAAATAATTTTCTCCAATGGGAGGAACTCTTGCAGCCTTGAGAGGGGTTCCCAAGTATCTAAACTTGAGATATAGGGGCACTATTATGCGACAAAGAGCATCAATATTTGTAGACAGTGGAGCTACCCATAACTTTATTGATACACAATTGGTGTAAAGGAGAGGTATTCACATAGAATAATTTGAGGGGTTCTCAGTTTTGGTTCGAGGAGCTAGAACCATGTAGTGTGCCAAGTATGTTCCAGCATTAACCATCATTATGGGGACCTACACATTGACATACCACTTCTTTGTGGTTGATATTCCAGACACCAATGTGATATTGAGTGTCCAGTGGTTAATCACCTTAGGAAAGGTTACCACTAATTTGGAAACCTGAGAGATGGAGTGGACATAAAAAGGGAGTGGTAAACATTAGAAAATCAAAGGCATACACACCTACCCACCTCAGATTGTCTCAACCCATAGGATGGAAGTAGATTTGCACAAAGGAGACATAGAATGGGCAGTAGAACTGCATTTGTTAGAAGCTGGAAGAAATGATTCATCAGTACATATAGATGTACAATATATTTTGGATCGATATTCTACAGTGTTTGGAGATATTCCACCTAGGAGACCTCCTGAACGAGGTTTTGAGCACACGATTGAGTTGGAACAAGGAATCCAAGCAGTGATCACGACACCCTATAGGCATCCAAAAGCCTATAGAGATGAGATTGAAAAGGCCATTCAAGAGCTTTTAGCCTTAGGACATATCATGCCTAGCGCTAGTACTTTTGCCTCTTCAGTGGTTTTGTTGAAGAAGAAAGATGGCACATTGAGAATGTGCATTGATTATAGAGAATTGACCAAAAAGACCATGAAGAACATATATCCAATTCCCAGGATCGATGAATTGATGGATGAACTAAGATGTTCTAAGTACTTCTCCAAGATTTATTTGAGATTGGGATATCATCAAATGAAGGTGAGGGATCAAAATATCCCCAAGACAACATTCTGATGTCACTATGGGCATTTTGAGTTTTTGGTAATTCCTTTTGGGCTAACCAATGCTCCAAAAACATTTCGATCTTGCATGAACCACATCTTCCGTGGTCACTTGAGGAAGTTTTTATTGGTTTTCTTTGATGAAATTCTTATTTATAGCCGCACATAGGAAGAGCATTTACAACATATTGAGGCAATATTATGCATTCTTAAGGAACAAAAATTCTATGCTAAGCTCTCCAAGTGTGAGTTTGGGCTCACAAAGATGCTTTACTTGGGCCACATCATAGGGGTGGATGGGGTAAGATTCCATGAAGAGAAGATCTGTGCTATTAGAGATTGGCCTAAACCAAAGAATTTTATAGAACTTCAGGGTTTTGTAGGCATATGCACCTATTACCGGAAGTTTGTAAAATGGTTCTCTAAACTAGCAGCACCACTTACAAATCTAACCAAGAAGGGAGCTTTTATTTGGATCCCCATAGTGCAGAGAGCTTTTGATAAGCTCAAAGACGTGATGAGTAGCTGCCCAGTATTGGTCCTACCTGATTTTACCCAGCCCTTTGTGTTGGAATGTGATGCTTTAGGGGAAGGCATTGGGGAAGTGTTGATGGAAGGGGGACACCCCATAGCTTTTGAAAGCCATAGGTTGCTGCAACATGAGAGAATAAACCCCATATATGATAAGGAGATTCTGGCTATTATGCATGCTTTAGCCAAGTTCTGGAAATATTTGGTGGGAAATAGATTCTGAGTGAAGACTGATCATAATAGTCTATGATTCTTTCTTGAGAAAAAGAAACTTCAGGAGAGGTAGTAGAAATGGGTGAGTAAGATTTGAGCATATGATGTTGATATAGAATATGTCAAATGGAAGAGAAATGTAGTGGTAGATTCTCTATCCAAGAGGCCATCAACACTATCCTTAATGAGCATATATGTAGATTGGAAGGTTCAATTATTAGTAGAGTACTCCAAAGACAAATTTGCATGTGAGATCCTAGATGGAGTGGTGAATGATGAGAGGTATAAAGTGATGGATGAGGTCATCTATTACCGAGATCGGGTCTTCTTGGCTAGATATTCTAAGCCTAAGGATAATATTTTGCAGGCATCACACAATTCCCCACTTGCAGGGCATCAGGGATTCACTAAGACTTATCAGGCTATGTGGGAGAGATTATCCTAGAACGTTCTTAAGGAGGATGTACTCCAACATATCAAGGAGTGCGTATTTTTCCAACAGAACAAAGGAGAGCACAACCATCCTGCAGGATTATTGCAGCCACTCCCCATTCCGAATGAGAAATGGGAGATTATTTCCATGGACTTCATCACCAGTATACCTACAGTTTAGGATAAGGATTGTATCTTTGTAGTTGTTGATCGACTAAAAAAGTATTCACATTTATTTTCTATTTTTGAACGATATAATACTTCACAAGTAGTTGAGATTTTCTTCAGGGATGTGTTTAGACTCCATGGTCTCCCAAAAACCATAGTCAGTGATAGAGATAGCCACTTCATGGGTGGATTTTGGCAGGATATTTTTCGGTTAGTGGGGACTGAATTGACACCAAGTACCAGCTATCACCCATAAACTGATGGAAAAACTGAAATAGTGAACAAGTGGTTGGAAGGCTACTTGAGGAACTATGTTTCAGGCTAGCAAAGAGCATGCCTACATTGGCTCCATTTTGGGTAGTATTGTTACAACACAAGTTTCCATATGTCCATTGGCATGACCCCATTTCGAGCCCTTTATGGGTATTATGCACTTTCATTTGCTGATGTAATGTTTGGGGCAAGAAAATCTCCTAGAGAAAATGAGTGGATCCAAGAGAGCTAGGATATACTCTGGGCACTTAAAGACAACATTCCTACAACACAAAACCAACAGAAGATATATGCAGACCATGGTTGGATAGAGAGGCAGTTTGAGGTAGATGACTTGGTCTATATTCATGTTCAACCATATAGATAGTCTACACTCAAGGAGAAAGGAGTTGAGAAGCTCAAAGCTCAATTCTATGGACCATACATGGTGATCTGTCGTGTGGGAGAAGTAGCATATTTGCTAGAGCTTCCTATGGGGAGCAAGACCCATAACATTTTTTAATGTCTCATGCCTCAAGAAGGCCATTGGAAAGCATGTAGTTTCCACTATGGATATTCCACCTATTGATGATGAGGGCCATCTATTTTTGTAGCTAGAGGTTATCTTGGATACTCAGGAGAGGCAGCTAAGAAGCAAGGTGATCAAAGAATATTTTATTAAATGGAGGAATCTTCCTGATGAAGATGCCACTTGGGAAGGGGAGAAGATCATATAACATCCTTATTTACTGTTTCTTGAGGACAAGAATATTTTGGCAGGGGAGGGCTATAATATTCCCAATTATCTTATTTCTAGTTGGAATATTAAATGTTACTTCTATTTTCAGTCTAGAAGAATAAATGGGGTAGGGAGACCCTTAAATCTCTTTAGTAGGAATAAAACACTTCCAGTGTGAATGTGGATCAGTTTAGGTAGAAAAAATAAAGTCACCTTGGGTGTGAAAGGGATAAATTCATGTGGACTAGATCAACGTTGACCAAATCAACAACGATGTCAAATAAGAGAGTGGAGCTAGTGGGAATAGCACAGTTTTTGAGGAGGAGTCATTGCATGGAAGTAACCTCATAAATGAGTGGGGCCAAGGGTGAGGCATCTCACCAATAATATAAGGGAAGGGATGGAAACCATCAGAGGCATTCAAAATATTGTTTATGTTTGAGTCTTATGACTTATGGCATGCTTGAGTTGTTTAGATGGGTTTGATGTACTGTTTAGTACAAGGGTATTCTCATGCGGGAATTCCCCACTCTTCCTTGGAGGACTTGTTGAAGAAATCTGATAGGAGTATCCCAGAATACATTTCCACTATCCGGGATTGTTTCAAGTAGTCATATTCAGCCACAACACAATATTCTTGAGAAATTGCGTTATTTTTCATGGTGTTGTAGTGGAAGGGTCAAAACCCCTGTTGATGAGCTAGTTTCCTAGTGAAAGGATCAACCTTTCACTCGGAAAGCTAGTAAGGAGAATTTTAAACCATTTCTTTTCTTTTCATCCACATATATGTAGAGCTTTAGTCAGATAGCATGATTCAGCCACAGATCTGCAGATTATGCTTTTTGCATCTTGTGTCCTTCCAAGAAACCCTTCCTGGGTTATCTTGAGATTGTGTAAAAGAGACTAGATATCATTTTTCTTAGCCATTTGAGTAATATATCATCATATATATTTGTTTCTATATTTATGTAGCTGAAGACCTCAATAAACTACACTTTCACATGCTTCATAAATTCTTTGTTGTAGTAGTCATGGGGTTTTGATGTTTTTGGGCTATATTGGGCTTGGGAGATCTATTTAACTATGGTAGAATGATTTTTTTTTATACCTTTCTATATTTGGGTGAAAAAATACATAAAATAATGGATCCATGTGCTTTTCTTCATTATTATAGCGTAATTTTCTGAAAACTGCGTTTTTGATGCCTATATTGCTGATTTTCCTAAACATGAATATTACATAAATCAAGTAGGATTAGGTCTCTTACCTATTGATCGAATATAGCCTAGGTGGTTTAATTTATAATGGATATATTTCTATATAAATATGTATATTTTTTACTATGAATGGGTTGATGGATGATGTGAGAAGGTCATTTTATATAAATATTTTACCAATTAGTAGAAATTTTCTAGCATACTTTGTTTTACTACCTGAGATTTAGTTTTGGCTTTATTTTTTCTTATCATGATTTTTTTTTTTTATAAATATTCACAACATATTGATTACCTGAAATTCATGTCACATTGGTCCAACTTCCTTCAATTTTCTATGTTTTACTATAAATGTTTATTTCACACCAGTTTAAAGCCAAAAATGCCCCATATTCTATGAAACATTGTTGTTTGTAATTGATTTTTTTCTTAAATAAATCCATGCTTGATGCTTGCAGACATAACACTCTCTTTCACCTTTGAAATCACATAAAAAAAATCTAGAGTTAGCCATCTGAAATTTTGGGTTTTGCACAAAGAATTTTATAAGTATTTTGAGAGAGCCCTCTCAGACTGGAAGGGATAACTTCTAGTTAAAAGTTAGTTTGAAATAGTTATTCTTGGTGAGGTATTGACACAACTCAGCCTATCCTAGTCAAGTTATAACAATATGTATGCATTTGTATACTTCATAGAAAAATTGTTGTGTGGAGGTGGGTCCCTTGTCCCACAAATAAGGAGGTCTCATACACTAATTTGGTGTTCGGCTTGGCCGTGACCTTAAAATCGGATAATAATAATAATAATAATAATCAATAGCTGGTGGAGAATTAATAAAAAAACTACAATATTGTGCAATTCTTGTAAAAAATTTGATTTTGATTTAATTATTTTACAATTTCTGGAATATGAATCTTTCCATACGACTTTTAAAAATTGAATCAATTGGTTAGAATGGTTTCATCTATTGGTTTGTAATTTATGCTCATGTATGGGAAAAATTCTATTATTTATGTTTTATATATGCTTTACCAACAGTCAAATATACACTAAAATTTATATGTTGTAGTGTTGATGTCCTTTATTTCGAACTTAGAATTCCTCTATTGGGCATTATGTTCTTGCAGTGGGAAGGCATATGCATGTATACACATTAAAGAATGAATACCTAGATGCCTCAATGAGTTGTATTATTTTTTATTCTTTAAATAAAAGCCATGTTTGCTTGGTTACAAAATCTGTCATGGAAGGGAGGAGTTCAGAAAAAAATACAAAGAGGATAGCGTTGATGCCAAAGGGGTATGCTAGATTCAAAAGCAATAGTTATAAGCTATCTTGTTTTGCGATAATTCATCTATATAAATAGAATCTATGGTAAACTTAGTATTGTTGGCCACTGGATATGTTTTTCATGTGTGAAGTGAATATCAAGGAATTTAAGTATGAATTTTTTCATGTAGGTTAATAGATAAGGCGCTGATAAATAGAAGTTAAGGACAGAAGAGGTACGGGTACACTTTGGAAGAATGGTTGCCAGTTTTTTATTTTTAATGGTTGGATTTTTGTTTAGGTGTTGTTTGGTTCCCTTTTAAGTCTCTTTTAATGTAATTTGTGAATAATTTTATGTATTATGCAAAACCAGTTGATTACATTCAACACCTATTAGAGTGATGTCAAAAATTAAATTCCTCTGACCAAAAGGATTGGTTTCTTTTATTGGCGATCATAATATAGATAACGAATACAACAATTTCATGGATAAATTTCAAATATAAAGTATTTATCATTTTGTGGATTTTGAATAATAACCTTAAACTGAAAAATAGTTCAAGGTTCTTTCCAACCACTATAGGGCTTTCTCACTCAGGTTCAAACTTAGTTTATCTATTTAGATAGGTTCATGGGAAGTTGTTATAGGCTGAAGATTTTAGTGGAAGTATCATTGAATTGATCCAATTCTTCTTAGTGGAAGTATCATGATTAAAAAAAACCAACTTCACCTTAAACAAGTTTTTTTTGATTTTTTTTATTTTTTTGGGTGGATGTTTGTGTATTCTTTCAAAATTTAGGGTTTAAAGAGATATGTTCCTTTTGGTAAATCATGGGTCTCTTTTTATTTCCCAATTTTTTCATGGTTTGATGGGATTCTATAATTATTTCATTAGTTCTTGATGACAAGATAAAAAACCATACTTTATGAAGACTCATACATTAAATATGGAATGCAAGATTTCCATGGCTAAATATCTTGAAGAAGTACCACTATTTAGCTTATATTCTATTTGAATGGGAATATTATGCATTCAAGTTTTGTGGTTGCATGCTCATTATACAATTTCATGAGAAATTATGTGTTTTTTGTTGATATTTTGGAACCACATACAATTCATTTGTATTCTATCTATTTTGTAGGCTAATGAAGAGTTCGACTTTGCAGAAGTTGGAAAGATCAACATGGTTGGTTTAAAATATTTTAAAGATTATACATTCACCTTTTATGACCATATTATTCTTATGATAACTTGTAATATGATTATGAAATAGTTTTACTTCAGGGTGTTGAATTTTTGTAGGAGGACTACTTGTATGAACTAAAAGATTCCAATAATTATACATCTGAGGATTATGCATTTGAGTACTAGTCAAAAATAGTTTTTCCAACAAACATCCCGATTCCACGAGGTTTCTTAGTAAAACAATTGTTAGGTTCTTTCTCTTGATCATTTCACACGTTCTTAACTACAATTCATTGAAAAATATGGACCATTAAATACATCTATTTGTGAGAGACAAGTGTGACAGGTGTTGCTCAAACTTTTGTCACGTTTGTTGTTACATTTTTTTGGATGTCACGAGCATGCAATATCCTTACTAGACGGAAATTTGGTATTCTCAATGATGCAATATCAGAACTTACATTGTTAATTTTTTGTAATGTTGAAGTTGTACTTACATGCAAAAATCATATCAGAATTTCACTTTGATATAAAGTCTAAAAAACGTGGACGTTCTTTTGCATATATATGTTTGTGTTAGGAGGTTTTACAAAAACTCATTTTTTCAAGGTGCTTTCTTTCTAATGAAAATTTTTAATTTATAGAATAATGTTGTGTTTATATCTATATTGTATTTTGAATTTCGAGTGTATAGAATATTGTCGTGTCTATTTTTAATTTATATTGTATTGTGAATGTCGTGGTCTTTAAGGTCAAATTATTAGTCTCTGCATTTAATTTTTATCGCCAACTTGATATATTGTCAGGTTGGCCATCTAGGAAGAAAATATTGTATGCATTAACATTATGTAGTCTTGTAATGTTATTCTTTCAAATAGAATATAAAACCTAAAGAGCATGATGAGTTTTAAATAATTAAAAGTTTTATCATGATAATAATTTGTGATATTATATTTTTAAACCAGAGCCACAACAACCAGAAAAATAATGACATTTTCATCATGTGGCTCTTGTTTAGGAAAACAATTGCTGAGACTTTACAAAGTTTTATAATTTATTGAAATTTGTAGAATTTAAAATGTATAATTTTCAAATTCTAGTGTTTTAAAGTCAAATTATTTAAAGGGTACTAGCTCAATGGAGGAGCACATGCTTTACAAGTAAGAGGTTTGTGGTTCGATTCCATCATGCTCTCATATTTAGATGGAATGGTGATGATCAATTTTTGGTTATGGAGACTCTTTTGACGATCACCATTGAAATTATGGTGACATTTTTTGACCCTCACCAGATTATGAAATGGCGACGGTCAACGAATTCCACCATATATATGCATCAATAGTGACGATCATGAAAGGTCCATCGCTATAAATTACTGTTGTTGATATGAAATGGTGACGGTCAGAATACTTACATGAAAAAATCGTATCAAAATTTCACTTTAATATAAAGTCTCGAAAACATGGACATTCTTTTTCATATATATGTTTTTGTCAAGAGGTTTTAGAAAAACTCGTTTTTTCAAGATGTTTTCTTTCTAATGAAAATTTTCGTTGTATAGAATAACGTTGTGTTTATATCTACATTGTATTGTGAATTTTGAGTGTATAGAATAATGTCATGTCTATTTTGAATTTATATTGTATTGTGAATGATGTGGTCTATAAGGTCAAATTATTAGTCTCTATATTTAATTTTTATTGCCAACTTGATATATTGTCAGGTTGGCCATCTAGGAAGAAAATATTGTATGTATTAACCTTATGTAGTCTTGTAATGTTATTCTTTCAAATAGAATAGAAAACCTAAAGAGCATGATGAGTTTGAAATAATTAAAATTTTTATGATGATAATAATTTGTGATATTACATTTTTAAACCATAGCCACAACAACCAGAAAAACAATGACATTTCCATCATGTGGCTCTTGTTTAGTAAAAACATTGTTGAGACTTTACAAAGTTTTATAATTTATTGAAAGTTGTAGAATTTAAAATGTATAATTTTCAAATTCTAGTGTTTTAAAGTCAAATTATTTAAAGGGTACTAGCTCAATGGAGGAGCACATGCTTTACAAGCAAGAGGTTTGTGGTTCGATTCCATCATGCTCTGATATTTATATGGAATGGTGATGATCAATTTTTGGTTATGGAGACTCTTTTGATGATCACCATTGAAATTATGGTGACATTTTTTGACCCTCACCAGATTATGAAATGGTGACAGTCAACGAATTCCACCATATATATGCATCAATAGTGACGATCATGAAAGGTCCATCGCTATAAATTACTATTGTTGATATGAAATGGTGATGGTCACTATTTTTCATTATAATCCTTATTCTTGAAGGACCTTTAGTGTCACCACAACACCTCTACTTTTGGTCACAGAGACTCTTATGACCATCAGCAATGAGCTTATGGTGACATTTTTCGATCCTAACCAAAATATGAAATTGTGACTATCAATGAACGTTGCCATATATATATATAGTAACGGTTCTGAAAGGTCCATAACAGTAAATCGTTGTTGTTCATATGAAATAGTGACGGTTACTATTTGTCATTAAAATCATTAATTGTGACGGACCTTGAATGTCACCACATCACCTATAGGTTTCATGACTCCACCTTTTGTGATGTTTAGTTTTTTGGTGACAAATGCTAAGGTCCATCATCATTGTTGATATTAAATGGTGGCAGTCACTATCTACCATTATAAATCATTATTGGTGACGAACCATGAATATCACCAAAACACCTATACTTTTGGCAATGCCACCTTTGGTGACAGAGGATATTTTGACCATCCCCAATGAGATTATTGTGACATTTTAGACCCTCACCAATTTAATCTCTCTTGTATTGTACCCATATCCATTTTTTTCACCATTTTTGAAAACTTTCTTGATTATCGTACCTTATGGCATGCAAAATTGATGAAATTTCTAGAAACATTGTCAAGATAACCATGTTTTGAGGGACCAAATGGGAAAAGTTTAAAAACATATTTCTATCCTAAGGATCCCTTTATTTATAATTTATAACCAAATTTGAATCACTCAATTTTCATTTGAAATGAAAAATTTGTGACCAAAATGTTAACAAGGTGTCGAGTAGGAAACTCGAGGGCAATGTTCAGACAATTAATTTTTGGAGACCTAAATGACTAGATATTGAAAACCTATTTCTATAGTATAGTCATCTCTGAATTTATTTTATAATTAAATTTTAATCACTCAATTTTGATATCGTATGAGAAAATTATGGCCAAAATACTAACTGCCTATCGAAAATCGTCATTCTTAATGTTGGACATTGAATAAACCAACATTCCCCATGTGTTTTGACACATTTACTAACCACCTCTCATGGATACTTATCTCTAATGATGAAATCATTTACTAAAACCTATGGGTTTTTGTCTAATGGAAATCGTGATTTCTAACAAGTGGTATCAGAGCGTAGGCCATGAGTTCGAGACACACCCGACTCGCATTGGGGGGAGGTTTTTGGAAATTGAATAAACCAACACTTCTGATGTGTTTCAAAACATGGAATAACCATCTCTCATTGATCCTTATCTTTGGCAAAGTGATCATTGACTAACACTTGCAGGTTTTGGTCTATCGAAAATTATGATTCCCAACACTTAAAACTTTGTTTTTTTAGTTGTTCACTCACATATTTTACCCATCAATTCTTCTTTTCTTAAAAACCCATTTCTATTGGAGATATATACATGAATATAATTTAACCTCCAATTTTAATGAGTTAAATCCACCATGAAATGAAAAATTTATGCTTAACATATCAAGTGTTAGTCTAAGTTGGGAAATCCAAAATGACTCTATTATGCATGTTGTTCTGAGTAAATTTCATAGATCATATGATGGATTTTTTAAAACATGTTTATATTCATGATTACGCTTTTAATTATATTTCGCTTATATTTTGAACCAATAAAATAGGACAAAAATGAGTTATGATTAAAAAACTACTGGTTGGTATGGTTGGCCACCGCTCTCCCGTAGGGAACACATGAATTTTACTTTTTTATTATCTTTCCTTGGATTTGTTTTACAGAGTAACTACTTGTTATTTTTTTTCATATTTCTTGGATTAAAATAACCCTCACATTTCTCTTCTTCCGTAGTTTTATGTTTTATTGCAGGAATATTCTCGTTTTTTGTAGGTCCATGGAGAATAAATGAGGTCCATTTATGAAAAAGTCATCGTTGAAAGAAATGTTAATGAAATAAGAGAATTTCATCCAATTTAAAGTAATTTAATATCATATGATTTTGATTTTTTCTAGGTTTCATGTCTAAAATATATTTGATTATAATATCTTGCTACAAATTTAAGGCCTATTACTACCAAAAAAGAAAAAAATAGCATGAATACTTTTTCATTGCTCGATCAATTCATAACAAGAGAAATGAAGCATTTATTTCTATGTTGTTTAGTGCCACTACACCATCAACGATGTAATTTCTACCAAATAATTCTTCAAAAAGATATTGTGTTCATGCTTATTCACCACTACTATTAAAGTAGATTGTTGTTCCCTCAGGAAACAACATTGCTGCATCTGAAATCACAATTGTTGCAACTTAAGTTATTTATATATTTATTTATGGTTGTTTTCAATAAAGTGTTGTATTTTGTTATTATTATTATTATGTTTTTGGGTTTTAGGTTTTGCTTCCTTCAAAGTTGTAGTTGGTGTTCCTTCATAAAAATAAAAGAATAATTTTTTTTTTATTTTCATGATGTTGCTCCACGTCTATCCTTTGGTTCATTAGGCTTATCAAGTATATCGTTTCCTCAATTATAATATCAAACACTCTTAAGGTAGGTCTTGTCAAGGATATTTCACTCTTAATTATTCATTATTTTTTAAAGTAACTATGATTATTGATTGGCTTGTTGTTCAAGGCTTTCATTGATGTTAACATGGAATTATTTTTTATGGAAAATATTCTTGTGATACATGTCCTAAACCTTGAGAATTTTACCTAACCTCATACAAACCATAGAAGAAATTCCTATGTGCATATGTCACTTAATTCAATATGAGGTAAATCCATTAATGAATTCAACCCTATGGATATTTATAATGATCCTTGATAACATGCCCTAGCCTCATGATGTTCTAGCCTAGGTGAAAATGCCATTGAATCAACCATATACATTGATGAAAAATCTAGCATTTGATGCATGGATGATTTTTTGTTGGAAAATAAGATGAAGTCGTCAGACAACTTGATTGATGCTTATGGTTCCCTAGTATTTAATGAAATAAGGAATCCCTCATACTAATAAAGAACACAATTAAATAAGCCTTAAACATTGTACAAACCATATTACTAATGGATACCATGATAAAATCATAATGAATGCTTCACAAATATTATTTTCTTGATGATAAAATGACCTCAACTAAGGATGAGATTGACATCATATTGTATAGGAAATTTTCCTCTTTCCAATGAACTATTTCATGCCCTAAAACTCCCTACCATTGAAACATGTCTCTTCACCAAAGGCCTAAGACACTATAAATATAAGTCTCAAACTCTTCATTTTAACATCATATTTAGGTGAGAAAATTTAGAGAAAAAAGGACAAAAATGTATAGAAGGCCGAGGAGGATAAATGGTTTGGGAATAATTTTATTGAGCCGCTTGTAGAAGCTCGTTTAGAGCCTCGACTTGATATTATCTTTGAGATATTAGACTGGGGAACTCAAAAATATTTTTTAGTAATATGCCTATGTGCACAGTCTTATAAAAGGAAGAACTCAGATCTATTTGGGTGCCTAGAGTAACAAATTCTTACCTCGGACCTAACCATTGTTTTTGAGTTCGGATTGCAGATTTTTTGGAGGCTCGGACCATGGTTGTAGTGGCTTATATATTTTTTACAAGGGTTTTTTGTACCTAAAACCTACCTTTGTTAAAATATCACAATTACTCCTCAGATTTGGAAGCTTCTCAATTTTGGAGGTTTCAGACAGTCTTGTCAGCGCTTGGCTTGGAAAGACTATGATATCTTGGAAAAGTAAACAATATCATATTCAAGAAGCCCAGATTTGTGATATTTGACCTCGGAAAATGGAAAGTGTATTGTTTCAGACCTGTGGAATTAGTCCTTGGTTATGAGTTCTTATCCCTTTCAATCTATAATACCTTGGACCTGTAACCATATGATGGCTCGATGATAATAAATCTATGGAAGGCTTGGTAATGATGCAATTGTGGATGGGTCAGTACTGATACAAATATCGAAGTCTCAGTGGTAAAAAACATGTGGCGATACAATTGTGGAATGGCCATACAAATTGAGAAGATGCATTTGTGAATTGGTTACATATATCATTTGGAATCTTTGAAAACTACCCATAACACTTTAATTATTTGGAGAAGTGCAAAATACAAGAAAATGACCTTTTGGATATTATTGGAAATCAAATTAACTCAAAAAATACAAAAAACACACATAAAAAAACAGATACCAAATAATGGCGGAAAAGGCTTCAGCCTCACGGCTTCCTCACATATTTTCTCATTATTAAAAGAATTTAGTGTTATAATTAAATATATGAGGAGACAGTGTCCCAAGATAGTGTGTGCTACCTTCGAAACCTTGGTTGAGATAATTTCTCAACAAAACACACACCAATATAGGAGCTACCTAAACTAACTCCTATCTTACAGGAACAACCCAAACTAAATAGTTAGGCATAAATTACTAACTTTTAATATTTAATTTATTTATTTTATTTTTGGATTTATTATTTTTTTATGAGAGAGGCTAACATTTCCCCCTTCAATGATAAATCCAAAATAAGAACGAGGAACCATCTCCCAAGTTCTCATGTTGATCCTCAAAAACATTGCCTGAAAAACCGCCAAAGCTGGATGCTGAAAAACTGCAATCTGAAGATATCATGAGTCAGCTGCATGTTTGATTCATCTCTAAATTTCTCTTGAAAACTCCATCACATCCCAAGTTTCAAAAGGATCCATTTGTCCTTGGCGTGAAATCAACATCCTTTGTCCACTAACAAAAATTTTTCAACGACCACTGGCTGATGATGTCAAAAACAACTCTCTATTGCTTTTGTTGTATTGAAAACTACTCACTGCTTCTTTGTTGTCGACTGCCCACTGGAAATTTTTTTGATGCCCACTGGTTGTTGAAGTTTCCCACTAGCTATGGAAGCTGCCCACTAGCTGATTTTGCTGATTTTTTCGAGACTTTCAGTCTAACAACCACCATCAATTTCATTAACATTACCCCCCTTTTTTAGCTGAAAGGAGAGATAATTCTCTGGAAATTATTTTTGAACTCCCCCCCTTTAGGTGTACGAGTGTTTCACTGGTGTACTCCCTCATTCAACTGTATGAGAGTACCATATTCTTTTCATTGTTGGTTGCACTATGTGTGGTTGTACTCAGTTGTAGAACTAAGACAATCTTTTGATTGTGGATGACCATTCCCAAGGATCAATCCATTCATATTTGATCTTTAATCTGGCTGATTTTTGTTGGTTGCAGCATTTCTCAGATGAATGATTTGGCTTGCCAGAGTGGTGAAAAGGATGGAGATCAAAACATTGATCTTCCATATGAGTGGTTCTTTGACAATGAGAACATGTCAGTTTGACTGCAACTTTGGGTTGCGTGCATTTCTGTTTGTCTGCAACTTGCTTAGAACTTGCTGAGGTTATTTTTTCAAGAAATCTTGCACTGACGAACTTAATTGGCTTGGAATAACTTGGGATATGCAAGTTGGTGTCATCACTGACATATCCTAAGCCTCGTCAATTCTTGTTACTTTTAATTTCTTCCCATGGCTTGATGATGGGCTTGGAAGAAATTTGAACTGGAACAACTTCGAAACTTGAAGCTTTTTGGATGAATGACTTATCATCTGGATGGTTCAAATCCTTGAAAGTATCACTCTTTTCTTGTAGCTCATTTCATTGTAGTTGCAACTCTATTTGAAGAAACTCAATGGTTTCATTTGTTTGTTCTAGATGCCATGAAAGATTAGCAAGAGTTTCTTTGTTGACTTGCACCATGTCTTCATCACTTGAGATGATCAAATTGTTAAGAACTTCTATCAGCTTGATGTGTTGTGCCATTTGAACTCACTCTCTTGAATTCAGGCTCGCTTGTCATAAATTTCACGCTTTGAATTGTTTCACTTGATTTTGTTACTTCAATGACATGATCGCTTGCTATGTGGCTTGAATGGCACACTCGCTTGATTTTTTGCTTATTTCACTTACTTGGAACACTTACTAGAGCTGTAGAACTTTCTTGCTTGAACTCTTTAATTCACGCTTGCTTGTTGACGATCACTTTGCTTGAACGCTCACTTGACTTGCTTGATTACTTCATGCTCACTTGAATGAATACTCATGCTCGCTTTCTTTGTTTCTTGAATAGCGCGTTGGCTTGTACTGGCTCAGTTGATTGAGTTTTAACTTTGTACTGACTTGATGGAAATTTCTTGAACGAATAATTACGATCGCTTGCAGGAGATGTGAACTTGTTTCTTGTTTTCTTTAGAGTTAGAACTCATACATTCACTTGATTCTCCTTAAAGAAAGGTCGAACACTATAAAAAATGCACCCAAAAAATCTTATAATGATTATAATGATTCACTTAAAACAATGAATTCACTTGTCTTCTTAAAAAATCATTAACAATGAATTTTTAATGATTCACTTAAAACAATGAATTTGATTACAAGTTCTTAAATGTATTTGCAAGAATGTTGATGTATAATTTTCTTTGAAATGCTGGAGTTTCCAGATTCATGAACTTGATTGTATTGGGTGAATTTTCCTGTTGAGGTAGAATACTGATGTTTAAAACTTTGATTATTTGTTGTAGTGGTGCAAAAGCATGTGTTGAGTTTAATTATCCTTCTGTGCAGCTTCCTTGTTACAGATGTTGTGCTTTATTGCATTTAACTTTATGTATGTTTTAAATTAAATCATTTATGTGTCAAAACTAGGCACAAATCAGAAGCAACAACATGAAGCATGCACCATCATCAACAAACTCTTCATGTACCTAAGATCCCCTTATTCAATTTCGGGTGGATCTAGGATACAATCACCACACGAATATATTCTTTATTAAAATTTGGAGTACATAATCTTGCAGCTTCACAACATCTTCATGGAATCAAAGTTCCAGAACTTCTTGGAAGAAAAAATGACTTCAAAAACAGACTCAACCTCCTACAACAATGATATTTCTTTTGAAAAAATGATCAGTCCAAATTTACAAAAAATCAATCCTTATCACTCAAAAAAATTACTTCAACATTCAACTTATCACTCCAAGAATTACAAAAATTTTCATGCAAAACCTACCTTGGCACACATTTCATTTTTTTTGCTTAGAATTTTTGGACACTTAAATTTAAATCCATTTCATAAATTCATCTCCAATCTCAAAACATAATTCCATAAAAATCATGAAAAGCATATAATATGAGCATTTTCTTTTCAATTTTCTTATGTTACTTAAAAATAAAAAAATAATGTTTTGAAATAAGCATCAAGTGAGCACTAGTTTTATGGACTTGGTCTTTGGCAAGTATTGCTTCTGTATTCTCTACAACCTCTTTGAGAATTCTCTCTGCTCCCCCTAGGCCTCAAATCATCTACACTTTTTAAGAACATAACTGTTCTTTTTATCTAATCTCAGTTGGAATTCTTCAAGGTTCTACTCCACACTTTCCTTTCATTCAGAAACTATTACTAGTATCTTTCATCTGTAGTTTTAAAATTGTGATCTTTGTTTGCTGAGATTTCCTTCAACTGTCTACAATTTGTATTTTTCAAATTTAAACTTCAAAACCAGAGTTAAAATAAAACATATCAGCTCACCTTCAAGATCTCTGTGTGATCTTTTTCCATCTCTCACCTGTACTTTCATGAACCATACCAAATAATTTAGGAAAACACACACAATTCCTACCAATCAAATTATTGTAGTAAAATGTACAATTTTACCAAGGCCCAGACTTTTCTTCTTGATGAAATTAGTTTTCCTCTTGTCGGTCTGAATATGCAGGGTTGATTTACAATTCCCTTGCTTACATGCCAATATAGAATATCACTTATTTTATGAATAGAAATTTTATATAACTATTCATTAAACAAGATACCATTTATTAACCCAAATGGTTTTTAAGATCCCCCTTTAAATATATCATGGATAAGCGAAATTCATTAATTTCTTGAATGAAAAAAAATTAACGGAATGTTATATGGGCTGCACCCACCCTTCATACCTTGTCACCACTACAACCCTTTGTATAAACATCTTGTAATTATTTCAAGACCTCAACGTTGAGTTTTGCAACTTCAACATTATTTCAACACATATATAATGCCTCCACTCAAAAGGAATACCTCATCGCAAATGAAATTCTGGTTCTTTGATACGCATGGTTACCATGGCATGGACAGTGCAAAGATAGTGATGCTTCCAACATTGGAAGCTGATCCCAACCAAAACGTGACATTGTCAATTCCTAGCAATGGCAAGGTTGCCATTCATAGCTTGTCCATTGGACTGTATGCTAGCCTTCAACTCCCTTACTGTCACATTTTGTAAATAAAGTATGACAGCACTTCAAATGCCATGGCTCTTGAATGTATGATTGTGCTTCAAATTCATGGCTCTGAATTCAATCACAGCATGCCAACAATCACACATTGTGGCAAAGAATTTACATTGGTCTATGGCTCCGACTACGGCCACAACCATGCTAATTTTCCCCAGCACAGAGTGTATTCTTCAATTCTCTCTTTCTATGACTGTGATCCTTCGTTCCAGTGGCAGTCTCCTTTTGTAAAATGCATCTATCATTCCAAAAATTTTATTCAAAAATGATTGCAAAACTTAAATTAGGAAGTGTCGGGTCGTCAAATGATTTAATGGACTATCAAATTGCTACTAAAAATAGTGCTATCACCTTCTACGCATTCCAGGAGAGCCACATGTATTCACTCTGCTGTCGAAACAATTTAACATGTTCTTATACTTCAACAAATTTCAATTCTCGATGCATCTACGCACTTATGTCATGCCCAAAATGATTGCTTGAATTGTATATCTAACAATTCTCGAACCTTCTAGCTATTATGCCAACAACAACGTATGCAGCTGCTCAAAAAAAAATTGTTGCAGTTTCAATCAACGGAGGTTTGCAGATGGAATGGATGATTTTATCTCAAAGTCTCCTGATGCTCAGACTCTACACATGCAGAAAAAAAAAACCTCCTTTTGACTTGCTTCTCACACTTCATGAGTGCATTCTCTTTACCAAATCTCACACTGACAGCTTCTAACAGCATGAACATAGCACCATTGATTGTCTCTAACAAATTTATTGGAATCTCACCCCACCATGATATCTACTTGTAAAATGACTCTTGAGGCTCCAATACCACATATTGGAAATCAAATTAACTCAGAAAATACATAAAACACATAAAAAAATAGACACCAAATAATGGCAAAAAAGGCTTCAGCCTCATAGCTTCCTCACATATTTTCTCATTATTAAAAGAATTTAGTGTTACAATTAAATATATGTGGAGACAATGTCCCAAGATAGTGTGTGCTATCTTGGACACATTGGTTGAGATAATTTCTCATCCAAACACACACCAATATAGGAGCCACCTAAACTAACTCCTATCTTAGAGGAACAACCCAAACTAAATAGTTAGGCATAAATTCCTAACTTTTAATATTTAATTTATTTATTTTATTTTTGGATTTATTATTGTTTTATGAGAGAGGCTAACAGATATGTGTGTAAATAGTATTGTAGAAGGCTTCCTTTTTTAAGGTGTTTTTCACTCTTAAATATTGTTTTAAGCATCATTTTATTGAAATAAACAATCCTAGAATCAACTAGTAGCATATTTGGGTTGACAATGGGGGCAGCTACTTTGAAGCATTGTCTTGAAGTCACCATGAAGGATTCATTGAGGTGTTGTGAAGATCTTGAGCATACATTGGAGAATCATCAAGAAGCCTATTGAAGACATTTTGAAGAATTCCTGAAGAAAGTTTTAAGGAACCCTTGGAGACCATGATGCATTAGTCATCATGATGTGACCTTGAAGAAAGTGTTTGGGTGACATGAAGAGCAGTGGTGAACCTTATCAGAAAACACGTTTTAATCAATGAGCTAAGTGTCTTGGAGACTATTTGAGGGAATTTTTGAGTGTGAAGGTATTGACAAGGCTCACTGAAGAAGATATTAGGAGAAGTGAACAATCACTAAACTTATAGCAATGAATTAAAGTTGTGTTTTAGAGCCCTAGAGGATAGGAGTCATCAAGAAGACCAGGTTTTTGTCTGTACCAGAGTAGATTTGGAGCCTTGGAAGATAGTGTTGTATAGCTAGAGGATGGTGCCTCATAGTGAAACAGTTGGTGCCTTAGGAAGATAGGGTTGGAGCCTCGTGAATTCCAAGTTAGTGTTTGGAAAAGTATAGATTGGTTCCTGGAAGGATTAAAGATTGGTGCCTTCCTCTAAGGTTTGATCCTTACACTACATTGTACTTGATTTATTGTAAAGAAGAGATTAATAAAAATATTTATTCTTATTATTCATTTTGTGTTCTAATTATAAGTGATCTAACTCATAAAAATTACAATTGAGGAGAAATATTGATTAACTTCCCTCTCAGTATTTCCAAAAATTCGTATTAGAACCAACACCTTCTACCATATCCTAACATCTTAAAGGTAGTGTTGTTCTAATTTATGGAGTTGAATTAGAGCATATGCTTCAGTTATCAATCCGGGTTTGTAATCTTAGAAGCACACCAAGGTATATGGATCTTAGACTTAACCAATGTAGGAAGTAGTTGTTTAGATGAAAATAATAGAAATTATTATTACAAATATAAAATATTGATTGTAAGTGAAGCATAATTTTGTTCTATAAGCATGAACACGTGAACGATATAATAATAGTCAATAAGGAAGAGGCTCATGACTTAGATATCTAGGTTGTCTTTCCTATTGATTTATTTTTCAACCAAACCATGTTCACCATAAAGCATAACACATAATTTAAGGAATAAACCAATTTAAGAAAGCAAATGATTTAAGAATTCAATAATTGATGAATGCGTAGATAGAAATTCCAGTTCAATTCTTAGCTCAAAAGAAAGAGGCTCCAACATGGAGACCTAGCTTTTCCTTCCTTATCCAGACTAGTCACTAAAAGGAGATCAATTCCGAAATCTTAATGGTCATGACATACTAATAAGTTTATACATAAAATATTCACAAGAAATTATGATAGAAATATATTGAAATAAAAAATGCTACTTATTCATAATTATGCACATCAATGAACAAAATAATGTATTTAACTTAGAATGGGGCCCTCCACCATTGCTTGGTACATATCTAAGACAATCAAATGCAATAATTCACCATTAAATATCATAGAATTTATTCATAAGAAATATAAATCAAGTCTTCAAATGTATTCAAAAAGAGAGTAATCACAATGATAATAATAATATGTTCATAGTTGTTGAGTAGTTGTGCTTAAATAGGCTAAAATTGTAAAAAACTAAAATATAATTGTTTTAATAACTGACAATAGTATTAATATACCTAATAGGGTTGAAATCATCCCTTTGTTGCAGAAAATATGGGAAGATTCCACAAAATCATAGAACTGCCCTTCAATTAGAGGATTTCCTTAGTGACTGGTCAAGTTTGACTAGCTTTGACTATGTTCTGACTTGTTTTGAGTGTGCCAATATGAGTTTATCCATGCTTGTTTCGTGCACTTCACAAATATATCTTTAGTTTGTGCCCAGGTTTCCTGCATATATGACTTCAATGGAGTCATTATGAGAGATTTCGTTTCTGCCAAAAATAACTTGTAATATCCAAGTTTTACTAAAAACTCCAAAAATTAAAAGACATTATTTTTTTTTACGTTAATGTAAAAAAGGAGGAAAAAATATGACAGATATGATCATGTTAGGGTGGTAAGGGATGATATAAATGTGGAATATGCATGCTGAAAAATGGTCAAAATTGAGGACCAACATCCCCCCCTTGTTGATCCACAAACATGTCCTCATGCTTGTGTTTGTCTTTTGGATCCCTTGCCTTTGCATGTTGATCTCCCTGTTGTTATGCTTGTGGATCTGCCCCATGATGTGTAAGCTTCTATCTAAGGTGCTTGCAAAATTATATCAATACCTTCTTATCATTTTTATTATCTCTTGTAGATTGCACTCTTTATCTTCTGTTTCTTATATTTGTATTGTGTGTGTTTCTTCTCTTTTAGCCACCTGTATGCTTGTTTTGAAATGAAGATGTTCTATGTTTCAAATTTCTTCATTTTCATATTCAACCTCTTGTTCTCTTTAACAACCTTGTTTTTTTTCTCCTACTACATTTCATTTTCTTCTTGAGATGTATCTCCATTATTTTAGTTACTTGGAGCCTTTTGTTTAATTCCTTCATCTTCTTGAAAATTTCCTCATCATAAATTTCTTCAGAAACCCCTTTGTTCTTCTTTGTATCTTCTTCTTTGTGACTTTCCGATGGTTCACCATGAACTTCTTTAGTAACTACTTTGATCTTATTTTCATATGAGTAGGATAATGATCCTTCTATCCAATAATCTTCGTTTTCCTTCTTAAGATGTCTTTCCAAGATTTCATTTACTTGGAGCCTTGTGCTTAATTCCTTCATGTTCTTCCATTTGTATTCATCATGAATTTCTTCGTAAACCCCTTTGTTTTTCTTCGTATCTTATTCTCTGTGAATTCCTGATGGTTCGCTATGAACCTCTTCAGAAACTTATTTTATCTTCTTTGCATATGAGTAGGATGATGATCCTTCAATCCAAGCATCTTCACACCAAGAATATTTTTCCAGTTCTCTATGTTTTTCTTGTGCTTCTCTCTATATTTTTTCAATAATTTCATGATATGATTGTTGAGGTGTGATAGGAGGTTATTCTTCTAGAATTTCTACACCAATGTCTTGGTTTTCCTTTGGCTCCCCCACCTTTTTCCTTGACTTCTTTGGGATAGATATGGATGATCTCTCCATTCTAATGCTTATTCCTTGTTGCTTCTTGTTGGATATTGTTCTTGGGTATACAGGTGACTAGATAATATTTCTAGAAAGATGCAATTGTTCAAGGGCTTCCTCATTTCCAACTTGTTCTTCTTCCCTATGAAATTCTACAAAATGATTCTTTTCCAAGACGTTTTCCCATGTCTCTCCTCTGTTTTTCAATTTATATGTAATAAATATATTGATTAATCCTTGGTGATAGTAGCTTACCTCTTTGTTTTATGTTTTTATTCTCACCCCTTCAATCATTTTTAATAAATTTCTCAAGAAGAAATAAGGGAGATTAGTTTATTATTACCTTTTATATACTAGAGAAGTTTGATATGGTACAGGTGCACTACGTTATACCTCCCATAACAAGTAAAATACTTTTGGGTGATGAGGAACAACTCAACCATGGAACTTTAAGCCATTCCCTTGGAATCCCCTTAGATTTTTCAAATGTACCCTTCCTTGGATTTTCCAGAAAATAATTCCATCCCTTTTCCTTGAAGTGTTGTCTCTTATGATATTTTTCTCCTATAACTAGTAAGTTTGTGGCTTGAGAAAAATACTCCAATGTGATAGGGATGTCAATATCTCCTACAATGGTTTCCTCATTATCATAATTGGATACAAACATCTATGAAAATTTATAATTCTAACCATCAAATTGCACGAGAAAATCTAATAACCCTTCTTGATAAAGTTTCTTTATTTTTTATTTGTTCCATTTCTCAATTTAGAATCCTTTGGGCTCCACTATGTGTCCCATTTGGATATTTTGGTGGCTACGTTTGTGTTATTTTTGTTGTTTGTACCATGTCAAATATCCTTCAACAATGAATAATCTCATGGAAAAATAATGACTCAATTATGAGGGCAATTGTTTTCTTTTAATCTATGTTTAGATAAGAGAGAAATTTTATTTTGTAGTGTGAATATTAGAGAAGAAGATAAATGTTTTCTTGTAGATGATCATTCAAAGAAAAACATTTTCTAAAATAACACATGTGTTTCTTATCGAGATTCTGCAATTTATAACTAAAAATTCTGAGCTAGAATGTTGACTTGAACAATTGTTGTATACCCACAAAAAAAAAGGATAAATCTCTAAACTGAAGTGACAAATTTCTAGACTAATATGAAAATTTTGATCATTTTTTAATACCCATGAAAATAAGAAGAAATATTTGTGCTAGACTTTCGAAATTTTGGACCGCAATACCAAAATTTTCACTGCTATATTCTCACAAAAATAAGAATCCGTGTCTTAACACCTAAGAAATCGACTTCTGGAAACAACTTCCGGCAATTTAAAGCCTTGTGCCAATCATGGATTTCGTTTACTTATCACTTCTTGCTAGAAATTACGACTCAATTTTAGAAATACCAATCACAGTTTTAACACCAACATGCACTCGAACATTTTTTTAACACCATCATGCACTCAAGCTCTGTTTTGGAGGTCTACGCTACCAAAAATGTAACTAGAGTTTTAGATTTTGTGTCTATGTTGCCAATCGTGCAACTCGAGATCAGATATGGGGTTTACAGTGACAACCAATTTTAACCCAAATAATTGACATGTTTCTAACTCCTAACTAAACTCAAACATTTAGAACCTCATTGCAATTGATGGTATTTGGTTTATGAGAAGTTCATCATTCAGTTACAGATTTCTATGAATGGAATCTGAACGTAATTCCGAGAATTTTTCCGAGATCTCCTCAACATTGCAGTCTTCGTATACCATAGAAATTTACATGGATAATTCATTTAATCGATCTCATTTCTGATTTACTTATAAAATTGATTTTAACTATATGAGTTTACACTTCTTACCTTGCCTTTTAGCCATAGTTTTCTGAGCCTGAATCTCCACTTCTAAGCCTAGGTTTTTTGTTCCTGATCTTTTTCATTGGGTGTTTAAGTGGCATTGTGTTTTTGAACTAATTGTGTAGAGTTGAATATTTGACTGAGTTGTATTTCTTTTGTTTCCTATAGGTGCATTTTTTCAAACCTTTTTGTTGAGTAGTCTCATCCTTTCAAAAGTGTGACCTTATCCTTAATTCAATCCCTCAAATAGTTTTAATGAAGGCCTTTTACAAGCATTATTTATGATTTTATTTTGGTTTCATTAATTTTGTTTTTACAAAGCCTCATTATGATTGAATATGTCTTTGATTTCACTGAATGCCTTTTGTATTCCACTTATTCAATGAGCCTCTCCTTTTTCTTTTTTTTTAACTTATGATGACTACATTTATCTTGTCTTATTTGATGATTACACTGATCTTCTAAACATATTTTTGAAGTGATATTTCTTATCTCCCTCTACTCTAGTTCTTCATTAAGCAAGTCTTAATTATTAACCATATGTTCCTCTTAATAATTACTCTTGAAATAGCTTTTGAAATAACCATTTCATGGTCATTTGAGGACTCAAAGGAAATAAAGAAAATTTTCATTTTTATTCCATGTAAATGCATCTTGATTCCATAGTTTTTCCATATCATTATAAGTCGTTATCTCAAACACGTATGTGTTTCAATTTTTGTGACACTAATCCATGATTTTTAATGTGACTTGTTTTACTGAAAATACTTCTTTTTGTAGGCAAAGAGATATGTTACCTTTTGCAGAAATGACTTGTCATGTACGAAAATAGACTTTAATTTGAAAGGATGATAGGGTAAAAGGTTTATGAAAGGAAAGAGTTTTATGTATGTGCAGGGGATGAAGGGCTTACACTCTTATGCACCAAGGTTTTAATTAGTTTCCTAATTCAAGAATTTCTTTCAAAATAAAAAGGAATTTAAAAAAAAATTATAACTTAGAGTATTTCCATTACTTCCCTTGGTTGATGCTTGAAAAGAAATGTATTTCCAATAGCCCCTTTATTTGTTTTAAGATTAAATGATATTATAATATCTCTTATAATTGGTTGGTCTTTGTAATCAAACCCTTTCTAACAAATTTTGGTTTCGAGTTTCAGGTCCCTTTGTGAAGTAGAATTGTTTCATATTCACATCCCTTTGTGATGTAAAAATATCCTTATGTTCATGTCCCTTCTAAATATTTTGATTGAAGTGAAAGTACCTTGAATTTTTAGTTTCTTCCATGTTGAGTTGAACAATATTTTGAGTTGCTAATCATTTGGACAAGGAAAAAGCAAATGCAATTTTTTTCTTATGTCTTCCCCCTTGCTTGTTATGATACTTGTCCTCAAGTATGGAAATTGGAGAATTTATCCTACCTTAGTTCCAACCTGAAACATAAAACACACACATTTTTAAAGAAAAAAGGAATTCATATTAGCCTAGTAACTTGGTTTTCTAATATGAATTCATATTTTTACTGTGCCAACAATTTGGATTTTCACAGCCGAATATATTTATTATTTTTTCCCTTTTTTATAAATCTTTTTTTAATCATTTTTCATTTTTGTAATTCTAAAAGTAAGGAGGGAACATTACGGTACTTTTCGTAAACATGCATGTCTTGTTCTGTTGATATTTTCTTGAGGAAATCTACTTTATTCACAGGCTAGTTGTATATTTTCAATATATGTCCATTGACTACAAATGATGTTGTTGCCTCATCTATTTTTTCGATTTTCACCGATCCATTATTATATACTTCTTAAATCTCAGAAGGCCCTAACCAGTGAGTGGTGAGTTTTTCATTGAATTCCTTTTACTTTGAATCAAATAGAAGTGCCTAGCCTCTTAAATGAAAAAAAAATCTTTTTAACGAATCTTTCATCTCATTTTGTTCTTTGTTGTTGTAGTAATGATGTATGTTCCACTGCTTCCTTTTTTATTTCATCAGATTAATTGGGATGCGTCATCCTTTGTTTTTGTGCCTCAGATAGGTCCATTCCAAGTTCAATTGCAAGTCTATATGTGTGGATTTGAAATTCAATAGGTAAAAAAAATTCTTTTCCATAGACCATTTGATAAGGATTGAATCCAGTAGTATTCTTCCATGTTATTCTATATGCCCATAATGCTTCATTCAATTTTTCTAACATGCCCTTTCTTTGTATATTTACTTTAATTTTCATGATTTTTTCAAGAACTTTGTTTTTGGATTACAATTGTCCATTTTCCTCTGGGTGATATGGAGTTGAATGTCTATGCTTGATTTTATATTTTTTCTATAAGATCTCTGACAAGCTTTGAAGTGAATAGTTCTCCTTGGTCTTTGATGATTTGTCTTGGTACTCCAAATATGAAAAATATGGCTTCCAAATGAGAATATACCACTACATTTTTTGTTTCCATTTCCATCGCTTTTCCCTCCACCATTTTTTTCAAATAATCAGTACATACTAAGATGTACTTTTTCCCATTGGATGGTGGATTAATTGAACCCAAAAATTCAAGAGCCCATTGTTCAAATGGCTTTACAAGTACTTGTCTCTTGAAATTAATTTCATCAAAATGTAGAGGTCTTCCTAATCTTTGCTAGCTATCACATTTCTTGACATAATTCTTTGAATCTTTGAATATGGATGACCAATAATAGCCTAGATTCAACACTTTGTAGGTTGTCCTTTTGTCTGCAAAATTACCACCACATGGTTCATCATGATATTCCTTTAAAATATCCAAAATTTCATCTACTCATACACATTTTCTAATTAAGAGATAAGGTCCAATATAGAAAAGGTCTCCATTAACCCATCTATATCTATCACTACTTTTATTATATTATATTTTTGTTTATTTGTGAAATGAGAGGGAAATTTTGGAGATGATAAATAATTAGCTATGCTAGAAAATCATGGTGTTTTGACTGCTATGGAAAATAAATGTTCATCCAGAAATTTATCAGAAACTTGAACAATCTCACTAGGAAGATGAAGTCTTGAGAGGAAATCTGCTACTTGATTCTATTTTACTAGTTAATCCAATACATTAATTTTAAATTCCTGCATTAATAACAACCATCTAGTAAACTTGCCATTAGTAATGGGTTTATTTATTAGATAATGAATTGTTGAATGATCAGTATGAATGAACACTTCATATCCTATTATGTAATGTATGAATTTTCTTATTGCATGTACTAAAACAACCAATATTTTTTAGTAACTATGTAGTTCAACTCGGATAGAGTTAATTTTTTGCTAATTCAATAGATAACAAAGTGCAGTTGATTCTATTTTTCTCCTAATGATGCTCCTACTATAGTATCTGATGCATTTCTAGACATGTGAAATATAAATGACCAATTTCATCCTTTGATAATTGGTGTTGTGGACAATTTTTGTTTCAATTTTTCAAGTGCATTTTGAAAATCATTATTCCATTGAAACTCTATGTCCTTTTTAAGTATTTTAAATAAGGGCAAGGTGTTGGAAAAAATAAATACTTATGGCCAGGACCCAAGTTCATGCTCGGGGCCAAAAAGGCGCCATTGTAGTCTAAGACAATGGTGACATTTTCACCTTACTCGAGAGAGAACAGATTCTCACCCGAGGCATGTCGTGACCTTAAAATTTTAATAGAGTTTGAAATTGAACAATCAGAATCATATTACCATCTACCTAATATTACACATAGATCACAATTTTATGTAGATTACTCATATTGTGAATGATAAAGAAAAGGAGTCGAGCAAGTAGTTCTACAACTATGCATCATCAGAAAATTTTGAATATCCCTCAAAAGATGCACACACAAGAACATATACATGAAACACCGATATAACCATAACATCAATATATATTATATTTTTAGTATTCCATTACATTAAAAATAGGTATATCTATAGAGAACTACCTTCAAAAACCAGCTAAAAGTAATTCATCCCAACCAAAGACCCAGAACCAACAACCTCTGGTGCGATTGCCTTCTTTCTTCCTTATCTACCCTTTGTTTTCTTGCACTATCAATATCTCCCATTTTCTCACTCAGATGCCTTCCTTCACTCAGTTTTCTTTGGCTTTGCTATGTTTTCTCCTATGCTACCCGGAGTCTTCCCCTATTTACTATCAGTTTCTTCTGCCATCTCCACAAATGCTTATCCGAAACCTTCCATATTTATGATGTTCGTGTTGTATCCCTATAATTTATAAGATTGGATAGAATAAGTGATAGAGGACAACATCAAACCACTTTGGAATCCAAGACCTAACCTTCCTGGACTCAGAGAGGGATCTCTCTATTTATGATTTAAATTTATCTTTCATATTATGAATGTTGATTTTAGGCTAGTTATAGTGATGGTGGTATTGGTTTTTTTGATTAATTGTGTTGGTTGGAAGAGAAGGTTTTCAAAAAATCATCCATTGGGCTTTGGAGTAAAAAAAGGCTGAATTGTGCATGAAATTTTTTAGGGCATTGATAGGGCAAGCTAACTATGCATACTAGATCTTACTGGTAGTGTGATTTATGAAATGGAAGAAATAAGTGAATTCAATAATAGCTAAAGAGAAATTAAGAATTATTTAACTATACTTTAGAAGAAAAAATTAAGATAGTAAATAGAGACATAATTAAGGTGCTCTCTCAGCAAATCTTAATCTAAATTTTTTTTTTTACAATAAGATAAACTGATGCAAAACATGAAAGACAGAGAAAACATTAACACAGAGAGAAAAAAATCACCATTAAAATAGCTCAAGAATCTTGTGAATGATCTCTTATTATTGATGCTGAGCTAAAAAAAGAACAATGCTCTAATACATAATTTCTTACAATACAGGGTCCAACCTACCAACCATTGATACTACTAATGCATGCAGTATCTGACTAAAAACTATGTCGGTTTCCCTATCTACTTTGGCAACTTTTCATTAATTCAATTAAAAAAAAATTTGGACAAGTGTGGCCATGCAAAGGGCGAAGAAAAATACATCTGCAAATTACCGCTTGTGGCTTTTAACTTCAGCAACCTTCCATGGATGGTAATGCAGACCCAAACTGGCTAGGGTGGTCTTGAAGAGGAAACAATAAATGATTCTAAAATCAAGCTCTTCCATTCAACCTCCTTTGTTGGATCCTTAATTCTAATGCGGCATTGACACTGCTTCTTCTTTATATATTCTTTGATCTTGAAGGAAAATTTGAAAAGATTATCCATATCTTGTTGGAAAATCCCCAACATTTATGAATGTTCTTCATTCTCATGCTCACATTTATACTTCAGCATGCCATAGTAAACCTTCTATAAAAATTTGTTCATCAAGCTCTGATTAGCCCGTTTTCTCTTCTAGCTTCTCATGTTCCTATCTTAGATGCTTAATTATAGTGAATTGATTAGAAGCATGAATTTTTTCTTCCCTTGCACCATGCCATCACAATTTCAATGTAGAAAAATCATCCATCATGTGTTTTTGATCATCCTTAATATTTTATAATTGTCTATGTTGACATTCCCACTTATCTTCAAGGGATGCCATCTCAGAATGAAATTTTTCCAAGCAACATACACATTGGGATCAGACATCAAGCTTGTATTCCAGATCTTCAACATGTTTTTGTAAACTCTACATCTCTAGCCAAAGCCTATATACAGTTTCAACCAGTTGGAGTAATATTTCCATAGATTCCCTCTCATATTTTTCATGTGCTAGTAGACCAGGAAGATCATCTAGAGGCTGATATTTCCTTTCATGGTCTTCTGTCAACTCCTCCGAAAGATTCTCAGTAGTAGGAATCAAATATTTTCCTAGCTTAACATACTCATCATAAACTGCCTGTAACTTTTCTAGATGTTAGAAGCTCGCATAAGCTCCATAAGAATGCATAGCTAACTCCCTAACACATTCTGCTGAATTTTCACTCTTTATTCTTATATTTCCTACAAAATCATCCTTTTCCTTAGGTGTAAAAGGGTGTTCACAACATTGGAAAACATGGTTTTCATGAGAAACTATTTCAAAAGGTTCAGACATCCTCCCCATGCCATCTACATTATCATTTTGGATTTTACAAACATCTCGTTGTTGTATTGCATCTTGCAGAATTGTAGGGTATCTATCAATATCTACCTATAATTGAACCAAGGATTGAATCCTTGTTTCAAAGAATATTTGATTTTCTTCTCTATCTCGTTGATACTTCGAAAAGTTTTTGTTCATCTCTTGTATCTTGATGTCAACAAAACCTAGCTCCTTTTCATCTTCTACAGACTTTGCATTCAAATCATCGTGGTCTTTGTTAAGAGAGCTTAAGGTAGAATTAATCTCCTTTCTCAGGTACTTGGCCATAGGTAGTCATCCTTTAAGAGCACCTTTTATCCTCTCCTTATTGCCATCAATTATCTTAGTCAAATTATTCTTCCAAGAGCCTTTCTTTCTCATCAATATGAGCCAAATATACATCTGACTTCCTTGGATTTTACAAGGCCTCATTAATCTCTTTTAGAAGATTTTCAATCTCCACCTTCTTTTGTTGTTTTAAAGTTTTTGGCCTTCATGTTCACTTCACCATTTTCTAGCAGATTCAAATCTTTTCCATAAGCTTATGATTTCCATGTCATTATACTCCTTCTTAGCTGAACTATATTTTTTAAGTTCTTTTAGACACAATTTAGCTTGATTTATAAGATGAAATGCCACATCATTAGAAAGGATTAAGATATTTTTATCACAATAATTAATCTTTTGTCACCATACTATTAATTGATTTATGTTTTATTGAGAAAATGTATCATCTTCTTGTGTTTCAGTTTTCCATATATATAGACAAATGATTAGAAAACCTCTTGGTTTATATGGTTAGACATCTTTTGCAATATTTTTATCTTGTGCCAAAGTTTGTGCAAAATAATATCTATCATGCACTAGGGTCCTCACATGGTATTCTTAAAACCTCTATTGACCACCCTCTCGAATCCTCGAGCCAAAAACCCCACTAGGATATGGGCATATATTTTTTATGAGAGTGATCATAAAACTCAATAATTTATCATAGGTTTTTAATTACTAAAACTGAAAGGAATTTTTAAGTTAATCCAGGTACATGTTGTTGTGGTTCCTATGTTTTGGCTAGATTGGCAAGACCAAAAGATAAGACAACATCAAACCACTTTGGGGTCTGACGATCTAGCCCTCCTAGATCCAGAGAGGGATCTCTCTATAATTGTAAAAAATGATATATCCTTAAGGCTCAAAATGAGGTATTAGGCTAGCTATGAAGCACAGGGGTTTTTTGGTTTGGTTTGTTTGGTTGGAGATCATTAACTGAGAAGGTCATGGAAGTAAAGAATGGACTGAATAGAAGGATGTTTCAGCATGGTAAGATAGGTCAAAAGAAAGGTTAATCCATTGGGCTATGGAGTCATGAAAGGGGATTACTTGCATAACAACTATCCAAGGGTTTCCATAGGGAAAGTCATCTATACTAAAGGATCTTTTTAGATAGATGGTGGAATGGAACATTAAGAATGGGTGAAAGAAAGAAACCAAAGTGTAGCCTAAGATCAGGTCAGATGTCATTTGAATCCAGGCCTACTTTTGACATACTTCAAAGGGAAATCTCATAAAATACACAAAGGGTAGCTTAAGATCAAGTCATATGTCATTTAAATCCAGACCTGCTTTCAACATACTCTCAAGGAAGACAATCCAGCAGTCCTCATAACCATTTTCAGATAGTAGAAAACATTTAAGATTAAACACAAAGTAAGGCCTAAGATCAGAGAAAGACTTTGAACCTTCAATGCTTTTGACGCTAACTCAAAGGGATCTTAGAAAGGCTAACTGTTGGAAAAGGACCCTAGTGAGATAGGGCTAGCTCTAATCTCCTAGGTTCCCAATTCTTTCAGCTGAAACCAAACAATAACATCTAAGGAAAACAAACTCCAAATTCATACATCAGTAAGCATGGACCAGCCAACTTATATATTGGTTAAATTATGATGAATTTTCTCTTAGATACACAAATAGCAGAAAACATATAGATAAAGATTATAGTGATACTTAGGGTACTTCCAGCAGTATGTCCTAATCTATTCTTGTTGTTCTTTATCAGAGAAATATGGACAGTGTGATAAACATGAAGGGAAATAGTTACAGTAAGAGTAACATCACCAATAATATAGACCGAGATCCTATGAGTCTGCTTGATTAATTGATGTGCAAAACCAGCCACATACTTTGAACTTAGTGGCCTTTTACAATCCAAACTTCTCTTCCCAGCCTACTATATTATAGACTACTTAACTACTTCCCCTCAATAACAGTTATAACAACTAATAGAATCCCAACAACCAACAACAAATTTTCAGTGAATACTTATAGGTGAATGAGGAGGTAGAGTAGTAGATATTGACTTGAATGATCCATTAAGATAGAGAGGAAGAAGAATTCAAATGCCCACTCTGCATAATGGCTTTGCATTAACTTTTTTGTACTCTTTAGGCTGAACAAGAATTCTTTTTCAGTTTGATCATATCTTCATATATGTTCTTTGAAGTGCTCTCTGATTGTAGGTACTCTGTTCTGTCTGTTTTTGACCTTCGAAAGCTCTGGAAGGTGGGAAATTGCTTCTAAGCTACATATATGTAGATATATCTCTGACTGCATTGACTGTGACCTGCGTTAATGGAAAATATGACTGCAGGGGGTAGTATGGGTAGATGGAACGTGACTAGCCTCTCTGATTTGGCGTCTATAGGCTGCCCTGCTAATGTGTCCTTTATGTTTCACTAATATGGATCCGATTTTCACTTTGGCACTCATACTCTCTATTTAGCTGATTTTTACTATGTTTTGGTAGTTTTGTAAGCGCGCAAAAGGTTTACACAGATTGAGATGTTCCTTTTAGTGAAGAAATCCTTAGATCCCTTCCTATGACTCGTCATCCCTGGCCTTTGTGCGATCTTTCTAAACTCTAGGAAAAACCTTTATAACCTGCAAAAAACCAATAAAAGTTGAGAAAACCCAGCGAAAAGGCCTAGAATTGGCTTTGGACATCTTGGGAGTGAGGTTAAAATGGATCCGTTGATTTATATTAATCAACGAATATCTACGACTGAGATCGTTCGGATAAAGACTTGGGAGAAAGGATGGAGGGCGAATGAATTGGGTTGCCAAGTTAAATCGGAACCATCCGATCACATAGAGCGATAGTTAATATTAAAGGATGAAAAAAACTGCGGGGTCAGTGGTAAAGAGGAAAACCGAAGTGGTTTTCGCAAAATGAAATGGTGTAAACGGTATCACCAAACAAAATGTGATACGGTACGCCGCTTGACATGTGTCCCTTTGAAAACCACTAGTTTCAGACTTTTTCCTGGAGTTGACGTTCAGGTGGAAAATTTTTGCAAAATGCGATATCAACCATTGGACAGGAGGGCTTAGATCCGACGGTGCTGAAAGATTGCAATGGAGGAAGTTGTGGGGGATAAATCTTAATCGTCGAATCTGTGAAAATCAACAGTGGGGATTAATTCGGGGGTTAGAATGGTGGAGGGTTAAGTGATGGATGAGCGTGATGCGATTAAGCATTGGCCGTTAGATATTTCTGAATGGATGGTTAAGATTGAATTGGGGATCGCAAATCAGAGGAAATAGGGGAAGGAAAAAAGAAAGAATGTGATTTAGCGCTGGACATCGGATCGGGGGCATGATCAACGATTCAGATTGAATAGGGGATCGCATAGGTGGAAGGAAACCAGATGGATGGGCGTGATGTGATTTAGCATTGGCCATCGGATTTGATAGGATCGATGGTGGAGATTGAAGCGGAGGTCAATGGATCAAGGCTCGTCACATCGAAAGATTTGGAAGAACAAAAGGAAAAGACGATAAAGGAAAACTCCAATTGCAATTAGCAATTATGCCTTAGTGCTTGATTGTAGGTGTAGGTTATATGCAGACAAAAGGGTTAAGGGCTAAGCCGAAAGGGGCTTAAGCCCTAAAGTGTTAAAAGGGTGATTTTAGGCCAAAAAACAGGGTTTTTAAGGCTAAATGAGGGGTTCCAGTAGAGGAAAGAAGGGATTTTTAAACTAGATAAAGGGCAGTATGAGGTTTAAAAGGGGTTTTAGGAATATTTAAAGGTTAAATGGAGGGTTAGAGAGGAATTTTGTAAAGGGAATAAGGGTGAAACATGGGGGATTTTTTGGGGATGAAATGGAGGAAATGGAGGCCTTTTTTACAGTATTTTTCTTCACCAATCGGTGGGATTCTTTAATGGAAAAAATAGTGAAGATTCTTCAAGGAATAAAAGACACATAGGGGCTTCTAGAATGAAATATTTTCTAGGGGAATGCTTCTCTTGAAGGCTTAGAACATATTTAGCCACCTGTTTTCTATGCCAAAAATTTATAGGTGGCTAACAGTGGCTCCACATGGGGATGGCATCTTCTTGAAGGTGTCAAGAATATCAGAAAATAATCTTTGGAGTAAGCCAGATGCCTGGTACTTGACCATCATTTTATTCTCTCATCATCTGCTACAAACATGGTGGAGATTATATCAACAGAAAACATTTTTCCAAACAACTACCTACCCATCCTACTATCCTAACATTTTTTCTTCAAGGTGCATTTAGACTTGAAGACCTTTCACATCATCATTTTTTTTCAAACAGGAAAATAAAACTATCTACTGCTACGCTTATTAATCCACGAGACCAGATTAAACAGTTGGCCTCATAGCTTCTCTACCTAAACTAATATCTTCCAGGATTAAACTGTCTCGTAGATTTCTTTCTGTACATTCTAAAACAGAAATTTAAACACATACAAACCAAGATTAGAATATCTATTCTGCTGTGGGTCCATGGCATAAAGACAAGTTTCACATGAACTGAACATTGTGGAAATTAAAAACAACTAACTAAATTCTCACAGGCTGAGCTTTATTGAGATTTCCTACCTACCCTACTCTAACTTTGAGATATTTACATGTCTAGCTGACAAACTCTCTTTTCCAATACATCCAGTCAATCAGATGATCCCATGACTGCTATTTTCTTCTCATCTCTTTGAGCATGCTGGATAGGCAGGGCCACTCCCATTCTCCTTGTTTTTTAACAGCAGATTTTAAAATGTTTCTTGTTTTCTGCAACAAGCTGCTCTTGATGACCTTTGATCCTTCTCTAAATGTCTACAAGAAATGAGCATAAGGATCTTGAAATGATACCTAGTTGTGAGTATTTGACAAGTGGTTTTCCACCAGGATTTATTCTTCTTCCACTAGATCAGGAAAAATATTATTTTGAGAAAGAAACTCTTCCTCATCTTCATCACTTTCTGAACTGGAGGACTCATCATATACTGCAGTGCAGTCCTCTTGTAGCTCTGAGATCTTCTGATCTGGTCAGCTGAGCTCTGTGAATAGATCACTATATTCTTGAGCAGGGATTTGTTCTATTGCTTCCACTTTTTCAAGTGAAAGCTCCTTAGTTTCAAACTGCTCAAAAATTTCTTCCTTATTTTCCTCTTCACCCTGTGATATGGAAGGTTGCTGATCTCCAATCACATGAAAACTGTCACTGATGATTAGAGGTATAACAGAGTGAAAATCCAACGAATCTTCATCTATTACTATACTTTCATAACTTTCCTCATCAGTATCATAAATATCCTGCATGGGCTCATTACTTTCTTGAAGCTGATGTAAATGAATTTCCTCCCAAAAATCTATTAATGATGGCTTTTCAAGATCAACTTTTGTTTGGAAAACATCATCATCAGAAGAATCAAAACTAGGAAAATCATTGTAGTAAGTAATCCTACCAATCAGACATATTGGATTCTCAGCAAGTCCTTCTTCATTTTGATTTACAGGGGAGCTTTCTGGATCTGTACAACCAAGCTTAGTAGATGAATGGGCAAGAGTGCTTGTTCTATAAAAAGCTTCAGAGGCAGACTGCTAGTTTAATATTTGATCAATTTCTTCTTCTGTTAAAAGAGGGATGTCTTTTTCAACATGGACAGAAGAACAACAATCCTCTTTCTCTTGTGTTAGCTGATCTGGAGGTTGGATGTCTTCTTGAGCCTCTTCTATGATATCTTCAGTTGTGCTTGCAGGGAAATCTTCAGGATTTTATGATGTTTCCTTATCTCTTTATATTTCAAACAACTCCTCATGATCATGATGATACTCAGTCGGAATATAAGGCTCATGAGTTGTTTCTTCTATATGATCAGGATGCCACTCTCCTTGTGAAATCTAAGATGAATCATAATCTAGATGGGGAGTCCCTATATGTGCTGGTTCTCCTTCCACATCATATTCTGCATATTCTAAGTGTTCTTGTTCCCTCAGAGCAGCGTTCACTATTATCTTTTGCCATTAGGTCATGATATTCTCTTATCAGCATAGTACAAGATATAGGTAGGCAATCAGGCATTTCTTTATCACCTTCCTCTTCATCTTCTATAGATTCTTGAGCATCATACATGTCTTGCTCATTTTCTAGGTCTTGAGTTTGTTCTTGCTCTGAAAAAAGCATGGGTTGCTCTAGATAATCAACATTTAGACTAGTCCTATACCTTTCCACTATTTGTTCACGAAACATGGACATCACTCTTGTCATTCTATCCAACAAAGCATTTAGCTTTGTTTGCCTTTTCGTACTTGGATCCATGTTTGTAAAAGGAGGTCACTATATCTTCTCAAATAGTTTGGGGTCTTCTACTAGTGGAGTCATTTAGAATTTTGAGAGTTATGGAGTGTGGAGTCACCAGGTGGATGAATTTGAACGTTTGAAGCAAGATGTTGTCCACCATCAACAACTAAATACCAATCTAACTAGATATTTTGGGTCTTCTGAGGTCCTAAGGGTGTCTAAGATGAATTTCACTTAGAAGTCCCTAATATGGTCGCCATTATGTTGTGGTTCCTATGTTTTGGACAGATTGGAAAGACCAAAAGATAAGACAACATCAAACCACTTTGGGATCCTAGGATCTAGCCCTCCTCGATCCAAAGAGGGATCTATCTATAAATGTAAAGAATGATATATACTTAAGGCTCAAAATGAGGTATTAGGCTAGCTATGAAGCACAGGGGTTTTTTGGTTTGGTTTGTTTGGTTGGAGATCATTAACTGAGAAGGTCATGGAAGTAAATAAGGAAATGAATAGAAGGATGTTTTAGCATGGGAAGATAGGTCAAAAGAAAGGTTAATACATTGGGCTATGGAGTCATGAAAGGGGATTACTTGCATAACAACTATACAAGGGTTTCCATAGGGCAAGTCATCTATAGTAAAGGATGTTTTTAGATAGATGGTGGAATGGAACATTAAGAATGGGGAAAGAAAGAAACCAAAGTATAGTCTAAGATGAGGTCAGATATCATTTAAATACGGGCCTGCTTGTGACATACTTCAAAGGGAACTCTCATAAAAGACACAAAGGGTAGCTTAAGATCAAGTCAGATGTCATTTAAATCTAGACCTGATTTCAGCATACTTTCAAGGAAGACAATCCAGCAGTCCTCATAACCACTTTCAAACAGTAGAAAACATTTAAGATTAAACACAGAGTAAGGCCTAAGATCATAGAAATACTTTGAACCTCTAATGCTTTTGACACTAACTCAAAGGGATATTAGAAAGGCTAACTGTTGGAAAAGGAACCTAGTGAGACAGGGCTAGCTCTAATCTCCCATTTTCCCAATTCTTTTAGCTGAAACCAAACAAGAACATCTAAGGAAAATAAACTCCAAATTCATACATCAGTAAAAATGGACCAGCCAACTTCTACACTGGTTAAATTATGATGAATTTTCTCTTAGATACACAAATAGGAGAAAATATATAGATAAAGATTACAGTAAGACTTAGGGTACTTCCAGCAGTATGTCCTAATCTATGCTTGCTGTTCTTTATCAGAGAAATATGGACAGTGTGATAAACATGAAAGGAAATAGTTACAGTAAGAGTAACATCACTAATAATATAGACTAGAATCCTGCGAATCTGCTTGATTAATTGATGTGAAAAACCAATCACATACTTTCAGCTCAATGGCCTTTTACAATCTAGACTTCTCTTCCCAGCCTACTATATTACAGACTACTCAACTAATTCCCCTCAATAACAGTTCTAACAACTAATAGAATCCCAACAACCAACAACAAATTTTTAGTGAATACTTATGGGTGAATGAGGAGGTGGAGTAGTAGATATGAACTTGAATGATCCATTAAGACAGAGGGGAGGAAGAATTCGAATGCCCACTCTACATAATGGCTTTTCATTAACTTGTTTGTACTCTTTAGGCTGAATTATAAGTCTTTGTCAGTTTGATCATATCTTCATATATGTTCTTTGAAGTACTCTCTGACTGTAGGTACTCTGTTCTGTCTATTTTTGACCTTCGGAAGCTCTGGTAGGTGGGAAATTTCTTCTGAGCTGCATATATGTAGATATATCTCTGACTGCATTGAATGTGACCTGCGTTAATGGAAAATAGGACTATAGGGGGCAGTATGGGTAGATGGAACGTGACGAACCTCTCTGATTTGGCATCTAGAGGCTACCCTGCTCATGTGTCCTTTATTTTTCAATGATCTGGATCTGATTTTCACTTTGGCGCTAATACTCTCTATTTAGCTGATGTTTACTACGTTTTGGAGGCACGCAAAAGGTTTACACAGGCTGAGATGTTCCTTTTAGTGAAGAAATCCTTAGATCCCTTCCTATGAATCATCATCCCTAGCCTTTGTTCGATCTCTCTAAACTTTGGGAAAAACCTTTATAACCTGCAAAAAACCAGTAAAATTTGAGAAAAACCAGCGAAAAGGCTCAGAATTTGCTTTGGACGGCTTGGGAGCGAGGTTAAAATGGAGTCGTCGGTGTATATTAATCAACGAAGATCTATGGCTAAGATTGTTCAAATAAACACTTGGGAGAAAGGATGGAGGGCGAATGAATTGGGTTGCAAATTTAAATTAGAACAGTCTGATCACATAGACTGACGGCTAAGATTAAAGGACGAACAACACTATGGGGTCAGTGGTAAAGCGAAAAACCGAAGTGGTTTTCACAAAATGAAATGGTGGTAAATGGTATCGCCAAAAAAAATGCGATACGGTACGCCGCTTGACGTGTGTCCCTTTGAAAACTACTAGTTTCGCCATTTTTTCTTAGAGTTAATGTTCGGGCAGAAAAATTTTGTGAAACGCGATATCAACCGTCGAATAGGAGGGCCCAGATCCGACGGTGCGGACGATTGTGGTGGAGGAAGTTGTGGGGGATAGACCTTGACCGTCGGATCTGTGAAAATCAATAATGGGGATTCAATTGGGGGTTGGAATGGTGGAGGGTTAAGTGGTGGACGAGTGCGATGTGATTAAGCATTGGCCATTAGATATTTCTAAATAGACGGTTAAGATTGAATCGGGGATCGCAAATCGGACGAGAGAGGGGAAGGAAAAAATAAATAATTCAATTTAGTGTTAGTTGTCGGATCGAGGGCATGATCAACGGTTCAGATTGAATCAGGGATAACATAGGTGGAGGGAAACTAGATGGATGGTCGCGATGTGATTTAGCGCTGGCCATCAGATCTGATAAGATCAACGATGGAGATTGAAGCGGAGGTTGATGGAGCAAGGCTCGTCGCATCGGAAGATTTAGAAGAACAAAAGGACAAGACGGTAAAGGAAAGCTCTGATCGTGATTAGTGATTAGGCCTTAGCGCTTGGTCGTAGGTGCAGTTTATATGTGGGGAAAAGGGTTAAGAGCTAATCCGAAAGGGGCTTAAGCCCTAAAGTGTTAAAAGGGTGATTTTAGGCCAAAAAATAGGGTTTTTAAGGCTAAATGAGGGGTTCCGGTAGAGGAAATAAGTGATTTTTAAACCAGATAAAGGGCAGTCTGAGGTTTAAAAGGGGTTTTAGGAAGATTTAGAGGTTAAATGGAGGGTTAGAGAGGAATTTTGTAAAGGGAATAAGGGTGAAACATGGGGGATTTTTTGGGGATGAAATGGAGAAAATATAGGAAATGGAGGCCTTTTTGACATCAATTTTCTTCACCAATCAACAGGATTCTTTAATGGAAACAACAGTGAATATTCTTCAAGGAATAAAAGACACATAGAGGCTTCAAGAATGAAATATTTTCAAGGAAAATTCTTCTCTTGAATTCTTAGAACATATTTAGCCACCTGTTTGCTATGCCAAAAAGTTATAGGTGGCTAACACATGTAAAACACAACTGACCTCAAATTTATCACCTAATGGCATTTGGAGTTAGATAGATCCCATTCTTGTTGTCGCATATTTTAAATCATCATCAAGCATACACTTGTATGCTTGCCTCATACTCTTTAAGTTTGCCAAAGGCCACATGTTTGGATGCTCCACTATCCATGTACCATTTGACACCAAACATTGTGTTGGATGAAATAAATGATATCATGTAGAAGTATGTCACAAGCTTGGATGAAATCTCATCCACTCTGTTATCACCAAAATAGGACCTTGTTGATTAGACTACCCCAATGTACCTATTTCAAGAAAATATTTTGGCTGAGGCTTAGCCTCCTCAGCCTGAGAGGACTCTCTCAAGGGTTAATTATTTTGAATAAATATGTAAATGGATGGCTAACTCTATGGTTTATGATTTTTTATGTTTTTTGGTTGAAAGATGGAGACTAGCTACTATTGGGCTATGGAGTCAGTGATAGGGATAAAGATAAAAAAATATCTCTTCTTACAAAACTGAGGCTTGTATATACTTCAATGAAAGAGTGACACATTCAGGAAAGTCTCAATATCTTAAGGTTCAAAGGAAGTCAGAGCATGAGTGGATGAGTTATAAGTAATGATACCTCAAGATATTTAAAGGAAAGTATTTAACATACATTTATCAAATCTTAACACTTAAAGGAAGTCAGAGAATGAATGACCATGAATTCCAAGTAAAAATTATTAAACATTGAAAGAAACCATCCACAGATAGGACCTAAGAGCTCAATTCACCATAATTTAGCATTTACAGGAAGTCATACCATGTTCTCATGAATTCTGAGTAATAAGCATTAAAACTATGGAAGTAAAACATATGATAGAATATAAAGCTCACTAAAGTACACTAAGAATCTCAACCTTAGAAAAGTTAAACTGCTTCTATATATATCAGTGCATCCAAAGCATTTACAAAGTACATTTTTCTGATAACATTTTCCAACCCTTCATACATCGAAGTTTACACTATTTATAGGCACTCATCCTTTACAACAAATCATCCAAGTGGCTAGACCATTTAAATTTCAACCGAAACTTAAAACTAACCATAAACTATATTCTAGAGACTAATACTAACACCTTTTCGAAATAAGAGTAAGAGTCCTACCAGGACTTAAACTCCTAATTATTACATTCAAAAAAATTATCCAAATCTTCCTCGAAAGGAATCCAATATTTTTATCATGTTGATCCTTAAAAAAATATTAATACCATGACTTCCTTTGTGAAATAACTTTTCCCATCATTTAGGAGAAGTTAGTTTGATGACTTGGCACATGTAGACTAGTACCTTTCAAACTATTTCTTAATTGAAAATCTCCACTTAGAAAATCTGATACTGTAATGATCTAAAATTGGAATTTCCTACAATAATAAGAATACCTTAAGGTATTCCAAATTTTGAGAACAGAAATTAATCAACTCATGTAATGTGTTTGAACACATATCAATCATAATAATGATTACAACAACAAACTATGCATTTATACAATTCACCAAATGGGGAAAAGCAGCTATTTTTGCCTCAAAAATGCTATTTTCTGAATAATGAGTTAGAACAGTGGAAACTAATGGTTGTGTACCTTAGAATGGAAAATATAGGACATGCATGAAAAATATTTTCAGAAAAAAATGCCTTCAACTTAGCTAAACAGGCCTCCCATGCTCAAGACAGCTTAAAATTGCCAAAACCAAGGTTGCAAAATGCCGGAGCAACTGCACAAGTGTCTGCGCTATCTAAAGAAAGGTTAACATGGAAAATAGAGAAATAATACTGATAATTTTATTGCTATAATCAATTATGTACAAAATCAGAGATCTAATATCTTTTACACAAATACAAGAAAACCCGGCAAGGATTTCTTGACAAAAAAGATATACAAGATTAGTTGTTGCAAAATCTATGGTTGAATCACGTTGTATGGCTGAAGCTATGAAATATATGGATGAACATGCAAAGAGATGGCTGTAGATGTTCCCTCTATCTTTCAAAATTCAAGGTGGATCCTCCTCTTGGGAAACTAGCTCCTCAAAATGGGGTTTCCACCCCTTCCACTGCACACTTTAAGAAATAATGTAGTATTCTGAAGGGACTACCTTTTTGCTGAAGGTAGATGCTTGGTACAACACCAGGTAGTGGAAAATTGAGATCAAAATCGTCCTCTTAGATTTCTTGAACAAGATCTCCAAGAAAGAGTAGGGAATCCCTACTCGGGTAAACCCTTGCACTAAGCAGTGCAGAAAATTAGATAAACAGCTAAGTATCCAGGAAGTCTAAGAATACCTCATGAAAATATAATCTACAATATGTCCATACTCTTTTCATCTCCTTCATTATATAATTTGTGAGCTTCCTCACCAAGGGTCCCACCCACTATGAGGTTGCTTCCATGCAAAGTCTCCTCCAAAAAAACTGCGTTGTCCAACAAAATGGTTCAATGCATCTACACAGTTTCGTTGACTTGGTCAACCTTGAATGATTCTTCATGCCTTGTCCCTTTTCATACTCAAGGTGCCTTCATTTTTTCTAGCTGGATTTGATCCCTATTCACATTGAGTTGGCTTTATTTAGAATCCACTTCTTTGAGAGTAATTTATGTTGACTTGGTCAAACTTGACCTTGCCCACATATTTTAGACCTTGTTCACACATGTGGATGTTTGAAATAGTTATTACATGATCCCCTTTCACACTAGGATGGATTTTTAATCATACTTGAGCAAATTATGATAATCCTTGCTCAATTATTCATGCATCTAGATTCCGAAAGAAAAATTTAATATTCCTATTAGCTGAAGCTAAATTAGGAATATTACAGTCTCCCCCTCCCAAATGTTTCTTGTCCTCAAGCAACTGTAAGGGTGCTGAAAAATCTCCCCTCTTCCTCTTGTGGCACTCTCATCCCATAGTCTCCTCCATTGCTTCAGAATTTCTGCAAAAATTCCATCTCCCAATGGCTCCTCCAAAAGGTGCAAGTTGGCCTTTGGTGAATACACCCAATGGCTCTCCTCATGGAAGAATGGAAGGTGGTTGTGGAAACCTTCTTTCTGAACCATGGATTTCTCAAGAAGAAAATGATGACAATCATGGGGAATTTCATCATCAATGGAGGTCTTCCTCCTCCATGCCATCATCCAAATAAAATGAATCACCCTCCAGCTTGGTAATTCATAGAAACGTGTTGGGTGCAGTATAGGGTCTATAAATGTACCAACATTTAATTTCTCAATTCGGAGAGTTCATGAACTTCGAGACGTAGCAATGGAAATGCCAGAGAGAGTCCCTAGTAACCTGATAAAAAGAAATCTAGTCTATCTTGCGATTAATCTCAAAAATAAATGTTATCCTGCACTAATGCGAGAAACACCAATCCAAACAATTAAAAGCATGCGGAAAAGTAAAAGCAATCAATGGAAAAGGAAATTCTAATTGCAAGTAAACAGAAGGGAAATCAGAACTGGAAATCAAGCGGTTCCAACACAATAACAAAAATATTGTAAATGCTAGAATAAATTCAGAAGCAATTCAAACTATTCTTCTTGTACTAATTCCACCCGCACTATCGTATATTATAACGTGCTTACACTGCTGCAAGCAAAAAATCTTCTTGCACTAATTATATGTAAGAACAATCCATAATTTAAAGGAAACCATAATATTAATGAAGAATTTATCAATTAAAAAATCTAGTTTCCGTATTCATAAATATCGGCTCAGCAAATGTAAAAATCGCAGCTTTAAATATAAATTAATAGATCTGGATTAATTTACAAAATTAGAGTTAGAGCTCATAATGGCAGAGCCAATCTTATGGATTCAGACAATCTGGAGGGCACAATCATTATTTAAAATATTTCAGGTGCAAGTATAATTAATAATGCAGCAAATGAAATAGAAACAAATTGCAGCAACTCAAATTAACCTTAAAACTGGGAATAATGGATTGTAGCAAATCAAATTAATTTAAAATCCAACAAACAAGAATTGAAATGATATTTAAAATATGAGAGCAGTGTCGAGTTGGTCTGGTGACCAACCCATCCAACTCACACCCTCTTTAAGTGCCTGGTTCACACAAAAATCGAAATCATTAGATGCAAGAAATGAATAGACAAAGCATGAATAAAAATCGCTTCAATTAATTAAAAAAATAGTATTTTACATAATGCAGACATCGGCTAATCCCAGTAAGTAGGAGAAGAATTCCACGCTGAAATCAACGTGTTGCTACATTGGAACAACCTCTCCTCCCTTTTGCGCTATGCTTTCCTGTGCGCGTTTCTACCCTCTCCTTAATTGATTGACTAAAAAATTCCCCCTAGGCTTGGAGCCATGACTCTTCTTTTATAATTTTTTACATTCCAAACTTGGCATAAAACAAGCCAATCCTTTGCAAACATCATGGAGATTGAATCCCAACTAATTATCATTAATATAATATCATTACAACTATTTCCCTACTAAAATAATGGAGATTTACCACAAATTTCCCAAATCTGGGCATTTTCTAGAATTCTGGAAAATTTGGTAATTGTAACAAACTGCCTCCAAATCCCCCTTCGTATCTCTTCAACCGTTATGAATTTTGGGAAACTATTTTGATCTTATTCAATTTTTAATACTGGGATTAAAACCCATGTCACGAAATTTCTTTATTTTCCTTCATCTGCACAAAAACCGAGGCAGAAGTTGCCAGTTTGGAAACTTGTTCACTGTGCTTTCTAAAATCTGGAAACTACCTCTAGAGTTCCCTTCATATCTCCTCAACCATTATGAATTTTGGAAAATGGCCCATTGTATACTCAATTTCCCATACTGCGAAAAAACCCATGTTTCAGAATTTTGAGATTTGCAACGATCGGCGTGGAAATTGAGGAGTAAATCAGATGTTGGGACACTGCTACAAATTCAGGGCTGTAGCATTTGTAAAACTTGCACTGGTGCAGGAATGTTGTAAGTATTGATTTGGTACATGAACCTGTTGCATAGTGCAGGCAAGTAATTGTAGGTTCAAAATATGATCAAATGAAATTTCCCCTGCAACATACAAACCTTTATTAAACTTCCATTAATGGTACAGAAGAAGAAAAAAATACTTGCAACAATAATCATTTAATCAAACAGTAGCATGAGATATTTTGAGTGAAAATGAGACAAAAAAATAGGCCCAACATCCCCCCATGCTGACCATCTTGCATGTCCTCATGCAAGAAAATCTGGTGTTGTTACTCCTTTGCAAAAAACAAAACTAGAAACATGTATACACATTCATAATGATGTTCCTACAATTCTGCAGTATTACATTTACTGCACTTGATAAATCTTTCTCTTAAAAACAAATTTTCTGCTAGACTCTTTATTTACTTAAATTGATTTCAAGAAAACCTAAAATGAAAATTACCATGGAAAAATTAAATTGCAAGGATGGTGTTATTACTTGAGAAAAATAGACAACTTTTAAAATTTTCAAAAATAATATCTTGGAGGTATCCCTAATCAAAAGTTTCACTTTAACATCCTCATTATAAACATGAGTGACATGATTTAAACGATATGGTGTTATAGATAGACATAGTAATACCTTCCCATAATGATTATTTTACCATTATCCATGTATAGTTAAAGCTTCTCTTGTTTGGGCACAGTGAATTACCAACACTAAGGGTCCCCACGTCCATAAAAATCATTGCAAAAAGATAGAACTCCAAGGTATAACAACAGAAGGATTTTAAAGCCATTCTCAAAGAGATTAATAGTGAGTTCACAGAAAGAAAAATCAACCAAGTAAATTATAGTGTAGAGTCAACTTTAATAACACAGCCATGGCCCTACTGCCATCTGGCATCCATGGCCTCGACAGGGATACCTTTTAACCTTATGAAATGATTTTGTCCCACCTATTAGATATAGATTCAGATTTATTTGTGATCATTTACTTTTTCTCTTTTTATAATTTAATTGAAGGACGTTGTCTTGCCTTGGTAACCAGCTAACGACAATGCCATTCATGAGAAATAACAAGAACGAATGAGCTGGATCATGATGAGACCTCTCATCTTCTAGTTTTCCAACTGAAATTCGTTACCTTGGCTTGGTGACCAGTGCAGTAATGTAATTCTCCTTAGGACCCATGACCATTGTAGGTCGGCTCGCAATGAGACCTCCTATCCCTCAATTAATTCGTTTATGTTTTTAAAAAAAACTCTGATTATGATTAACCTCAGATGGATTACTTAATAGGCAGGGAAGAAAATCTACTCCTTAAGAGTGCAGGATGGCGTGAAAAGTTTTTAATTACTATTATTTACTGGTTGGTCATGCTATCCTAAGAAATTATTAAAAAACATCTCATATAAAGACCAAAAAGATTCCTTGAGTTTATCATGCTAGGGTTCTTTATGAAAGCTTATTAGAGTTTTGTAGGCATGGTCTACCATAGGAGGTTTTTCACTGGTCTCTTCGAAGAGGAATTTGAAAATATTTTCTGGATGATAGTTTGTTAAAATAAGAGAAAAGTATTACATGTAACTTATAACAATACATATTGATCCACAATCAAAGTCACTTTAAAAAAATGAAGTTTTAAGTGTAAAGTACTTTTGACAAGTTTTACCATGAGAATGCGTAATAATAAAAATTTCAAAAGCTATGCTTTTATGGAATCACAAGTTCAAGAGTGTTGTTATTCATCTTTATTCATTACCCTACCCTATTTTTAAAGAGAGAAATATCACCTTTAAGTGTAGGCATACTTCCAATGAAGCCATGTGCATAATAAAATGTTGATTATACTCACACTTAGTTTTAAAGAATAAACGTCAATATGTACCAAAGCGTGAGAAACCAGTTTCTTTAATTGACATGGTACCAAGATTTTTTGAATGATGAGTAAATAAGATGGGTTGATGGCTACTCGAAACCAAGATTCAATGGAATCAACATATTTATGATTCTCCAAATTATGCAAGCCTTCCACAGTTTGATAGTCAATCTCTTGTAAGCACAGAAAATATGGTCAAATACAAAAGATAAATCCCTCAAGTTCAGGCTCAAATATCTGATTTTCAGATTCACAAGAAAGGTTGACATAGATTCTAGAGCTTTGAGTTTCAACAACATTTTCAGAACAAGTTGCAATGAAAGATTTATCCTTAGGTGGTCTTTGAATTAAATCTTCCCAGGGTAAATGTTCTGCAATAATAGGGGAAGTTTCCAAATCCATTCCCTTTCCCAATATGGAAGGTGTAACATCTCGTTCAATATGGGAATCAACATAAAGAATAGGAAGTTCAAACTGTTGTGCAACTTGATGGTTTGGATTAAGGTTTTGGTGAAGGCTTGGACTAAGGTTTGTATTGGGATTATGGTTACGGTATGGATGAGGGTATGTACTAGGGTTAAGATCAGGTTGCACATGCAGCTGGGAACATGGAGGAGGATAACACAATGGTGTATTGGAAATAAATTGTGATTGTTGTTGGTGCTCATATGATTTAATTTGCATGGGAGATTTCCCCAGAGAAAATGATCCAGACGATTCTTGAGGCCATGGAGATATTTTGCTCAAGGATGAGGGCCAAGGAGAGGGCCATTGCAGCCATAAGGTGGGGTATTGAATCAAAGGAGGATTATAATTTTTCCATGGAACTGTAGGGTTGTAGATGTGTTTAGGAACCTGTTGGGGACAATAAATATTATTCCAAGTATTAAACGATGATGAGTTTTGAGTCATACCTGACGGTCGATTTTTTGCCTTACTTGATTCCTTAAATACCTATTGAAAACCCGGCATTGATGGAAAATAATTTGTTGATTGATTCTCCTTACACTGCTTCTATTCTTCCTGCAAAATCATCCAATTGTAAATTTAGAAAATATTTTGTAGCTCCTATTTTTGTGGTAGACTCAAAAAATTCATAAGAAATTTCTCGAGAATTCTTACCAATCTTGGAGATTCCTCTTGAATAACTAATTCATAATTTACAAACATAATCATATGGTACATGAGAAACATCACCTGCTCTTATAAGATTTAATGGTTCTAAAAATTCGTCTTTGATTCCTTTGAGTAGGAGTGTTTTCAAAGTATATTTTACCAAATTCTGATGTTTTAGTTTTTGGAGGTTGTATCTAAATGACTCCACATAATCCTCCTAGATTTCATTTTCCCCTTGTTTTATTCCAAAAATATCTTCACCGGCTTGGCAATAGTTTTGATATTTCTCCAAGAATACATTCTTCACGTCTTCCCATGTTTGAGTGTAGTTCCCACCAAGGCTCACAAACCATCAGAGAGCTACTCCTTTAGGAGTAAGAGGAAACACTTGCAACCCTTGACAATTAGTACAATAACCATATCCTCTACAAAGTACTTCAAACTCAAATAATAATGTATCTGTGTCTTCATTTTCCAAACCATCAAATTTTGGTTGTGCAGATGGGGAAATATTATGCATTTTAACCACTCCTAGATCTTTGATAGGAAATTCAAAAGTAAAAATGTTTTCCATTTCTTACCAAACTAAAAGAGGTTCTCCATGTACTACTTCGAGACTCCTTTTTTTAATGTTTCTTCCGACTAATCAATAAAATAGGTGCATTGAATGATTGATGTTAGCCTCAAACTCTTCATTGAAAATTGCCTCAAAATACCATTTTTCTATCTTCAATGAGACCATTAGTACATTTGTTAGCACATGAATAGTGTATATATATATATCTGTGTAGGGTGGGTGGGGGGTTACTAAAACATTAAATAAAATGAGAAACCTTAAAGCAAAAATGCAGGAGAGAAATAAATTCAAAGAACATAAAATTGCAAGAGAAACTAGGTGAAGGAATAGAAACCAAATGCAACAGGTCACCAAGGTCAATCCCCTAAGCACCTCCCCATCGACGGCGCCAAAATGTTGGGTGTAGTATAGGGTCTATAAATGTACCAACATTTAATTTTTCAATCCAAAGGGTTCATGAACTACGAGACACAGCACTGGAAATTCCAGAGAGAGTCCCTAGTAACCTACAAAACAAATTCTAGTCTATCTTGCAATTAATCTCGAAAATAAACGTAATCCTGCACTAGTGCAAGAAACACCAATCCAAACAATTAAAATCATGCGGAAAATTCACCTTCACTAAGTGGGCCCGTAGGCTATTTTTGGGACAAGTGTATTTTTAGACTATGTCTATTTTTAGACATGTCGATCATATTCTATGAGTTGTAGGATGCTATTTGTGGATGGTTGGTCAAGTTGGAAAAATAGATGGATTTCTATTTTTAGACATATTGGGCGGAATCTATTTTTAGTTTGCCAGTCTAAAAATAGATATGTCGAATATTATTAGCTCTTAATAATATTTAGACTATAAACATTATCTTATTCTCTTGGAGCACTTCAGTTAAGTGCACAGATGTGGCACAGGAGATTACAAAAGTAATTGCGCTATTTCTTAGGGTTAAGTGGAGCTATTGCGTGGAGACTTCAGTTAGAACTCATGTGACAAAGTTTGGTGGAGTTCTAGAAGTAGTTGGTGGAGTTGTGTTCATTTTAACTAAGTTAAACATAGTTGAGCTAGCTGTATCTAGTATAACTAATTGATACACTAGTAAGAGTGGTGTGAATTAATATTCATTAATTCATTAATTATTAACTCATTAATCAACTAAATAATACATCAGTTAACTACAATGCATGGACAGTTTTAGTGGAGACCAGTGAAGAGGTAGGTGAAAGAGCAGTGTGACTATCAGTTGTGACTATAATGTTGCATGATTTGCAACACACAGTGGTTGGAGATGCCAATGAGGATTGCGTGAGCAAGGATGGACCAATTAGATTTAATTCAAAGCCATTCTTCAGTAGTGATTGTGCAGTAGAGGAAGGCTAGCATGTGGCAGAGATTGGAGCATGAGATTTGCTAGATCAGACCTGATTAGTGTGTAGCAATTGGAGATTGTACTGAGAGCTTGTGAGGAGATTTGTATGATTATTGTTACATGATCTCTATGACATATAATATACAAATAGTTGGGGGTTTTTAGCTTTAAGATCTCCCATAAATACTGTGTTCATATGTGTGATTTTTTATGGTTTTAATGTGTGCATGCAATTGATTTTATTTCCTTAATTAATGATCAATGGTAGAAGAGATTATGTATTGTGCATGAAGTCAAATAGTGTGTGATTAGGAGAATCTCGGATTTATAACATATTAGTTATATAATTTCTACATGGTATCAAAGCGATATTGATCATTGGAGCAATTGCAAAACATTGAAGCAGTTGAGTTTTGTGTAGGTGGAATTCGAATTTGCAGCAGTTTTTTCTTTGTGTCGAAGTTGAGATGTCTTTCAACAGATTGCAATTGGAGTATGCCCTTGAGGGCAGCTCGAATTATGTTGCATGGAAGGATAGCATGGAGGCGGTGCTAGATGACAATGGGTTGAAGGATTTCATAGATGTAGAAATTCCAAAGCCTTCTTCTAGCGATGATGTCGCACTTGACGCATGGAAAAAGAAGACAACAAAGTGTCGAAGGATTCTGTTGGAAGGTGTGAAGGATCACATAGTGTCTAGCCTTCATGGTAAAGCTTCTCCATTCTTGATGTGGAAAGCCTTGACAAATTTATTCCAAAGCAAAAGTGACCAGAGGAAGTTGGCGCTCAAGGATAAACTTAGGAACATAAAAATGGAGAAAGGCGACAGTATACCCAAGTACCTCACGAATTTTGTCCAGTGCAAGGATGAGCTGGGAAGTGTGGGGGTTACTATAGATGATGAGGAATTGGTGAGCTTGGCTCTCCTTGGGCTTTTGAAGAGTTGGCATTCCTATCAGGACTCTGTCAATGGTCGAGAGAAATTTCCAAGATGGGAGCGACTTTGGTTGTATCTTGTGCAAGAGGAGATAAGGTGGCGTACCAGGGAAAAATCTTCATCAAAGAATGGAGATGAAGAAAATTGTTCTTTGGATGCCAAAGCAAGGAAGGGGAAGAGCAAGAAGAATGCTCCTCAATCTGGTGTGAAAGGCAAGAAGCAGGACATGTCCAAGGTGAAGTGCTTTCACTGTCACCAACACGGACATTACGCCACTAATTGTCCACAGAAGAAGAAAAATATATAGGTTGTTGAATCTGCAGCTAGAGAGGCCTTAGCCTCGCAGTTTGAGCTATATTTTTCACTAATCGCATGCTTGGTCTCAAGTATGATGGGTTCAGTGTGGTTTCTTGACAGTGGTGCGTATTTTCATATGACCGGAGACAAAGATTTTTTTACTGATCTGGATGAGAAGGATCTTGGAGTGCACATCGAGATGGGGGATGATGGTAGATACAGTGCGACCAGTATCGACACCATTTCCTTTGAGAGGGAGTCTAGTAAACCCTTTGTATTAAAGGAAGTGATGCATGTTCCAGGATTGAAGAAGGATCTTATCTCTATGGCTATCTTAGAAGACAAGGGATATGATGTTGTCTTTAGTGAGGGAAAGGCTTTTCTGCGCAGTAAGGCAACTGGTGAAACCCGAAGGATAGGGATTCGAGTTAAGAACCTTTATCAGTTGCAAGTATATGGCTGCGTAGCAATGGTAGGTAAGGCAAAAGGAGTGGTGAGCTAGGATGAGGGTGAGCTATGGCACAGGAGATTGGGCCATATTCACCATGGTGCTTTGAAAATTTTGCAGCAGATTTCTACCGGGCTTCCCAAAGGTACATTTGCACAGTCAGATCAGTGTAAGGGATGTACTTTCGGAAAATTTGTGAAAGCCACCTTTCATAGGAAGGATAGTCATGCCACGACGATCCTTGAGAGAATTCACACAGACGTGTGTGGACCTTTCTCAGCAGCTTTGACAACAAAGCATAGGTATTATGTGATCTTTGTTGATGACTTTTCTCGGAAGTGTTGTATCTTCTTCATGCAGAAGAAGAGCGAGACATTCTCTAAGTTCTGTGAGTTTCCAAATTCATTCTCTTTCCCAATATGGAAGATGTAACATCTCGTTCAATATGGGAATCATCATAAAGAATAGGAGGTTCAAACTGTTGTGCAACTTGATGGTTTGGATTAGGGTTTTGGTGAAGGCTTGGACTAAGGTTTGGATTGGGATTATGGTAAGGGTATGAATGAGGGTATGGACTAGGGTTACGATAAGGTTGCACATGTGGCTAGGAACATGGAGGAGGATAACATAATGGTGTATTGGAAATAAATTGTGATTGTTGTTGGTGCTCATATGATTGAATTTTCATGGGAGATTTCCCTAGAGAAAAATATCAAGACGATTCTTGAGGCCATGGGGATATTTGGATCGAGGATGAGGGCCAAGGAGAGGGCCATTGCGGCCATAAGGTGGGGTATTGAATCAAAGGAGGATTATAAGTTTTCCATGGAACTGTAGGGTTCTATATGTGTTTAGGAACCTGTTGGGGACAATACATATTATTCCAAGTATTAAATGATGATGAGTTTTGAGTTATACCTGACGGTCGATTTTTCTCCTTGCTTGATTCCTTAAATACCTATTGAAAACCCGGTAGTGATGGAAATAATTTTTTGAAGGATTCTCCTTACACTGCTCCCATTCTTCCTGCAAATCATCCAATTGTAAATTTAGAAAAGATTTTGTAGCTCCTATTTTTGTGGTAGAATCTAGAAATTCAGAAGAAAGTTCTCGAGAATTCTTACCGATCTTGGAGATTCCTCTTGAATAACTAATGCACAATACAAACATCATCATATGGTACGTGAGAAACATCACCTACTCTTATAATATTTAATGGTTCTAAAAATTCATCTTTGATTCCTTTGAGTAGGAGTGTTTTCAAAGTATCCTTTACCAAATTCTTATGTTTTGATTTTTGGAGGTTGTATCTAAATCACTCCACATAATCCTCCAAGATTTCATTTTCCCCTTTTTTTATTCTAAAAATATTTTCAACGGCTGGCAATAGTTTTGATATTTCTCCAAGAATACATTCTTCATTTCTTCCCATGTTTTAGTGCAGTTCCCACCAAGGATCATGAACCATTGGAGAGCTGCTCCTTTAAGAGTAAGAGGAAACACTTGCAACCCTTGACAATTAGTACAAAAACCATATCCTCTACAAAGTACTTCAAACTCAAATAAGAATGTATCTAGGTCTTCATTTTCCAAACCATGAAATTTTGGTAGTGTAGATGGGGAAATATTATGCATTTTAGCCACTCCTAGATCTTTGATAGGTAATTCAAAAGTAAAAATGTTTTCCATTTCTTACCAAACTAAAAGAGGTTCTCCATGTACTAATTCGAGACTCCTTCTTTGAATGTTTCTTCCGACTAATCAGTAAAATATTTGCATTGAATGATTGATGTTACCCTCAAACTCTTCATTGAAAAATGCCTCAAAATACCATTTTTCTATCTTCAACGAGACCACTCATACATTTGTTAGCACATGAATAGTGTGTATATATATGTGTGTGTGTGTGTGTGTGTGTGTGTGTAGGGTGGGTGGGGGGTTATTACAAAATTAAATAAATGAAAAACCTTAAAGAAAAAATGCAGGAAAGAAATAAATTCAAAGAACATAAAATTGCAAGAGAAACTAGGTGAAGGAATAGAAACCAAATGCAATAGGTCAACAAGGTCAATCCCCTAAGCGCCTCCCCGGAAACGGCGCCAAAAATTTGGGTGAAGTATAGGGTATATACATTTAATTTTTCAATCCGGAAAGTTCGTGAACTTCGAGACGCAGCACTGGAAATGCCAGAGAGAGTCCCTGGTAACCTGCAAAAAAAATTCTAGTCTATCTTGCGATTAATCTCAAAAATAAATGTAATCCTGAACTAGTGCGAGAAACACCAATCCAAACAATTAAAATCATGCAGAAAATTAAAAGAAATCAATGCCAAAGGAAATTATAATTGCAAGTAAAGAGAAGGGAAATCAGAACTAGAAATTAAGCAGTGCCGGAACAATAACAAAAATACTGTAAATGTTGTAATAAATTCAGAAGCAATTCAAACTATTATTCTTGTACTAATTCTACCTATACTACTGTATATTGTAACGTGCTTGAATTGGTGCAAGCACAAAATATTATTGCACTAATTATATGTAAGAACAATCCAGAAGTTAAAGGAAACCATACTATTAATGAAGAATTTATCAATTCAAACATCTAGTTTCTGTATTTATAAAGATCGGCTCAACAAATGTAAAAATCGCAGCGTTAAATATAAATTAATAGATCTAGATTAATTTACAGTATTAGAGTTAGAGCTCATAATGGCAGAGTTGATCTTATGGATTCAGACAATCTGGAGGGCACAATTATTGTTTAAAATATTTCAGGTGCAAGTATAATCAATAATGCAGCAAATGAAATAGAAACAAATTGCAGCAATTCAAATTAACCTTAAAACTTGGAATAATGGACTGCAGCAAATCGAATTAATTTATTATCAAACAAACAAGAATTGAAATGCTATTTAAAATATGAGAGCGGTGTTGAGCTATTCTGACGGCCAACCCAGCCAACTCACACCCTCTTTAGGTGCCTGGTTCACACAGAAATCGAAATCATTAGATGCAAGAAATGAATAGAAAAAGCATGAATAAAAATCTATTCAATTAATTAAAAAAAAAAATTTTACATAATGCAAACATCGACTAATCCTAGCAAGTAGGAGAAGCATTCCACACTAAAATCCATGTGCTCCTACATTGGAACAACCTCTCCTCCCTTTTTCATTATGATTTCCTGTGCGTGCTTCTCCTCTCTACTTAATTCATTGACTAAAAAATTCCCCCTAGGCTTGGAGCCATGACTCGTCTTTTCTAATTTTTTACATTCCAAACATGGCATTAAACAAGCCAATCCTTTTCAAACATCATGGGGATTGAATCCCAACTAATTATCATTAATAGAATATTAGTACAACCGTTTCCCTACTGAAATAATGGAGATTGACAATGAATTTCCAAAATCTGGGTATTTTCTAGAATTCTGGAAAATTTGGTAATTGTAACAAGCTACCTCTAAAGACCCCTTTGTATCTCCTCAAACGTTATGAATTTTGGAAAACCATTTTGAGCTTAGTCAATTTTCTATACTGGGATAAAAACCGATGTCATGGAATTTCTTTATTTTCCTTCATTTGCACAAAAATTGAGGCAGAAGTTGGTAGTATGGAAATGTGTTGACTGTGTTTTCTAGAATTATGGAAAATTTGGTATTTTTAACAAAATGCCTCCAAAGCTCCCTTCATATCTCCTCAACCATTACGCATTTTGGAAAATGGCTCGCATTTTACTCAATTTCCTATACTGGGGAAAAACCCATCTTTCATAATTTTGAGATTCGCAATGATCGGCGTGGAAATCGAGGAGTATATTGCCTGTCGGGAAACTTCTACAAATTCGGGGCTGTAGCATTTGTAAAACTTGCACTGGTGCAGGCACACTGTAAGAACTGATTTGGTACAGGAATCTATTGCATAGTGCAGGAAACTAATTGTAGGTTCAAAATATGATCAAATCAACTTTAACCTGCAACATACAAAACCTTATTAAACTTCCATTAATGGTACAAAATAAGTAACAAATACTTGCAACAATAATCATTTAATCAAACAGTAGCATGCGATATTTTGAGTGAAAAATGAGACAAAAATGAGGCCCAACATCCCCATATGCCTACCATATTGCATGTCCTCATGCAATAAAATCTAGTACTATTACTCCTTTGCAAAAATCAAAATTAGAAACATGTATAAACATTCATAATGATGTTCCTGCAATTCTACATTATTACATTTCCTGCACTTGATAAAGCTTTCTCTTAAAAATAGAGTGTCTGCTAGACTCTTTATTTACTTAAACTGATTTCAAGAAAACCTAAAATGAAAATTACCATGGAAAAATTAAATTGCAAGGATGGTGTTATTACTTGAGAAAAATAGACAACTTTTAAAAATTTTAAAAATAATATCTCGGAGGTATCCGTGATCAAAAGTTTCACTTTAGCATCCTCATTATAAACATGAGTGACATGATTTAAACGATATGGTGTTATAGGTATACAGAGTAATACCTTCCCATAATTATTATTTTACCATTATCCCTGTATAATTAAAGCTTCTCTTGTCTGGGCACAGTGAATTACCAGCACTAAGGGTCCCCACATCCATAAAAATCCTGCCAAAAAGATAGAACTCCAAGTTATAACAACAGAAGGATTTTAAAGTCATTGTCAAAGAGATTGATAGTGAGTTCATGGAAAGCAAAATCAACCAAGTAAATTATAGTGTAGAGTGAACTTTAATACCACAGGCATGGCCCTGCTGCTAGCAGGCTTCCATATGGTCAACAGGTATACCTTTTAACCTTACGAAATGATTTTGTCCCACCTATTAGATATAGATTCAGAGTTATTTGTGATAATTTACTTTTTCTCTTTTTATAATTTAATTGAAGGACGTTGTCCTAGCTTGGTAACCAGCTAATGACAATGCCATTCACGAGAACTAACAAGAATTAATGAGTCGGCTCGCGATGAGACCTCTCATCTTCTAGTTTTGCAACTGAAATCCACTACCCTGGCTTGGTGACCAGCGTGGTAATGTCATTCTCCTTAGGACTGATGACCATAGTAGGTCACCTTGCAATGAGACCTCCTATCCGTCAATTAATTCGTTTATGTTTAAAAAAAAAAACTATAATTATGATTAACCTCAGATGGATTACTTAATAGGTGGGGATGCAAATCTACTCCTTAAGAGTGCACGATGGCATGAAAAGTTTTTAATTACTATTATTTACTGGTTGGTCATGCTACCCTAACATCTTATTAAAAAAAATCTCATATAATGACCAATAATATTACTTGAGTTTATCATGCTAGGGTTCTTTATGAAAGCTTATTAGATTTTTGTAGGCATGGTCCACCATAGGAGGTTTTTCACTGGTCTCTTCGAAGAGGAATTTGAAAATATTTTCTGGATGATAGTTTTTTAAAATAAAAGAAAATTATTACATGTAACTTATAACAATACATATTGATCCACAATCAAAGTCACTTTAAAAATATGAAGCGTTAAGTGTAAAGTTCTTTTGACAAGTTTTACCATGAGAATGCGTAATAATAAAAAATTCAAAAGTTGTGATTTTATGGAATCACAAGTTCAAGAGTGTTGTTATTCATCTTTATTCATTACCCTACCTTATTTTTAAAGAGAGAAATATCACCTTTAAGTGTAGGCGTACTTCCAATGAAGCCATGTGCATAAAAAATGCTGATTATACTCACACTTAGTTTTAGAGAATAAACGTCAATACGTACCAAAGCGTGAGAAACCAGTTTCTTTAATTGACATGGTACCAAGAGTTTCTGAATGATGAATAAATAAGAAGGGTTGATGGCTTCTTGAAACTAGGATTCAATGGAATCCACGTATTTATGATTCTCCAACTGATGCAAGTCTTCCACAATTTGATAGTCATTCTCCGATAAGCACAAAAAATCTGGTGAAAGACAAAAGATAAATCCCTCTAGTTTAGGCTCAAATATTTGATTTTCAGATTCACAAGAAAGGTTGAGATAGATTCTAGGGCTTTGAGTTTCAACAAAATTTTCAGAACAAGTTCCAATGAAAGATTTATCCTGAGGTGGTCTTTGAATTAAATCTTCCCGGGGTAAATGTTCTGCAATAATAGGGGAAGTTTCCAAATTTGTATCCTTTCCCGATATGGAAGGTGTAATATCTCGTTCAATATGGGAATTAGTAGAAAGAATAGGAGGTTCAAACTGTTGTGCAGCTTGATGGTTTGGATTAGGGTTTTGGTGAAGGCTTGGACTAAGGTTTGGATTGGGATTATGGTTAGGGTATGGACTAGGGTTAAGATAAGGTTGCAAATGCAGCTAGGAACATGGAGGAGGATAACATAATGGTGTGTTGGAAATAAATTGTGATTTTTTTTGGTTATCATATGATTGAATTTGCATGGGAGATTTCCCTAGAGAAAAATATCTAGACGATTCTTGAGGCCATGGAGATATTTAGCTTGAGGATGAGGGCCAAGGAGAGGGCCATTCCGGCCATAAGTTGGGGTATTGAATCAGAGGAGGATTATAAGTTTTCCATGGAACTGTAGGGTTGTAGATGTGTTTAGGAACCGATTGGGGACAATAAATAGTATTCCAAGTATTAAATGATGATGAGTTTTGACTTATACCTGATGGTCGATTTTTCTCCTTACTTGATTCCTTTAATACCTGTTGAAAACCTGGCAGTGATGGAAATAATTTGTTGAATGATTCTCCTTACACTGCTTCCGTTCTTCCTGAAAATCATCCAATCGTAAATTTAGAAAAGATTTTGTAGCTCCTATTTTTGTGGTAGATTCCAAAAAAATTAGAAGAAAGTTCTCGAGAATTCTTACCGATCTTGGAGATTCCTCTTGGATAACTAATGCACTATTTACAAACATCATCATATGTTACGTGAGAAACATCACTAGCTCCTATAAGATTTAATGGTTCTAAAAATTTTTCTTTGATTCCTTTCGGTAGGAGTGTTTTCAAAGTATCTTTTACCAAATTCTTATGTTTTGATTTTTGGAGGTTGTATCTAAATCGCTCCACATAATCCTCCAAGATTTCATTTTCCCCTTGTGTTATTCCAAAAATATCTTCACTGGCCTGGCAATAGTTTTGATATTTCTCCAAGAATACATTCTTCATGTCTTCCCATGTTTGAATGCAGCTCCCACCAAGGCTCATGAACCATCAGAGAGCTGCTCCTTTAAGAGTAAGAGGAAATACTTGCAACCTTTCACAATTAGTACAATAACCATATCCTCTACAGAGTACTTCTAACTCAAATAAGAATGTATCTGGGTCTTCATTTTCCAAACCATAAAATTTTGGTAGTGCAGATGGGGAAATATTATGCATTTTAGCAACTCCTAGGTCTTTGATAGGAAATTCAAAAGTAAAAAAAATTTCCATTTCTTCCCAAACTAAAGGAGGTTCTCCATCTACTACTTTGAGACTCCTTTGAATTTTTCTTCCAAATAATCAGTAAAATAAGTGCATTGAATGATTCATTTTAGCCTCAAACTCTTCGTTGAAAAATGCCTCAAAATACCATTTTTCTATCTTCAATGAGACCACTCGTACATTTGTTAGCACATGAATAGCGTGTATATATATATATATATATATATATATATATATATATATATATATATATATATATATCTGTGTGTGTGTGGGTGAGGGGTTATTATAACATTAAATAAAATGACAAACCTTAAAGAAAAAATGCAAGAAAGAATTAAATTCAAAGAACATAAAATTTCAAGAGAAACTAGGTGAATGAATAGAAACCAAATGCAACAAGTCACCAAGGTCAATCCCCTAAGTGCCTTCCCGGAAATGGCGCCAAAATGTTGGGTGCAATATAGGGTCTATAAATGTACCAACATTTAATTTTTCAATCTGGAGAGCTCGTGAACTTCGAGATGCAGCACTGGAAATGCCAGAGAGAGTCCCTGGTAACCTACAAAACAAATTCTAGTCTATCTTGCGATTAATCTCGAAAATAAATGTAATCCTACACTAGTGCGAGAAACACCAGTCCAAACAATTAAAGGCATGTGGAAAATTAAAAGAAATCAATGCAAAAGGAAATTATAATTGCAAGTAAACAGAAGGGAAATCAGAACTGGAAATCAAGCGGTGCCGAAACAATAACAAAAAGACTGTAAATGCTAGAATAAATTCAGAAGCAATTCAAACAATTCTTCTTGTACTAATTCTGCCTACACTACTGTATATTATAACGTGCTTGCACTGGTGCAAGCAGAAAATATTCTTGGACTAATTATATGTAAGAACAATCCAAAAGTTAAAGGAAAAGCATAATATTAATGAAGAATTTATCAATTCAAACATCTAGTTTCCATATTTATAAATATCGGCTCAACAAATGTAAAAGTCACAGCTTTCAATATAAATTAATAAATCTTTATTAATTTACAGAATTAGAGTTAGATCTCATAATGGTAGAGCCAATCTTATGGATTCAGACAATCTGGAGGGCACAATAATTATTTAAAATGCTTCAGGTGCAAGTATAATTAATAATTCAGCAAATGAAATAGAAACAAATTGCAGCAACTCAAATTAACCTTAAAACTTGGAATAATGGATTACAGCAAATCAAATTAATTTAAAATCAAACAAACAAGAATTGAAATGCTATTTAAAAGAAGAGAGCAATTTTGAGCTGGTCTAGCGGCCAACCCAGCCAACTCACACCCTCTTTAAGTGCCTGGTTCACACAGAAATCAAAATCATTAGATGCAAGAAATGAATATACAAAGCATGAATAAAAATCGCTTCAATTAATTAAAAAGTTGTCTTTTACATAATGCAGACATCGAATAATCCCAACAAGTAGGAGAAGCATTCCACTCTGAAATCCACGTGCTGCTACATTGGAACAACCTATCCCCCCGTCTGCACTATGCTTTCCTGTGCGTGCTTCTCCCCTTTGCTTAATTGATTGACTAAAAAATTTCCCCTAGGCTTGGAGCGATGACTCTTCCTTTATAATTTTTTACATTCCAAACTTGGTATAAAACAAGCCAATTCTTTGCAAACATCATGGGTATTGAATCCCAACTAATTATCATTAATACAATATCAGTACAATCGTTACCCTACTGAAATAATGGATATTTACCACGAATTTCCCAAATCTGGGCATTTTCTAGAATTCTGAAAAATTTGGTAACTGTAACAAACTGCCTCCAAAGCCCCCTTTGTATCTCCTCAACTGTTATGAATTTTGGAAAACCATTTTGAGCTGAGTCTATTTTCTATACTGGGATAAAAACCCATGTCGCGAAATTTCTTTTTTTTCCTTCATCTGCACAAAAATCGAGGCGGAAGTTGGCAGTCTGGAAACTTGTTAACTGTGTTTTCTAGAATTCTGGAGAAATTGGTATTTTTAACAAACTGCCTCTACAGCACCCTTCATATCTCCTCAACTATTACGTATTTTGAAAAATGGCCTACACTGTACTCCATTTCGTGTACTAGGGAAAAAACCAATGTTTCAGAATTTTGAGATTCACAACGATCGGCGTGGAAATCGAGGAGTAAATCGGCAATTGAGAAACTGCTACAAATTTGGGGCTCTAGCATTTGAAAAACTTGCACTAGTGCAGGCACACTGTAAGAACTGATTTGGTACAAGAATCTATTGCATAGTGCAGGTCAGTAATTGTAGGTTCAAAATATGATCAAATCAACTTTAACCTGCAACATACAAACGTTTGTTAAACTTCCATTAATGGTACAAAAGAAGTAACAAATACTTGAAACAACAATCATTTCATGAAAAAGTAACATGAGAGGTTTTGAGTGAAAAATGAGACAAAACTGAGGCCCAATAAAAAGCTCCTCCCAAGTTCTCATGAGAGACATGTCCCAAGTGCTCCAACCAAACATATGGTCCACATCATAAAGAAACAATTAGTATGCAATGGTGGCCATATAGTTTCCCATGTTCCCCTTGGAACATGTAGTGCAGAAAAGGTAGGGACTCTCTTCCCCTAAAGACACACCCAACAAATGTGTCTTTCCTCCAACCATGACCCCAAAAAAATTAAGAACATCTTCAGCATGTGGGATCATAAGTAATATCATGCTAGCTGCCATATAAAATAAGGGAGAAGGAAAATGGTCCCTCATATGCAACCAGTGCAGTTTTCCTCCTAACTACCATAGAATATGATATAACAAGTGTTCTTCCCAACACTTTTTTGCTGCCCCATCCTTCTTTCATTTTTGGAGAAGGTGTATGATGGTTGGTGTAAAGGAACCACACCATGGAGAGTGCATCATCTTTCCAAGTACTCGCAAAGAATGGCCAACATCGCCATTGTTCATGGCCCAAAGTGGCTCATGAAGCCCATCAGAAAAGGTGCTATCTCTTCGAGCCAAGACCTGCACATGAGTGTTGAGAAGATACAAGTATATAATGAATACATCATGACTTTCAGCAATACAATGTTTGTTATATACTTGTCTAAAATCAGCAAGGTAGCTCATGGATGATCTCCCTCCCACACTCAATAAATAAGGAGATGATAATGATAACTCTTCCCAAGAGCTATGTTCCTCCTCAACCAGAAAATGATCCATGCACTTACTCATATGATATTTCATCTCCTCTCTAAAATTTCCCACATGAATCCATCTAATATAGTATGACATGTTTTAATGAAACTAGTGGGATTTGAAAGTAAGACCTCATAGATTGTGTTAAGTAGTTTTTCCTTGAGCTTGGAATATTTAGTTAAGTAGATCTAATCATGAACATGAATGATTCCATTAACTACTTTATACTTTCCAGCCATTTCTTGCCCATCAAGAACCTTACATGTGAATAGGTCCTTGGAATATTCCATCAAGATTTGGGACTCCCAATAAGGGTCTAGACTTCCGAACATTGACAGCATTGTAGAAATTTGAAATGATGTATTTATCATATGATGGCTCTCCACCTTGACATGCTTGATGTCAAAGTCACTTGTTGGAGTATTCCCAACCTTCTTTTGCTTCCCCTCTTGTAGTTGATCTTGCTCAAGGTAATATTGGAGTTTAGGAAACTCACCCTTCCCTTGAAAGGTCCTCTTTCTCAAAAACTTCCACCTCTTTGCTCCTGCATGTAGAAATGAAATTATTTCTTTGTTATGTTCAGAAATATTCATTATATATTGGAGTATCCTTTTCTGTCCCAAATTTATGGAATAGCCTCTTGATACTATGCTCATATCAGCACAAATTTCTGAATCTATCCCCTCCAACGCAAATAGATGAATGGAAGAAAACAAGGTCAACTTTAGAAATTTTCCTAGCCTTCCATCAATGGTTTTCAGCACTGTAGTGGCTCCTTCCAGAGTTCCCTCTTTAAAAAAATATGTTGCTAATACATATAGTTTAGAGAGCACTTTATTTTCCTCCAATCAGGAGGTCTTCTTGCTGAAATGCCTCCTTGCAAAGAGGCATCAAGGAATAGAGTAGGATGTGAATGTAGGTGGACAGATTTTCCCCTACCTTTGTTACATGGGTCCTCTTGCCTGATTTGTTCTTTCAAATTCTGAAATAGAGAACTGTTCATGCTCTTCATCTTATGATGCCATTCCTCCTCTTTTCCTCCTCCTATCTTCAATATCCCATCACTTAGCAATGAAAGTACATGCTACTCATGTGTGATGCCAAGAACCCTATGTGTAAGACCTTGTGGAACTCCTTGCAAGAGTGAAAGAGTTTATTTTCCTGGAGAAATTTCTCCATCCTCTTCTCCATGAGGTGCTTGAGGTTCCCTTGTCATTACTGCGTTATTCTCCACTGCCTTCCCTTTCTCCTCTTCAATAGTTGAAGTTGCCTTATCTTCAATAAGAGACCTGAAATCTTGGTCTTCTTTTGAAGAAGGAATCTTCATGTCTTTCCTTTGAGAAGAAAGCCCTTCATCCAAAGGATATCTTTCCCTTGGAAAAGCATCAAGCAAGCTCACGCCCTCTTCATTGGTTTTCAGAAATGGAGTTGGATAGATAGACCCCCCCAACTCATGCAAAAGTTTTGTTTGATGTGGTTTGATAGTTGCAATAGAAGATGTTTCACATGAAGTATCATCAAACCTCTCTACTAGACTTTCAATGAAATTTGCACAAGTAGATGTATTTGCATTCTTTAAGTAAAATGACTCAAATAACCACCAAGCATAGGCCTTACCCTCAAAATTCAGCGCTGCTACTTTGATGGCCTCGAATTCTGAAACTTGATGTTGCTACACAAAGGTGTCTAGCTCCTTCACCCAAGCCCTCGCTGGACATAGAGGTGATCCATCAAAAGTGGATAGAAATAATCTACCCTCACCCTGATTCTTGCTCCTTGTGCTCTTTTCCTCCTTCATTTTGCAAAACCCTTGGAAGTTCAAGTGATCTTTGAACTCCTCGGATTGATATTCATATTCCTGCAAATAATCACCGAGAGTATCTTTATTTGGCACATCTCCTTTCTTCCTCTTCATGAAGAAATTGCTGATAGAACGTTGTAGATATGATGATATGGCTGAGTGCTCATATCCAAAATATGAGGACTTAGAATCTTCCTCCGGTATAGATTTTTTTGAGGGATCTTCATGTGCTTCACTCCTCATTTGTTTGATGCCCTTGCTTTTGCCATGCAGATTTGTCAATAGAAGTTTTGAGAACCTCCTCTCTCTAGAAAAAAAGGGTTTTATTTGATTTATTATTCAACTCTCCTCCTCCCCATGATAAGAATCCATAATTATTGAGCTCACAGGCTGAGCCAAGATTGTTGCTCTGATACCACTGTAATGATCCAAAATTGGAATTTTCTACAAAAATAAGAATACCTTAAGGTATTAAAAAGTTGGAGAATAGAAATTAATCAAATCATGTAATTTTTTTGAATACATATCCATCATAATAAAAATTACAACAAAAAACTATGCATTTATACAGTTCACAAACTGGGGAAAAGCAGCTACTTTTTCCTCAAAAATGCTATTTTCTAAATGTTGAGTTAAAAAAGTGGAAAATAATGGTTTTTTAGCTTATAATGGACAATATAGGATATGAATGAAAAATATTTTCATAAAAAAATGCCTTCAGCTTAGTTAAACAAGCCTCCCATGCTCAAGACAGCTTAAAATTGCCAAAACCCCAAGATTGCAAAATGCCAGAGCAACTACACAAGTGAATGCACAGTATAAAGAGAGGTTAGCTTAGAAAATAGAGAAATATGACTAATAATGTTATTATAATACTCAATTATGTACAAAATCAGAGATATAATCTCTTTTACACAAATCCAAGAAGACCCGGCAAAGATTTCTTGACAGAAAAGATATACAAGAGTAGCTGCTGCAAAATATATGGATGAATAACACTGTATGGATAAAGATCTGAAATATATGGCTGAACATGGAAATAAATGGCTGTATATTCTCCCTCTAGCTTTCCCAAAGAAAGGTTGATCCTCCTCTTTGGAAACTAGCTCCTCAAAATGGGGTTTCAACACCTTCCACTGCACACCCTAAGAAATAATGCAGTTTTCTGAAGGGACTATTTTTTTGCTGAAGGTAGATGTTTGACCCAACACCATATAGTGGAAAATTAATATCATAAACCTCCTCTTAGATTTCTTGAACAAGATCTCCAAGAAAGAGTAGGGAATCCCCACCGGGGTAAACCCTTGCACTAAGTAGTGCAGAAAATTAGCTAAACAACTAAGTTTGCAAGAAGTATAAGAAGACCTCATGAAAATATAATCTCCAATATTTCCATATTATTTCCATCTCCTTCATTATATAATTGATGAGCTTCCTCACCAAGGGTCCCACCCACTATGAGGTTGCTTCCATACAAAGGCTCCTCCACAAAAATTGTGTTGTCCATCAAGATGGTTCAATGCATCTAGATAGTTTTGTTGACTTGTTCAACCTTGAATGATTCTTCATGCATTGTCCCTTTTCACACTCAAGGTTCCTTAATTTTATCTAGTTGGATTTGATCCCTATTCACATTGAGTTGGCTTTATTTAGAATCCACTTCTTTGAGAGTAATTTATGTTGACTTGGTCAAACTTGACCTTGCCCACATAGTTTAGACCTTGTTCACACATGTGGATTTTTGAACTAGTTATTACATGATCCCCTTTCACACAAGGAGGGATTTTTATTCATACTTGAGCAAATTATGACCCTCCTTGCTCAATTATTCATGCATCTAGATTCGAAAAGAAAATTTTAATATTCATATTAGATGAAGCTAAATTAGCAATATTGTAGATAATATTTGACACCCTGATACTCTTTGACACCCTGATGATAGATAGCTTTAAACATGCTTAAACTTCCTCCCCCTTTCCATCATTTATCATGAAAATTCAACTTGTTGTCCAAAACTCTGTTTTATGCTACGAAATTAGCTTGTTTTAGTAACCCACATAAAAGGATGATATGTGGTACCCTTGTTCTGCTCTTTACCATTATAGGATATTTAATGATAAAAAAAAACTAGATATATCCTTCAAAAATTTTCATTTCCATCAGTTTAGGTCTCTCAAAACCAAAAAGAAATCCTCAAAAATTCTGCAACAAAAACTGGGCTTCAAGCCTGACACTTGCTGCGGAATTGCCTAATACTTTGGAGATTTGACAAAACTAAGATCTGAGCTTTAGGAAAGTATATGAACATGCTTGCATATATTTTATTGATAATATAAGATAAAAATATCATGATCTAATTTTTACCTCCTTATCTATTAGTAGTTTCAAATAGCTTTGTTCATGATTCCTCTTTCCAAGTCTCCTTTCTTTGATTCTATCTTCATCAACTCCGCCTCTTCCTTTAGCTCTTTCACTTGTATTTGAAGGCTTCTTCTCTCTACTTGTAAACATAATTTCATCCTTTTTTTACGTGACACTATGATGCGTAAAGGCTGTCTCTTTTTAACATATTTTTGGCTTTTGCAATGGAAGTCTCAAAATGAGTAACTTGTTCATTTACTTTCTTCTCTACCTCATCTATCATCTCTCTATATTTCTTATATCCTTCCAGCTCTTTATTTTTCTTAGACAATTCATCCTTAACAGCTTTCAATTTTTCCTCCAAAATATCCTTTTCAGTTTTCTCTATGACCTTGTCTTTTCCTTTTCTCTGTATGACTATTTCTTCTTTGTCTTTGTTCTATCTTTTAGAAGAATCCGTCTCAGATTTCCTTCGAAACTTTCTTTTAGATTTATCTGTCTTCTTATCCTTGATAACCTCTATCTCACTTAGTGATATGAAAATAAATTCTTGTGCAATTTCTCCCTTTCCTTTATCTTCCTTCTGTTTACTATCACCTATAGTAATAGTTTCTGATATTTGTGACCTAGTGAGAGGTATTCAAGGTTTGAAAAGAAAGGCTAAATCTTCTGAAGAGAAGTCTAATTTGTTGACTATGAGTCCCTTACCTTTGGCTTTAGATGTTTTAACTTTAGCTGCTTTCGCCACAGGAGTTTCTGCAATGTCTATAGCCTGTAGAATGTCTTCAATTCTGCCTTTACCTTTAACATCTTCTTCAACATTTCCTTTAGATCTCTTGGCTTTAGATTTGATATTGTTGTCTATAACATGTTTGTTAGTTTTCTTTATATTTATAGTTGCTAGAGGTGATGATGTATCTTGGACTAAATTAGCTTCCTCTGCCAAGTTTTTATCTGTAACATTTAAACCTTCATGTTGATTTCACTCTAATTCTGTAGTAGCATTGAAATTCATTTCTTGCTTGGAAGAAGAGGTCTTAAGCTTGGAGACTTTCTTTGGAGATAAAACATCTAGCTCATATCCATTCATGAACAAGAACGATGCCTAATCTCTGTTTAGTTTATTTAACTCCTCTAGAACTAGAAATTTCATCAATCCATGGTGAAAAATGGAGGTTTCATTCCTTTCATGTCTCTCTTGCACCTTGTCTACCATTTTCCCAAGACTTCTAGAAAGATAGAATGGAATATCTATCAACTTCTTCCCTGGGAAGTGAAGAAATAATTTGAAATGATACATATAAATTGTCTGAAAATGTCCTTCACATGTAAAATATTTTTGTATGACTATTAACAGCTTGGAAAATTCATCTTTAAGACAGGTTCTAGGAATTCCTTCAGTCATTTTAATCCTTGCATGCTCCAACTTTAAGTAGTCATCAGAAATTTTCAAATCAAACTTGGTAGCTTTAAACCATTTCTCTCTAGTTCTCGGGATCCATGTTGCTTTAGAGATACTATTAGGTCAAATTGGGATATGAAGACAACCTACCTTTGTAAATGTACCTCTGAAATTAGCCACAAAGTCTCGTGATACATGTTGATGATGCTCTTGAAATTTCTGAAAGAATTCAATGCACCCTGCCTTTGTAAATAACTTGGTGAAATATTGATCCTCCAAGACTAAATCTGGAGCTGTAGGTTCATATCTGAATGGAACACTTCATTTATAAACCTTCTTTGGTGTAGCCATTTCCTGTGTTATCCAGTAGTGGCCTTCCTTATAACTTAACACCTATTTGGGAGAATACCCTTGATGACAGAGAGTAGTTAAAATGGAAAGAAAATGATATAATAGCCATGGTTTCTACTGGGGAGCTTATTGACAGAGAGTTTATTTGGTAGAAAATAATGAGCATGGAAGAAACAAAGAGAAAGAGATGAGAGATAAGCTTTCAAAAGTGTAATTAGAAGACATAAGACAAATGATGACTGATACGAGAAAGTGCATAACTTTTAAATGAAGGCTTTAGTCTAGCAACATGTCCTTGAAATTATCAAACACTAACCATTCATAATTACTCTTTAAACCATTAAAGGATGGAAAAGTTTTCGTATCATGTTTCATTTGATAGATGTCAGTTTTTCTACGGAACTACTAGGTGTTTCCTTAGTGAATTCGTTAATTTCTTGTTGTATTTCTGTGGACTCGGATAGTTTTATGATAAATGGCCAGATTTCAGACTTATGATCATTTCAAATTATCTACTCAGAACACACTTCTTCGATGTGACTTGGAATCATTTATAACCCCTTATCCAAAGTTTTAAAAACTTAAATACACCATAAAATTTATCATTTTATGATATCTTAGAACCTAACCAATTTGAAAGAGAATTATGACTGATTTGAAAATTCGAGGTGTGATAATAGTGGCTCCATTAGGGATAGTATTCTCCCTGTGGTATACTAAGAAATTGTAGCTCCAGTGTTGCAATCCATTCCATTGAAATAAAAACTCTGAAATTCTACCCAATCTGCTTCAAACTATACCTACTAAAAATGCTCATTCAACCTTGAGCTTATTTTCATATTCCTACCTACCTACCCTAACAACTGTAAATTTCCTTCAGCTCAATGAATGTGAAATTTCCAGTGTAGCTAATTATCTGTTTTATCTGATATTAGAGTTTTTTTTACTGTATTGGACTTCAAAGCAACTATGATATTGTGATGGACACTTCCACTGAAATTGTAACTGATCTTCATAGTAGAAATAAAACTGAAACACTAGAGAGTAGAACTCTTGCATGTACTTAGCTATAGGATCCTAGAATATATGATCAACTTGATGATATTCATAACATCCTGTAAATTCTAAAAACTAATTTTTAGCCACAAAAAATTTATTTGATAAGCTATCCAACTGCCTTTCTAAATGATTCCCACAGACAATGTAATTTTCCTCACTATCATGATCATTCTTTGAAGCAGGCTACTGCAAAGTATGACATAAGTACTCAACCTTTTTCTCTGCCTGAGGGTTATAAAAACTGTCTTCCAGTACTTCTTCTTCGTATTTTCAACTATTTTTATCTTCATTATGATCCGACGAATGACAAGTTTGCTGCATATTTACATCGATCTCGAAGGATGTAACATGGTTTTCATAAGTATAATCTTACTGATTTCCATGATGCACTCTATGGGATATTATCCTTTCTTCTAGGTGTTGAAATGTATTGTTATGAAGAGCCTCTAAAATTTCTTCATCCATGAATTCATCATCATCATAACAATCCTCCAAATGTTGAATAAAACTCACAGAACATTTCAACAATCTTTAACCAGCAATAAGGATGGATGACACTCTTTATACATCTCATAGAATACATCATGAAAATTAGAAAGAGAATATAATGAACCATTTGCTAAACCTTTATACCAAGACCATGCTTTTCCTTCTAGAGTGGTTATAAACATCTTCATAAGACAGTCTTCAGGGATCTGAACCTTAAGAATATGTACATGCAGATGAAACCTAACCAAATGAAAAGCAACATTGTCTTTATTTTCATATTTGAATATTGGAAGATCATCTAACCAATCAACCTTTGGCATAAGATTTGGAAAACCATGGATATGAGACGAATTCATAGGATCATACCTGGAATTTTTTCTTGCAATGGAACTCATCTTGAAACTTCATTTAGCAACTGATCTTATAGAAGTGGAGTCACCTTCCAATTTTATTATTTGATGTGTGGAGTCACCAAGGTATTTTTGCAGCCTCGAACAGATTCTGAGCTCCTGCTACCTTCAAAATTTCAGCTTCATAATTTTCGGGAGATGTGTATCTTCAGACTCCTAGCATACACACCAAAATGTTATCACCAAAATAGGACCCTGCTGATCAAACTACCTCAGTGTAACTATTTCAAACCAATATTTTTGTTGAGGCTTAGCCTCCTCAGCCTGAGAGGGCTCTCTCAAGGATTAATGATTTTTAATAAAGATGTAAATAGATGGCTAACTCTATGGTTTATGATTTTTTAGGTTTGTTGGTTGAAAGATGGAGACTAGTTACCATTGGGCTATGGAGTCAGTGACAGGGATAAGATAAAAAAATAGCTCTTCTTATAAAAATGAGGCTTGTATATACTTCAATGAAAGAGTGACACATTCAGGAAAGTCTCAATATCATAAGGTTCAAAGGAAGTCAGAGCATGAGTGCATGAATTATGAGTAATGATACCTCAAGATATTGAAAGGAAAGTATTTAACAGAGATTTATCAAAGCTTAACACTTAAAGGAAGTCAGAGCATGAATGACCATGAATTCTGAGTAATAAGTATTAAACATTGAAAGAAACCATCCAAAGATAGGACCTAAAAACTAAATTCACAATAATTTAACACTTAAAGGAAGTTAGAGCATGTTCCCATGAATTATGAGTAATAAGAATTAAAACTATGGAAGTAAAACATATGATAGAAGATAAAGCTCACTGAAGTAAACTAAGAATGTCAACCTTAGAAAAGTTAAACTACCTATGTATATATCAGTGCATCCAAAGCATTTACAAAGTACGTTGTTCTGTTAATATTTTCCAACCCTTCATACATCTATGTTTACACTATTTATAGGCACTTAGACTTTACAACAAATCATCCAAGTGGCTAGACCATTTAAATTTCAACTAACACTTAAAACTAACCATAAACTAGATTCTAGAGACTAAGACTGACACCTTTTCGAAATAAGAGTAAGAGTCCTACTAGGACTTAAAATCCTAATTATTACATTCAACAAAATTTATCCAAATATTCCACAAAAGGAAACCAATATTTTTATCATGCTAATCCTTAACAAAATATTAATACCATGACTTCCTTCATGAAATAACTTTTCCCGTCATTTAGGAGAAGTTAGTTTGATAACCTGGCACATGTAGACTAGTATCTTTCAAACTATTTCTTTAACTGAAAATATCCACTTGGAAAATATGATACTCTTTGACACCCTGATGATGGAAAAATTTAAACATGCTTAACCTTCCTCCCCCTTTCCATAATTTATCATGAAAATTAAACTTGCTGTACAAAAAATTTTCTTTGAGCTACGAAATTAGCTTGTTTTAGTAGCACACATAAAAGGATGATATGTGGTACCCTTCTGCTGCTCTTTACCATTAGATGATATTTAATGATAAAAAACGACTAGATATATCCTTCAAAACTTTTCATTTCCATCAGTTTAGGTCTCTCAAAACCAAAAATAAATCTTCAGAAATTCTGTAGCAAAAATTGGGCTTCAAGCTTGACACTTTCTACGGAATTTCCTAATACTTTAGAGATTTGATAGAACTTAGATCTGAGCTTCAGGAAAGTATATGAACATTCCTGCATGTATTTTATTGATAATATAAGACAAAAATATCATGATCTAATTGTTACCTCCTTATCTATCACCAGTTTCAAATAGCTTTGTTCATGATTCCTCTTTCCTAGTCTCCTTTGTTTGATTCTATCTTCATCAACTCCACCTCTTCCTTTAGCTCTTTCACTTGTCTTTTCAGGCTTCTTCTCTATGCTTGTAAACATATGTTCCTCTTTCTTGTATGTGACACTATGATGCGTAAAGGTTGTTTCCTCTTCAACAGATTTTTGGCTTTTGCAATGGAAGTCTTAAAATGAGTAACTTGTTCATTTACTTTATTCTCTACCTCATCTATAATCTCTCTATATTTCTTATATGCTTCCAGCTTTTTCTTTGTCTCAGAAAAGTCATCCTTAATATCTTTCAATTGTTCTTCCAAAATCTCCTTTTCAGTTTTCTCTATGACCTTGTCTTTTCCTTTTCTCTGTTTGATTGTTTCTTCTTTGTCTTTGCTCTGTCTTTTAGATGAATCTGTCTCAGGTTTCCTTTGAAACTTTCTTTTAGATTTATATATCTTCTTATCCTTGGTAACCTCTGTCTCACTTGGTGATATGACAATAAATTCTTGTGCCATTTCTCCCTTTCCTTTATCTTCCTTCTGTTTACTATCACCTATAGTAATAGTTTCTGATATTTGTGACCTAGTGAGAGGTTTTCGAGGTTTGAAAATAAAGGTTGAATCTTCTGAAGAGAAGTCTAATTTATTGACTATGAGTCCCTTACCTTTGGCTTTCGATGTTTTAACTTTAGCTGCTTTCACCACAGGAGTTTCTGGAATGTCTATACCCTGTAGAATGTCTTCAAGTCTACCTTTACCTTTAAAATATTCTTCAACATTTCCTTTAGATATCTTAGCTTCATATTTGATTTTGTTGTCTGTAACATGTTTGTTAGTTTTATTTCTAGTTATAGTTTCTAGAGGTGATGATGTATCTTGAACTAAATCAGCGTACTCTACCAAGTCTTTATCTGTAACCTTTAAACCTTCATGTTTATTTCTCTCCAATTCTGTAGTAGCATTGACATTCATTTCTTTCTTGGAAGAAGAGGTTTTAAGCTTGGAGACTTTCCTTGGAGATAAGAAATCTAGCTCATATCCATTCATGAACAATAACGATGCCCAATATCTGTTTAGTTTATTTAACTCCTCCAGAAATAGCAATTTCATCAATCCATGGTGAAAAATGGAGGTTTCATTCCTTTCAGGTCTCCCTTGCACCTTGTCTGCCATTTTTCGAAGACTTCTGAAAATATAGAATGGAATATATATCAACTTCTTCCCTGTGAAGTGAAGCAATAATCTGAAATGATACATATAAATTGTCTGAAAACGACCTTCACATGTAAAATATTTTTGTATGATTGTTAACAACATGGAAAATTCATCTTTAAGACGGGTTCTAGGAATTCCTCCAGTCATTTTAATCCATGCATGCTCCGGCTTTAATTAGTCATCACAAATTTTCAAATCAAACTTGGTAGCCTTACAAGTTCTAGGAATTCCTCCAGTCATTTTAATCCCTGCATGCTCTGACTTTAAGTAGTCATCAGAAATTTTCAAATCAAACTTGGTAGCTTTAAACCATTCCTCTCCAGTTCTCGGGATCCCTGTTGCTTTAGAGATACTATTAGGTGAAATTGGGATATGAAGACAACCTACCTTTGTAAATGTACCTCTGAAATTAGAAACAAAGTCTCGTGATACCTGTTGACGATGCCCTTGCAATTTCTAAAAGAATTCAATGCTCCCTGCCTTTGTAAATAACTCGTTGAAATATTGATCCTCCAAGACTAAATCCGGAGCTGTAGGTTCATATCTGAATAGAAAACCTCCTTTATAAACCTTCTTTGGTGTGCCATTTCTTGTGTTATGCAGTTCTGGCCTTCCTTATAACTTAACACCTGTTTGGGAGAATACCCTTGATGACAAAGAGAAGTTAAAATGGAAAGAAAATGATATAATAGCCACGGTTTCTATTGGGGAGCTTATTGACAAAGAGCTTCTTTGGTAGAAAATGATGAGCGTGGAAAAAACAAAGCAGAAGAGATGAGAGATAAGCTTTCAAAAGTGGAATGAGAAGACATAAGACAAATGATGACTGATATGAGAAAGTGCATAACTTTTAAATGATTGCTTTATTCTAGCAGCAGGTCCTTGAAATTCTCAAACACTAACCATTCATCATTAATCTTTAAACCATTAAAGGATGGCAGAGTTTTCATAGCACATTTCATTTGACATATGACCGTTTCGCTACGGAACTACTAGGTGTTTCCATAGCAAATTCGTTAATTTCGTGTTGTATTTGTTGTGGACTCAGACAATTTTCTGACGAATGGCCAGATTTCGGACTTGTGATCATTTCAAAGTATCTATTCAGAACGCACGCCTTCTATGTGACTTGGAATGATTTCTAATCCCTTATCTAAAGTTTCAAAAACTTAAATACACCATAAAATTTATCATTTTAGGATAGCTTGCAACCTAACCAATTTGAAAAAGAATTATGACTGATTTTCAAGCTTGAGATTTTGAAAAATTGAGGTGTCATAACACACTTTAACAAATGCTTTGGAAATCCTTTCAAACTGATTCTATCATTATTGTTCGCCCTTCCCCTTATTATCATGACACATAAGCATATTTTTCAAACACGACACATGAAACAATTGATGCATCCCAATCATTTCTTACCATTTATTAGAGGAACATGAATTCTATTTCTCTCTTTTTGACCTATACTAGGTCTCCCATTTTTTCTCAAATTCAATATATTTAGAGTGAGGGTTAGAATTTGTATCTTTCATCTCTATACCTGAAAATCGCTCCATTTTGTCTCTTCTCTGATAAAATCATCCAATAACGTCTCGATATTCAAAGGTGGAAAGATTTCTCGGGCATAGGCACCTTAGAAAAAATGTTTCAAGGAAGATGAAAGCCCATTCAAGGCTATGTACCAAATCTTCATGCTTGATAGTTTATTAACTTTTATCAAAGAAGTGGCGCCAGTATCTATTCTATTATTTTTTCTTCCTCTAAGGTTGTTTCTTAGAAGCACATCTCAATTGATGTTCTCACCCTGAGATATAGTGAATATAGCATCAAACATCTCCTTACTAATAGTTTTACTCATTATGTGAGGGGTCCTTCATGGAGTCCAGGATGACTTGCTTCATTTTGGGTATATTCTTTTTATTTTTGTAAATTTTATAGGAGGTGGGTCATTAAACTTTCGTCTTTACAAAGGCCAGAGATCATTCTCTTGCAACAACATCTATATTTTCACATTCATGGTATGAAATTTGAGGGACCTTATAATCTCTCTTTCTATCTGAGATTGAATGTAGTCAAAATATTACTCTTGGATTATATTGTTACAAAAAATTGATCAAGTACCTAAAGACTAACTGCTATAGGTACATAATGCTTTTATCAAGCATGAATCTAGGGTATGCCACTATTGAAAAATTCTAACAAATTCCTATCACAAGTAGAATTTTGGGGTTATTGGAAGGTTTCAACAAACATTCTATGACGTCATGTAAAAAATTAGACATTGGTAAGAAAATTATGTTTTTTATAAATTTGAACTGAGAATATATTTATATTTTGTAAAATATTTGGTGGGAGCACAATTGCATAGCCTTTACAAGTATTTATTGTTGGTCCAAACTACCCAGAAGAAAGGTCTCTTTCTAGACCAAACTCATATTCATGTAATCAAGGGAGAAAATAGAAACACTATATAAATTGATGAGCATTCCAAATATCTCCAAATAGGCTTGTAGCCCAAAGTACATTCATGAGATCAAAATTCACACATGAAGCACAATACACCAGATTTCGAATTGAAAGGGAGAGAATAGGGACCCAAATATGACACTAAGGATCATCCCATGTAAAAGGAAAATCTTTGTTGCTATTTCCAAAATTGGAATTGAATAAAGCCACAACTATTTCCAACTTAAATATCAAATGAAAATAAAACATAAAGAATGAGAGTAGAGGTAGAGGGATAGAATAAATTATTATGGGCTTTGTGTTTACCTCGGTTCCATCGCCTTCATACTTCCACAATCATGATCAGAGAAACCCAATCACTGAGAATTTCACTAAACCAAGCTAGATTGAGTCAAACCAGTCATGCTAGGTGTTTGAAACTAAAACACTTGCAAAGGATAAGCTACTTGAATACCAAACCAAGTGGAATGAATTGGACCTCAACCTTCCTTGTCCTTCAAATTTCCATCCCCATCAATTTAGCCGTAAATGCGAAATTATTTCCATCATTGAAACCATCCAATTCATTCCCAACATGACCTAATCTCCTTTGTAGCAACATGTATTTTCCAACTCTCCAAAAATCCTTAACATTCATCTCACTTCCTTGGGCTCAAATTATTCAGCCTCTTTGTTGGATTGGGGTCCCCTTTGGTAAAATTTTGGGTTAAGTTTTGTCTATATTTTGTTGCGCATGCTGCATGAAAGAGTCAAAGGGGCTTTGAGGTGGGTCAAATTCCCTCAATCAATGTAATGAGATTAAAGGGAAAACCATGAGCCTCAAACTCTGGTTTAATACCATGGTATCTGCACGTCTAATTTGGTATAAACATTTAAATATTGATTCAAGCAAGGAGATGATCTTATGTATGATGATGTATGGTTGTTAATTTTTTGAGCTAAATTCTAGGTTTTTGGGTAGAAGGATCCTGCTGCCTGTGTGCGCGAAAACCTAAGTCCTGACTGTGTGCGGACTCTGCTAGCTATGTACATGGAAGGATAAATTGTATTGAAGGATTGCATGTGTTGTAACTACTAGATGTCTTAATAAATAAGGTTGTTTTGGTGAACCTGGACTGTTATGCGATTGATATGTTGCTTATCTGTTAATTTTGTTAAGATCTGAATCTGTTCTGTTATTGCATCTTTACTTTTGTTTAGGCCTAGTTGCATATACAAAAATGAATGAAGTAAATTGTGCGCGAATATCATTAGATATGATCAAATTATATATGATTATGTGTGAAAATACATGTTAAATAATTTTCTAATTATCTATGAAGACTTGATATCTTGAACTATTGATCTCTCGATCTATTGATATGATGATGTAAGCATATGTATAATATCTATTAGAGTTATATTATAATTTTGTTTAGGGCGACTACATTAAATTATTCCCATGGGTGCAGAAACCTCATTCCAACACCCCTCCATACTGGATCGGGTGAGACTAATCTGCGTAAGAATTTCAGTGCCAAAAGGGCCAGTAGTTGGAGGGTTTTTTAGTTGTACGATAACTTTGAACCTGTGTTAAGACCCCTCAAGACAACACCCTTGCATACAATTACAAACATAGTGAAGTGATTATGGAACTAGGGTTAAGCTTAGAACAAAATCCACTTTAACATTTCCTTTTACTAGATGGACCCCCTCGTTCGCAAGGAGGTCCACTTTGTTGACGTTGTTCCTATGGACATGAATAAATTATTTGCTGTGAAAGCTTCCTAGCATATGATAGATACTTTTTACAATACCCTGGAGTTTGATGGCAGACATATTAGAGTAATTGATGAGGTGAATCAAAGTGTGGCTAGGTCACCAATGATAATGAGATATAGAATGTTTCTCTTCGCAACTCGAGTGACAAATTACAGAAGAAGGCTTTTACTTGGTTGTTTTTCATGATTCCTAGACCCCATGACTGGGTAAGAAGATTCTGCACATATAAATTCACCTGAAATTTAGATAGCTAAACTTAAAACATCAATCAAAATAACAACAATAGAGCATGTTAAGCTACATACACGTCTTGGTGACAATATGATCAACAAACATATCTCCAACTACATAGGTAAAAAACTAAAGGGGAGATAACCTATTTACACACTTTTCCTCATACATATATTTAATGCAACTACACTTCTTATGTCTTATTGAGTTTGGAACTTCACTGAAAATTCCATCTTTATTCAAGTTTGTTGTTATTATAATCTTATTCTTATGTTTTACATTGTGTGAAATAACTTTGAATTTATATTACCAAAATTGACGCAAGTAATCCTTGCTTCCATTCTCTATAAAGTTCCTTCTTCCTGATATTTTTGAATCATTTTTCTTGGTACCTATTCTTCCTTATATTTTTGAATAATTTTTCTTCATACCTATTCTTCCTTTGCAAGGTTTTTTATTAGGTCAAGCTTCTCAGTTTCCTATTGTAAGTGTTTAAGTCATTTTTTAAATTTCCTTTGATGTTCAAGCAGTCTCGGAGGTGACCCAGGGTTTGTTAGCCTTGGAGCTGGGGAAAATATCTTAACTAGGTTCTCATATATATATATATATATATATATATATATATATATATATATATATATATATATATATATATATATATATATATATATATATATATATATATTATAATCTAATATACCTATTAAAAGGGTGAAAAACAATAAAAAGTAAATAAATAAACGTTAGGAAACTACTCTATATATTTGTGAGGTTGCCTTATTCTTGGCAAAGCACACCCAAAGAAAATTATCTCCAAAGAGTTGAAAAAAAAGCCAGCAAGAAATCATGCACATCTAATTATAAATCAAATGAAATTGTGGGATTGTTTGACCTGTGTGCGCTCACGTAAGGAGGTTTCCTTCTTATACAACTCTGTTGAGGTAGAGATGTTGGATGATTGAATTTGAATTAGGGATTGAACTAAATATTGCAATTGAACCAATCAATGCAAAAAAGTAAGATCTAATCCAAATGGACATGACATCCATATAATTGGAGGGTTGATAGAGATAACATATCCTAGCAGTACCATGTGAATGGAAGGTGGAAGGGAGAGAGGTAGTAATTTATAAAGTTTTGATGAATGAGAGGATTTGATTTGAGACCCTTAACAATGAGGAAATTTCCTGACATAGATATATAATGGAATGCTTGAGGGGCATAACTAAATATTGCATGAGAAATATTCCAGAAGAGCTATTGTAGTTATTTGAGGCAAAATATTTTTTCTCAAAAATCCCTCCTCCACAATAGGAATGAAAAAACCTTTAGAATTAACCATGGTAAGTTCTAAAACAAGTTTCATTTTACAACTCATGTTGAAACCACTTGAGTTGGGAGGCAATATGATCAAGTGGGTACCTCAAAGAGCATGTTCCAATGGGTTAAATATTAAATATGTTTAAATACCCTAGTGAGATTCCTCAACTAACTAGATCCCAACTAGTGCACGAGAGGCATCCAAATTTCCAAGGGAGGGACCCATACGTATTGGCCAAGAAATATACCATAGCCAAACATGTGACCAAAGTATGTCAAAAACCAATAAATATGTGTTTGAGTCTATAAGGCAGTATGCCATATTTTTTGATTTCAAACTTCAAATATTGATGCATATTCTTTGCTTTTCTGAGTAACCAAGATTACTTGTGTGTTCCTGTAAGCCCTTATTCTTTGACCATTTGATTGAAACCTTATGATTTGGTCGATTAATGGAATTTTGATTTAGAAAGTTAAAATAATGAGTCCATTCCTTCTCTTTCTCACCTTGAAGATTCAAGGCACTTTTTCTTTTCCTTTCTTGATCCTAACCATTATTACCTTTTGGATTTTCTACCTCCAAAGAGAAAAGCACCATTTAATGCAAGTCATTTATAGGTTCTCTTGACAACCTGTAATCATCCCAAATACCAATTGAAGGGTCTTCCCTTATCCTTATGTTATTTATTTTAACTACTTTCCAAGTTTCCCAGTAACTAGTTAAAACAGATGGCCTTACCAAGCATTTTCATACAATAGAAGTTCCTTGTGATTTTCTTTTTCTTTCACTTATGAACCATTATTCCATGGAATGACCTTTCAAATACTTTTATCTTCATAAATTTTCATCACAAACCTTCATTATAGATTCTAACCTCCATAACATTTTTACTGGTAGGGCTACATTGAAAGAATTTATATTCTTTAAATCGCAACCTCCAGTTTCCTTTACAATTTCCACTCTTGTCCATTAGACCAAAGAAATTCCTTATTTTTTTCTTTTCCCTTTTTCCTTTTCAATAAGAAGCTGAAATTTTTTTTTTCCTGATTTTTTCTAAAATTCCTTTGGGAATATGTGCTACTGTCATCCATTATATAGAAATAGTATCTAAAAGAGTCATTACTAGAATTAATATTCCATCTTGAGACAACCGTATATTACACGAGACCAAATTTATAGCTTCTATTTTTTTATACAACTACTGCCAATCAACATACTTAAAAATATTTAGGGCCTTACCAAATACTTCTAATCCCCAAATATTTCACACATTGATATTCATAATACCTTTTAGGGAAAAAATTCATATCCTGCATCTCTTACCTTTTCATCTATCTCATTGAAAAGCGCCATTGGCATCCAGCCTGTAGCTTTACAATGTATGTCCAGAAACTTGCCCAAATATTTTGATATCATATACGAAGAATAAGTGGGATATAAAAATAGATTTTGAGATATTCTAACTTTAATTTTCCTTTTTTTCCTAAGATATTTTATTAACACACTTAAATCATTTTGCTACTAATATAAATAGGGATGGAGAAAAATGACAACCTTGAATAAGGCCTATTGATGCATCATAAAAACCTGAAAGGAGAATATTTTATGAGCAAAAAAAAATATCTTAATTTCAAACATCCCATGATCCACTAAACAATCTTCAAACTTATTTTTAGAAACAACAACTTGAGATATAGCCAATTCACTTTATCATAAGCTTTACTAAGACAAATTTTTATCAAAACTACCGGAATTTCCAGAACCTTGATTGTATGCAATCCTTCTTGTGCTATTCCAATGGAATCATGAATTTTTGGACTATAAATATTCAAGAAGGCCAAATTTTTAATCTGAATAACACCAGAAAAATACCCTAAAACCTGTTAGCAATGATTTTTGAAATGATTTTGTGAACAAGATTGCATAAAAAAATAGGTTTAAAATCTTCAAATGAAATGAACCTTGGGTCTGTGAAGTCATTATAAAAACCCTAAAGAAGAATTGTTTATGATCAGGTGATCATGTCCAAGAGGAAAAAATGCTCAAAAATGGAATTGCTTGGAATTGGTTGAAACCTGAATGACTGGATAGGCCTCATCACTACGATTCTAGCACCATGAAAGGCACTCAAATCCGACATCATATGAGAAAGTTATGCCGGTTTGAAGTTTTCAGTAACCTTCAAAAATCTAGCTCGACCAAGGTTGACTTTGACTTTGGAAAATATTAAAAAAGAATATTCCTTGGAATATTTTGGGAATATTCCTTGAAATATTCTTCTGAATATTCCATGGAATATTCCATCTAGATGTATCATTTTTGGACAAGTGTCATTCAGTGATTCAAATTTTGGTTTGACTGTGTAATTTTCGGCCAATCAATGGGTGCCACGTGGCAAGCCCGAAGGCCGCCACGTGGCCCCAGGCTATGGAAAATTGGCATATTAAAACTTTTTTTAAGTCCGCAGGTTTGAACCCTGGACCTCCTGCTAGCTAACACATGTGCCTACCGTTAGGCCACAAGGGTGGTTCTTATTAAACATTGGAACCCACGTATATTTGAAGTTTGCAATGGTTTGGTTGGGCGGCAAGGGGGGCCAGCCCCCACATGTGATATGACCCCAGGCTGAGAACCATGGCCTTAAGGCCTTCAACCAGTAGAGTTAATGTAGTTTCATAGGTGGGTTGGACATAGTTCCATGCTACCCTGGCACCCCAAACATTTAATGCGTAGTTAATGCAACGGTTTTGGGTGTGGTTTGGTCAGCGGTTTAAACGGATGCCACATGTGACCACCCACCCTAAAAAATTAATATAACTACTATTGGTTCTGCCCTATTTGGGGTGCGTTCAACCAAAACTGGAGTATTCCCCATTTTTAGTCAGCTTAGCTGCAGTTAGCCCAATTTTAGAGGGGTTTTTACTTGACATTGTGCAGAATGTTGTTTTGGTCATAAATTCTCCAATATTGGACCAATTTGGATGAAATTTTGGTCAATTGTGAGTATTCTGAGCATTATGGAGCCATTGGAATAGGTTTCAGAGCCACCAGAGGTGTTTTGCAGCCATTTTTGTTTCAGGGAAGCTTGGAGAGCCATCAGGGCCATGAGGGAAATGGAGCTGCATTGGGCTACACATCATTGTTTGAGGTGAAATAAAAGCCATACTTAGCTTATTTATTTCTTTTGAATTCATTTCAACAACTGTTTCAGCCTATTTAGGATTATTTCTCGCTATAAAACCAATTTGAGCATCATAATAGATCAAGGACATGCCCATTGGGAGCCTTGGACCCGACAGATGTAGCCCAGGAGGGGTGAACTGCCTCATCATGTTGTTTTGTGTTTATGGTGAAGTTATTCTACTATTTATTTCATATTTAAGATGTTAAACAGTAATTTTAATTAACATTCCTTCATACATAAACTCATAGACAATTACCAAAAATAATTTTTTTTACTTGCAAGACATTACAGACACTTTGCACACTTAATTTAATGGAAATGAATACTTTGAACAACAGTACAAATACTTTCATTTTCAGATTAGTTGGTATCAGAGCTAAGGATTTGATCCTTAGGAGATAGATTTTTACTCAGCATTTGTTTTGTGAAAAGATATATTTTATTTTTTGCAAGTTTTGATGCTTACTAGGCTTAAACTCAAGAGAGGTGAAGGACACCCGGTTAGTGCACAAAGTAATCCACAAGCAAGAAGGGTCAAAGAGCCACCTCCAAGAGCCATAGAAGTAGCTTCAAGCATGTCTTTAAGAGAGGGAGAAGCTCCTAAAGATATGGATCCCGAAGAAGAGGAACGAGTGTTCCAAAAGGCTTTCTTGGATATGACTGAGATGAGGATACTCTACCAAGAAAGGAATGATAGGCTTGTTGGAGAAGGGTCTAAAAACTAGAAGGAAGGAGAGGGTTATTTAGGAGGAAATAAAAGTGATGAAAATTCAAAGAAAGGACACAAAAGAAATGGTGATCCACCATCCCCATCTTCATCCTCTTCCTCTACATCGTCATCCTCAACTTCGGTGAATCAATATCACAATTCTAAAACCACTGGTAAAAGTCCATTTTTAAAGCTTGATGTCAAATTTGAGTTTCATATGTTTAACGATGAAGTCAATTTAGAGAAACTTGACAATTGGATCATATAGTTGAAAGTTTACTTGAGAATACAAAACCTTCATGATGATGACACCAAGATACAATTAGTCTTGTTGGCAATGGATGGAGCAGCATTAGTATGGTGGGAAGCCAAGACCAAGGATGAAATTAAAAAACATGGTAAGATCACTTTATCGTGGGCTGAATTTATTACTACAAATAAAAATCAATTTTATACATTAGCTCATTTACAAAATGTTGGGAAAAATACTGAGAGGGGGGGGTGAATCAGTATTTAGTGCAGACGATAAAAATTTTACTTTTTCCTTTTAAAAACCCATACGCTACTTTACTGAAGGAAACTAACGTATATACGTGGGTATCCTTTACAGAACTCGCATATGTCCAGAGATCTAATTATCTGTTTGAATCTTAACTCAGATCATTACATTATTCATTCATCAGATATTTCAGAAACAGTAAACAGGTGCAGAAAAATCATCACACATATGCAACACACATGAACACCAGAATTTTTAGGTGGAAACCCAATTCGCGAGAAAACCACCGCTGTTGTCGTTTCAGCCTTCAAAATTTATTATTAAGAAAACTTCTTACAATCATGTACTGGTGCAGACTCAAACCAGCACGCAAGCACCCACCTGCAGAAGGCTACAACCTTCTCTCGTTTACCAGCCTATCCTGGAAGATAGCTACGACCCCCTGAACTCGTTTACCAGCCTCTCCTGGAAGGGAGCTACAACCCCCTGACTGAAGGCTTTGACCCTCAACACCACTGCAGACCACGTTTCATCAATTTTCAAACTGGATCAAACAGCTTCAACACAGCCCTTCACTTATCAACAATCATACCTTGCTCATTTCTTCAAACAGAATAGTGAGACCACTGTAACTAGAATATCAGATATAACCCAGACTTCAGACTAGATATGCAGAAACACATTCAACCTTTAGAAACCATTAGATTAGAAATCATACGTGCTTTTATTTAATCAGACCCACATATATACGTGCTTTCCAGAAGACGAACCGACGTATACTTCAGTGCATTTTCCAGGGAAAAACCCTAACTGCGCATACGCGCTTTTCCTTCCACAGACCTGCGTATACACGTGCTTTCCATGAAACAAACCTGCGTATAGATCTATAAAAGATAAACTTTGCAGTATAGACCAGATCTATGAACTTACCCAGATTTCTTTAATCTCTTTAACAGGATTGCGCCAGGTCTTCTTCACTTCTTTTCAGATCATCCTTGACATTCAGCATTTCTAGATCTAGAGATCTTGAGCCTTCATCATGTTCATAGGTGCATCATAGATTCAGATCTATCAATTAGGAACAGGGTTCAACCATACAGATATACTTCAGAGTGAAGTATTCATCAAGGCCCAGACTCATGCCCCCCTTTGCACAATGATTTTCTTCTCCTTATATATGGTTACCCTTCATCAAAACCATGAGTCAAAACCACATAACTTCCAATGGTATTCCTGGACGGGATCACATAGGTGAACCATCATTCAATACAATGGGTCAATACCATGGTAGTTACCCCTGGTTTTACAAATTTAGAGCGCTTTTTCCCATACGCGATTTGGCACGTTATTTCCCGCGTGCATATGCTACTTTGTCTAGACAAATCCGCGTATGCCTTGAGACATACTCTTTTCATCATGTTCTGGCTCATACTGGAATTCCTTCCATCATTACCTTCTGTACTCATTGTAGATACATCATATTTACGTCATTTAACAAGTTCATCAAGACACATTCCATCAAGGACAACTTTATCAAGTAGGTTGCCATCATCTTCATCAAGTGGGTCGCCATCAAGGACAACACTTTGCATCATATTGCCAACAATCTCCCCCTTTGGACTTGATGGCAACCACGATGGTGTTTGATCACCACATCAGATAGGTACATTAAGCATAATGATATTCTCCCCCTATTCAAACACCATGTCACATGTCACTCTCCCCCTTTGTCATCAAGGGCAAAGGGCAAACCAAAACCAACACAAGGTGTTTCTCCTTATGTAGAAAGAAGTGCTTTGCAGAACTGAAGTGCACTGAAGTTACCATGCTCCCCTTGAGTTCAAGTTGAATCTTCAAACATATTCTACAATGAAGTACACGACTCTATGACCTTCCTATCACCAAGGACTCATACTTACATCATAGATCCAACCAAGTGGATTTACATATGAGACTCAAGTACCCAACCAAGTGGGTTTACAGATTTGAACAAGTCCTTACATGACTGAATATTACAAATTTACATCATGGGTTTCAACATGCCCTTTTTCAACCAATTACAAAAAAAATGACCTTTTGTAACAAAAACCAACAAGATCTCAAGAAAGAGATTATATTTGATAATCATCATACTGCCAACAGTGCATCCAAGTCTCCTTTCTATATGACCAAGGCTCCTCCTTAGCTTGTGCAACCTGAACACTTTCAATCAGCAAGTCATCAAGGCATATTTACCCAATAATAGAAAATGAAACAGATATATAAGAACTGGAACACCACCAGAGACATCAAACAACATCAGAGATACCAAACAGCACTGAGAAATGCTGACCCCAATCAAAAATTGTCAGCAACCAACCATACGCGGATTTCTGTGTATAAACTTGCATATATACGCAACTGTCTTTAAATAAACCCGTGTATCCAATTTAATCTTCTGAACTTAATCAGATCTGATCTTTTGAGGGGCAGAGACAACACCCAGCTTTTGTCTGAGATATTCGAACGCTTCCCTGGGCAGAGGTTTGGTAAAAATATCAGCAACTTGTTCTTTGGAGGGAACATACTCCAACTTCACCTTTTGTTCAAGCACTTGTTTACGTAAGAAGTGATACTTGATGGGGATGTGCTTGGTCTTTGAATGCATAAAAGGATTCTTTGAGGTACTGATGGCACTTGTATTATCACACATAATCGAGATAGGAGAAGTACATTTGATTTGAAAATCTTCCAAGGTTTGCATCATCCAAAGGAGTTGAGTGCAACAAGATGTGGCAGACACATATTCTGCTTTAGCAGTAGATAAGGCAATAGAACTTTGCTTCTTACTGAACCAAGATACCAACTGGGGCCCCATATATAATGCACCACCACTTGTGCTTTTCTGATCATCAATATTTCCAGCCCAATCTGCATTAGTGTAAGCATGTAGAGTAAGATCAGCATTCTTTGGATACCATAGTCCAAAGTCTTGAGTTCCTTGTAGATATTTGAATATTCTTTTGACACCCTGAAGATGAGACTCTTTTGGATTGGCTTGGAATCGTCCAACAATCCCAACTGCATGCATAATATCCGGTCTAGTCCCAATGAGATACTAAAGACTTCCTATCATATTTCTGTATTCTGGTTGATTCATCGTGGGAGAATCATCATGAGAACTGAGATTACATCTGGTTACCATTGGTGTACTTACAGGTTTGAACTCTTCCATCCCATAATTCTTCATAATTTTCTTAAGGTATTTTGCTTGAGATAAGAATATACCTTCTGTAGTTTGATGCACTTGTAAGCCAAGAAAGAATGTTAGTTCCCCAAGTAAAGACATTTCAAATTCTTGCTGCATGACAGAAGAAAATTTCTGACTCATAGATTCTTCATTACTTCCAAAAATGATATCATCAACATATACAACCACAATAAATAGTTTATCATTTTCAATTTTTGTGTATAAATTACTATCAGCAGACCCCTTTGAAAATCCTTGTTGATGAAGATATTTGTCAAGATGATAATACCATGCCCTTGGAGCTTGTTTGAGACCATATAGAGCCTTTTTAAGTCTACAAACAAGATTTTCATCATTTCCCAAAATGAATCCTTCTGGTTGTTCTATATAAACTTCTTCTTTTAGATCACCATTGAGGAAAGCAGATTTGACATCCATTTGATAAACTTTGATTTGTTGAAAACTTGAAAAAGCAAGAAACATTCTAATGGCTTCAAGTCTAGCTACAGGAGCAAAAGTTTCTTCAAAGTCTATACCTTCTTGTTGAGTATACCCTTTGCAAACCAGTCTAGCTTTTTTTATTATAACGTCCCCATTCTCATTTAGCTTGTTCTTGAATATCCATTTGGTTCCAATGACATTTTTATCATGTGGTCTTGGTACCAATTCCCAAGTGTGATTATTTTCAATTTGATCAAGTTCTTCATTCATGGCCTGAATCCAACATTCATCTTTGCTAGCTTGATTGACATTGTGTGGTTCAATCATGGATAGAAATTCCAGATAGCTAGGAGATCCCACTAGAGTCCTCCTTGTTTGTACACCTGATTCCTTGTCTCCCAAAATTTGAGATTCAGGATGATTCTTTTGAACATATCTGGATGGAGCCTTTCCAGATAAATCATCTTCAGGTTCTTCATTGGATCCACTGTCTATATCATTTCTATTTGATGTAGAAGGACAAAAGTCACCATCATCTTCTTATTTTGTTTGTCTTTCTTCTTTAGGGACTGCATGAGACTCATCAATAACAACATCAATACTTTCAACAATCTTTCGAAGCCTTTTATTGTAACATTTGTATGCCCTGCTTGTAGATGAGTAACCAAGAAGTATTCCTTCATCTGATCTAGGTTCAAACTTGCCAAGCTTTTCATAATTATTTTTGATAAAGCATTTACTTCCAAAAACTCTAAAATGTTTCACAGAGGGAGAATTACCATACCAAAGTTCATATGGAGTTTTGTCACTATTTACCCGAACATGTGCCTTGTTAAGAATATTTGCTGCTGTGTGAGCTGCTTCTCCCCAAAAAATATCAGGTGTTCCGGAATCATCAAGCATAGCTCTAGCCATTTTTTGAATTGTTCTATTCATTCTTTCTGCTACGCCATTTTGTTGTGGAGTGCCTGCTACAGAAAACTGTCTTTTTATGCCATGTTGTTCACAAAATTCAAAGAATTCATTTGATGTATATTCTCCTCCTCGATCGGATCTAAGACACTTGATTTTTAGATCTAATTCATTTTCCACCAGTGCTTTGAAGATCTGAAATTTTTCAAATGCTTCATCTTTGTGTTTGATCAACCCAATCCAACACATTCTAGAGAAATCATCAATGAATAAGATATAGTATTCTTCACCACGTGGTGACTTTTTCCTCATAGGTCCACATATGTCAGTATGAATGAGTTCAAGAGGCTTACTTGACGATCCTTCCTTGGCATTGAATTGCACTCTGGTTTGCTTACCGAATTGACAGGATTTGCATATGATACTTTCAGGTAGAGAAATATTGGGAAGACCACGAACAATATTAAGTTTGCTTGATTTTTTGATTTGAGAGAAGCTTAGATGCCCCAACCTTCTATGCCATAGCCAGTTTTCTGAAGATTTTACTCAAGTAACATTGTTCTTTGCAATTCTTCAATACATACAGGTTGCTTGGAGTTCTTTTTCCTTTTATAATTTATTTACCTGTATCAAGATCACGAACCACACATTCTTTTGAACTAAAGACAAATTCGGTTCCTTGATCACACATTTGACTTACACTTAACAGATTATGCCTTAATCCATCCACATACATGACATCATTAGCCTTCACCTTTTCTTTTAGAAACACAGACCCTTTTCCTTTAATTACAACAGGAGTATCATTTCCAAAAGTAACTTTCTTTTCCTTTTCTAGAGCACTATATGCACGAAGTTTGTGTTTATCACCTGTCATGTGTCTCGAGCATCCACTATCAATGTACCATTGATTTTCTTCACCTTCCGCAAATAATGCTATGCCACAATTTTCAACCTGTGATTCCTTCTTTTTCCATATTTTGGATTTTGAAGGAAGATGCTCTTTTGGCTGAACTTTGCTCCTGCATTCGGATTCTTCATGCCCATAGTTATTGCAATAAGCACATTCAACTTCATTTAGAAGAGGAGAAAATTTGTTATAGGTATTCTTCTTTGTTTCAATATCAACCCTTTTCTTTCTTGCTTCTCTTGTCATGATGGTTTTATATGCAACACATTGAGCAGATTTATGGCCAAAATTGTGACATGAGAAACATTGTCCATTGAAGAAGAAATTTCTGCGATCATGAAATCTTCTACTTGAATTTACCTGTTGATTGGGGCTTATTTGAAAGATATTCCTGTTAGTGTTCCTTGCATTAAGATGATCATGCTTTACCTGTAAAGATTCTTTATTCCCTTGCTGAGTGGCAGAAGTTTGTAAACCAGATGTAGCTGCTTTTAGATAATTTGGTGCTGAAGCTTGAGAAGATTCTCCAATATATCCAATACTTGTCTTTATAAGAGGAGAACGTTGTACCTTGATAATCTCATCTAAGGTTTCAGATCCTTTAGCAAATCTGAAATTCAGAGTCTTTGCTTTTTCAAATTATTTTCTTACACTTACCACTTCACATTCTAATTTCTCATTGTGTTTCTTTGCCTCTTCAACCTTCTTTTCCAGAGTCTCGATGGTTAATTTCCTTTCTTCTAAGAGAATTTTATATTCTTCTAAGAGAATTTTGCTTTGTTCTAAGCGTATTTTGAGTTGATTGTGCTCTTCAAGAAAATCATAGTCCTTTAGAGCATCCACAAAAGTATCATTTTCTTCTTTAGATTCAAAAGCCATGAGAAGTCTAAGATCTTGTTCACATTCTTCCTCACTATCAGATACCACATCACTGTCATCATGAGTATAGTAACTTCTTCTAGTGCTAGACCGGTTCTTATTTCTAGCTACTTCCTTTCCTTTTGCAGGTGTTTCTTTGTGAGGACACTTAGCAACATAATGACCAACTCTTCCACAATTAAAACATTTGAAAGGAAGCTTACCTCTAAACCGTCCTGTACCAAGTTGAAGTTTCTTTACAAAATTTGCCTCATCTTCTTCCGAAATATATCCTGATCCTTCTGCTTCTTGTACTTCTTTCCCTTTTGTAGAGGCTCTAAAAATAGCTTCTTTGACTTCAGATGGTCCTCCTCTTCTCATTTCATATGCATTCAGTATGCCATGAAGTTGCACCATAGTAATATTTTGAAGATCCTGTTTTTCTTCGACAACAGAGACTTTTGACTCAAATTTTGCCGTTAGCGATCTCAAAATTTTCTCAACGAAAATAGTTTCGGTTATTGTTTCTCCTAGATTTTTCATACGATTTACAACATCATCAAGACGTAAAAAGAAACTGGCAATACTCTCATCACTATGCATCTTTAAATTTTCATATTCAATTTTGAGAGTTTGGAGTTTTGCACTTTTTACCTTTGCATCACCTTCATAACTCAGAATGATTTTGTCCCATATTTATTTTGCTATATTTAGCTGCATGACTTTGACAAATTCTCATTCTGTTAGACTTCTTGTTATAGCATTGACCGCTTTTGCATTTGATTCATAATTCTTCCTTTCAGTCGGATATGTTGGTGTAGCAGCTGGATATTGATATCCTTGTACAACAATGGCCCATACATCTGCTCCCATAGACTGAAGAAAGGATCTCATCCTCATTTTCCAGAAGATTAAATTGCTTCCATTGAAGAGCGGAGGCTTGATAGATGATGTTCCTTCTTGATGGCTCATCTTGCTTGATCTTCCTTCTAGCGGCTAAGCTTTTTCAGAAGGACCTGCTCTAATTCCAATTGTTGGGAAAAATACTGAGAGGGGGGGGTGAATCAGTATTTAGTGCAGACAATAAAAATTTTACTTGTTCCTTTCTAAAAACCCATACACTACTTTACTGAAGGCAACTAGCGTATATACGCGGATATCCTTTATAGAACTCGTGTATGTCCAGAGATCTAATTATGTGTTTGAATCTTAACTCAGATCATTGCATTATTCATTCATCAGATATTTCAGAAACAGTAAATAGGTGCAGACAGACCAGAATAATCATCACACATATGCAACACACATGAACACCAGGATTTTTAGGTGGAAATCCAATTCGGGAGAAAACCACCACTGCCATCGTTTCAGCCTTCAAAATTTATTATTAAGAAAACTTCTTACAATCATGTACTGGTGCAGACTCAAACCAGCACACAGGCACCCACCTGCAGAAGGCTACAACCTTCTCTCGTTTACCAGCCTATCCTGGAAGGGAGCTACAACCCCCTACTCTGTTGCAAACCCTCCTCACGGAGGAGCTGCCTTCATCAAGCCCAGAGGCTTCGACCCTCTTCACTGCTATCGAGACCACGTTTCATCAATTTTCAAACTGGATCAAACAGCTTCAACATAGCCCTTCACTTATCAACAATCATACCTTGCTCATTGCTTCAAATAGAACAGTGAGACCACTGTAACCAGAATATCAGATATAACCCAGACTTCAGAATATATATGCAGAAACACATTCAACCTTCAGCAACCATTAGATTAGAAATCATACGTGCTTTTATTTAATCAGACCCGCGTATATACGATCTTTCCAAAAGGCGAACCTGCGTATACTTCAGTGCATTTTCCAGGGAAAAACCCTAACTGCGCATACGCGCTTTTCCTTCCACAGACCCGTGTATACACGCACTTTTCATGAAACGAACCTGCGTATAGATCTATAAAATATAAACTTTGCAGTACAGACCAGATCTATGAACTTACCCAGATTTCTTCAATCTCTTCAACAAGATTGCGCCAGGTCTTCTTCACTTCTTTTCAGATCATCCTTGACATTCAACATTTCTAGATCTAGAGATCTTGAGCCTTCATCATGTTCATAGGTGCATCATAGATTCAGATCTATCAATTAGGAATAGGGTTCAACCATACAAATATACTTCAGAGTGAAGTATTCATCAAGGCCCAGACTCATGCCCCCCTTTGCACAATGATTTTCTTCTCCTTATATAGGGTTACCCTTCATCAAAACCATGAGTCAAAACCACATATCTTCCAATGGTATTCCTGGACGGGATCACATAGGAAAACCATCATTCAATATAATGGGTCAATACCATGGTAGTTACCCCTGGTTTTACAAATTTAGAGTGCTTTTTCCCATACGCGACTTGGCACGTTATTTCCCGCATGCATACGCTACTTTGTCTAGAAAAATCCGCATATGCCTGGAGACATACTCTTTTCATCATGTTCTGGCTCATACTGACATTCCTTCCATCATTAACTTCTGTACTCATTGTAGATACATCAGATTTACATCATTTAACAAGTTCATCAAGACACATTCCATCAAGGAAAACTTTATCAAGTAGGTTGCCATCATCTTCATCAAGTGGGTTGCCATCAAGGACAACACTCTGCATCATATTGCCAACACAAAAGGCTATCATGAACTAGAAAAACTTCAAACAGCTTAAGGGACAAAATGTACAAGACTGCACCCAAGAGTTTAGGAGAAGAGCACTCTTACTATGGGTAGACTTACAAAGTCAAGATACTTTGCTGAAACATATAGGTGGTTTTCACAGCTACGTTAAAAATTTTATCCCTATGTTCAATCCTACTATTCTAGATGAAGTTTGTGTACAAGCTACGCATTTAGAGGCTAGAGGGAAAATCACTTTTGATGAGGGTAGAAACAAGCCTTTTAAGGGGGAAAACAAAGATAAAACCTTTAACAGAAAAAGAAAAACAAATGTATCTGTCAAACAAGAGGGTGAGAAAGTGATATCTAAACACTGTTCAAGAGAAGGCCATGAAGAGAAAAACTGTTGGAAATTAGATCCTGAAAAAAGAGCTCAGTTTAAGAAAAACAAAGGAAAGAAGAAAACTGCATCTACTACAACTACACCACAAGACTTAGGTGATGATTCAGGTGATGAAACCAAAATTGCAACCATGGGTTTGAAAAGTATGAAGGGAAAGGAAACTGAAACTAAGCCAAGCACTAGTACTTCAAACTGTCACGTACAAGCTCCAAATGAGGAAGAAAGAATTGAATTCTTCCATGTGAGGGTAATCTCAAAACATACAAAAATTGACACACTATTTGACAGTGGGTCACAAGAAAATCTCATATCAGAAGACTTGTTCAAACAACTTATACTTGAGACCATTCCACATCCAAATCCTTCTCCACTTGGGTGGATATGCAAGGATGCAAACTTACAAGTCTCAAGAAAGTGCATATTGTGATTTGCGATTACTGCACACTTTATTGACACAGTTGAAGTTGATGTAGTACCACTTGATATATCAGGAATTGTTTTGGGAAGTCCTTACTTATTTTACATGAAAGCGATCTTACATTGCCATGAAAATAAGTATCATCTATTTAAATATGGCAAGGAGTTCATTGTTGGAGCACATCGCAAGAAGGCAAATATAGCGATGGTAAATGTGGGATGGGTAAAAAGGCTACTGAATTCTAGTAAGAGTTGTGTACTTCTTATGGTTAAGCCCAAGGCTGATGTGAATCATGAGTCATTTGAAAATTGTGATTCCAAGCTTAAATCAGATTTATATGATGTAGTTGATGCACATCATGAGATGTTTCAGGAACCGACAGGTTTACCTCCTAAAAGAGACATTTAGCATGAAATCCATTTACATCAAGATTGTTCCCTTCCTAACATAGGAATGTACCGCATGTCTATCATGGAGAATGCTGAAATCAAGAGGTAAATTAAAGACTTGTTGGATAAAGGATTCATAATACCAAGCACTTCACCATGTGGGTCACCGATAGTGTTGATTCCAAAGAAATATAGAACTTGGCACATGTGTGTGGAATTCAAGGCATTGAACAAGATAATGGTAAAGAATCGTTACCCACTCCCAATGATAGATGATTTGTTAGATCAGCTGAAAGATGCTAAATATTTCACTAATTTAGACTTACGTAGTGGTTATCATCAATTTATAATTGCAGAAGTGACATTTGGAAGACAACATTTAAAACCAAACAGGGACTCTTTGAGTGGCTTGTTATGTCGTTTGGTCTATTCAATGAACCTACAACTTTCATGCGGGTAATGGATGATGTATTACGTCCTTTTATTTATGATTTCATTATTGTCTACTTAGATGACATCTTAATTTTCAGCAAGACTAGAGAAGAGCATGTCATGCATGTTAAGAAAGTACTTTATATTTTGAAGAAAAATTAGTTATTTCTTAAAATGTCAAAGTGTGAATTTGGAAAGACTTCTTTCGTTTATTTCGGAGACATAGTAGGAGGAGGTGCTTTGAGAATTGATCCTTATAAGGTATAATCCATTGTGAATTGGCCTACTCCCAAATCCATTACAGAATTAAGAAGTTTTTTGGGTGCAACTCAGTATTAGAGGAAGTTTATTTCTATTTTCTCTCCCATAGCCGCTCCTATGCATGCAGTGAAAAGTGTGAAGCATGCTTTCCAATGGGGAGGCAAGCAACATAAAGCTTTTGAGTCTTTGAAAGAGAAGATAAGTTCATATCCATTCCTTGCATTACCGGACTTGAGATAGCCATTCGAGATTCATACCAATGCTAGTGATTATGCCATGGGTGCAGTTCTCTTACAACATGGTAAGCCTATCGCATTTCATTCTAATACATTTAATGGTGCTATTGTGAATTGTCCTACATATAATAAGGAGTTGTATGCATTGGTACAAAGTGTCAAAAAGTGGAAACACTATTTGATGGGAAAATAAACAGTTGGTCATACTGACCATCAGCCTTTACAATACTTGCAATCGCAAAGTAAATTGCAACAGTCACAAAATTTCAGATGGATGGCTTTCCTACAACAAATTCACTTGGTAATAAGGTACAAGAAAGGTATTTACAATAAATTTTATGATATGCTTTCAAGGCCTATTATTAGTGCTACTACTTTACTTAAGAATGATTCTATTGTACATGAGAGCTACATAGAACAATACGCATCAAATGTTGATTTTAAGGATGTGTATGCTAACTTGAGTGAAGGGAATCATGTTGAGGAGAATGATTATCATTTGCATAAAAATTTGATGTTTCATATGGGCAAGTTATGTATACCACAAGGGGAGAGACTAAGAATCATGAGAGAAGCTCATAGTTCTCTTATTGCTGGACATTTCAGGGTGAGAAAAATGGTGGCACATTTACAAAGGTATTGTTATTGGCCTTGCATGGTAGATAGTGTTTCACGTTTCATTAGAGGTTGTTCATTATGTGCTACAAGAAATCCTAAAAATAGGAAGCTTGGTCTATATGTTCCATTCTTGTACCTTCTAGAGCATGGGAAAGTGTTTCTATGGATTTTGTTGGAGGTTTACCATTATCTAGAAAGAAACATGATTACCTTTATGTAGTAGTTGATAGATTCAGCAAGATGTATATTCTTATGCCATGTAAGAAATATATAACTACTAAAAAAATTGTTGATTTATATTTTCAACATGTATGAGCTCATTATGGCTTGCCTACTTCTATTGTTAGTGACAGGGATTCCAGATTTGTTGGGAATTTTTGGTCAAATCCATGGAAGATGATGGACAACAAGTTGAAGAAGAGTACTGCTTTCCATCCACAAACAGATGGCCAATAAAAGGTAGTGAACAGAACCATTGTACATATTTTGAGAGGTTATTACAGTAAGCATCCAAATCTTTGGGATGAGCACTTTCATTACATTCAACATGCTTACAATCAGGCCAAGCACTCTTCTACAAATACTTCACCTTTTAAAGCTTGCTTTGGGTATTTGCCTATGTCACCTTTAGATTCCATTCTTGACAAGGATGTGGCCATTTATAGGAATAGTGACATTGACAAAGCTCACATGTTCATTGAAACAATTCAGCTCATACATCAGCAGGTTCAAGAACAGCTTGAAAAAAGTCAAGGCAAGTACAAGGAGAGGCATGATAAACACAGAGTTGATCATAATTTTCAAGAAGGAGATGAGGTATGGTTGCATATTAGTAAGGAAAGAATGAAAGGAGAAGGTAAAAAGATGAAGCCTATTTTTTATGGTCCGTTCAAGATCCTTAAAGAAGTTGGAAATAATGCTTTTCAACTAGATTTTCCTTCATATATGAAAATGTATTCTGTTGTGAATGTGGAAAATTTACGTTTGTATGAACCTCCTTTAATTCCTGATTATGAAAGTGACATTCAACTGCCATCCATAGAGGATTTCTCACCATAATTTTTGGATGAGTTCAAAGAGGATGCTATCCTTGACAAAAATGACATGCACTTCGAGGAGGGGAAATGTTGATTATTTTCGGGTTGGTCTTAAAGGCAGAAAACCGAGTAAGGAAAAGTGGATTAAGGTGGGAAAGGTGAGGGATCTGTACCCTCATCTTCTTAACAGGTAATTGAAGGCTTTTAGGCTCCAAAAGCTTCCCAATGGGGAGGTGTGATCAAGTGACCATCTCCAAGAGGGAAAAAAATGCTCAAAAATGGAATTGCTCAGAATTGATTGAAAGTTGAACGACTGGATGGACCTCATTGCTTCGATTCTATTGCTATGAACAACACTCAAATTTGACATCATATGAGAAAGTTATGTAGGTTTTAAGTTTTCAGTAACCTTCAAAAATCTAGTTTGACTAGGGTTGACTTTGACTTTGGAAAATATTAAAAAAAGAATATTCCTTGGAATATTCCATCTCGATGTATCATTTTTTGACAAGTGTCATTCAGTGATTCAAATTTTGGTTTCATTATGAAATTTTCGACCAATCAGCAGGTGTCACGTGGCAAGCTTGGAGGCCGCCACATGGCTCCAGGGCGTGGAAAATTGGCTTGTTAAAATTTTTTGTAAGTCCACAAGTTTGAACCCTGGACCTCTCGCCAGTTAACAGATGCACCTACCGTTAGGCCACAAGGGTGGTTCTTATTATACATTGGAATCCATGTATATTTGAATTTCGCAATGGTTTTGTTGGGTGGTAAGGGGGGCCAGCCCTGAAGGGCCAACCCCCACATGTGATATGATCCTGAGCTGAGAACCAAGGCCTTAAGGCCTTCAACCGATGGAGTTAACGTGGTTTCATAGGCGGGTTGGACGAAGGCCCATGTGACCCCATCACCCGTAACATTTAATGCGAGGTTAATGCAATGATTTTAGGTGCAGTTTGGTTGGTGGTTTAAATGGATGCCACATGTGACCCCATCACCCAAATACGACAGAACCCTTAGCAAAAATTTTATGAGCCACATGGTTGAAGATTGTGATTAAAGAACTTTGTTGAGAAACCATCCTTGTTTTTTGCTTAATTTTTGTTCATGATTTAAAGAGAATAATAAATATGAAGAGTGTGCAGAGGTAACCTAAATAAGGGCCTACCTAGAAGTATCATAGAGCACTCAGTTGAAAGAACCTCTAGATAGAAGTATGGTGTGCTCAAATAAACTTGATGGTAGTATTTCACATGGCACAAACCTAGTTTTGAGGTGAAGGGTGCCTATTTTTTATGTTGGAGGAAGTTTGTTCTCTCAATAATTTTGTATTCAATGGACACAAGAAGTGGATAGTCCAATTGCCTCTTATAAGTACAAACATATAAGACTGAAAGAAAGTAGTGATGATCTTGGTTGTTCTTGTTTTGGAAAGGCCATGCGAAGTTTTCTTCTTTGTTTTTTCTCCTTGTGGATGTAAAATGCAAGGCATCTTTGTTGGGGTAGTGAAAGAAAATTGTAAGGAATATCCATTGTGTCTTGGAACTAGTGGAACCTCTCGTCAATATTGTAGCATATGCGGAATTTGAAACAAATTAATCTTTAGACATGATATTTGGAGATGGTACAACTAGAAAATCCTCTTAAACTGTGGTATGTGGTGGGTTATTGATCCATAGATTTTCGGAGCAAACATGTAATTGGCTGAGTGGGATTTTGAGGCCTGAACCCAATGGTGTTGAATGTAGTTAGGAAAAATAGTGAGGTTGTCCTACAAGTATATGGATTTCTCATAATGGAAGGTCATATTGAGGCCTAACATCTAAAGGTGGGGAGGAACAAGTGCTTTGAGTGTATTTCTGATAGTTCTCATCTATAAAATCCTTATTCATCTCTTTTTATAGGAAGGATATGACCAAGGGGCATCCAAAAATACTTAAAAGGAAGGAGGAATCCTTTAGAAATGCCACTTATATATAGAAGTGAACTTCCCTTGGAAGACCAAATTTTTCCACAACTAGGAAGGAAAATCTTGTTGGAAGAGTGGAGAGTGAGATAGGGGTATCTATCCTTCACAATTTCAAATATATTGATGGAAAATATTTGAACAATACATATAAGAGAATCAAAATCTAAAATTGGAAATTCGTGTCATATTTCAGCTAGATGTGAATGTTCTCTTTTTAGGAGTATTTTTGTTTTCTTGTTGGGCAATCAATGTCTTCCATAAAATCTAATTATTTGTCTGGAATCTGATCGTAGAGGAATAAATTCACAAACATATTTTTGGGATTGGGGGCTGGAGCTCTCCTCTAGAATGGACATGACAAGTCAGATATTAGAGTTCACTATCAGACACGAGGAGAAAAGAAACCTACCTTATCCTTGCATATTCTTACTACAGTTAGGTGTATGGACTCTGGAATAGATATGAGAAGCTAGAGATGAGAGGTTTCTATCAAACACAACGAGCCAAGGCATATGCATTAATTTTCCTATTTTTTGTTCCTAGTGATTGAATTTGAAGGGAATCTGATAATAATTTAATGTTTGTGTGTTTCCCTGATACATATACTTAAGAATAATAGCTTCTGGTAGATCTTAATGTACATCCTTTTTTTACACAAATTATGGCATATGAATAATATTTGTCTCGTGGGCCTGCAAAAATTTCGAACCTCTGATTTTGTTTCCAGCCAGAGCCAAGGTGTTGCTTTTTGGTAAATGGAATTAAAGGATATGGGATATGGATCCATACAACAATATATCTGTTGGGTTAAAATTCATATCCAATTATTTTAAATATTGTAGGTTGCATATAAACCAAGGTTACCTTTCGAAAATTTGGTCTCAATCCTCTCTATGAGAAAATAAAGTCATACATAGTTATCTTCTATAGAGGAAGGAAGAGATAGAGCCTTAATACCAATGAGATAAATTTCCAAGAATATAAAATGGCTGGGTTGGCTAAGTTACTGTTTCGGGGAATATCACCCTAGAGGTTCGTTGGGTTACAACCTCCACAGAGCAGGGGCATGCTACTTAACAGAGACTCACACAACCATGCACGTTCAGAAAAACTAAATAGAGTAGAATGAGAAAGTTACCCATAGGTCCTACGGTTGAAGCAGATCCCGCAGGGTTCAAACCCCCAGCAACCGTCCTTCCTTCTTAACCTGAAAGACAAGAAGAAACAAACACAAAGGACTGGTTGTACAGCATATATCTACTCTAAATGTTAGTGAGATTCATATAAAACATTAAATAAATCATAATGAATGCTTGTATAACAAATATTCTCATACATAAAAGCATACACTAACCCGTTTATTTCGGGAACAGCATGATACTTCTGTATTATAAATAGTACGTACAAAAGTAATCAAGTGGAGAGATCACCTGATCCTTCCAAGGCCTTCGCAGACCGTCGTCCGGATCCGTCCAGCCCTTGCCTCGCTAAGACTCCTTCTAAACTGGTGCATACGAGATAACATATAAAGGGATGTGTATCTCAAGGAAACAAGGGTTTCCTACAATGAACTGGGAAAGTGCAGGAGGCACGGGGAATCAGACTTGGATAGGGAATACCAACGGAGTATAATATCAATAATTCTCTCCCTTAGGCCACGCAGAGCTTTCCTCCCTCAGTTGGCATGAACGAGTTGAAACGATTGTTGTCTTTAGGTGGTTGAACTACCTAAGTAACCATCAACCCAGCCCGAAAATAGGGAATTTTTATATATATTTTTAATGATTTTAATGGCATACGCGGAAAAGTGCAGTTGGACTCGCGTATACACGCGGAAAAGTCTGGGCATAATCGCGTATGGGGATTTTTACACTATTTTTTAGTAAATTTGTCCAAGTCTGTAGGAATGGGTGCCCAAAGCCATAAAAGCAATCATGAATCATATGAAGGTGAGAAATAATGCTATAACGATTCTGAGAGAACTTAACAACCAGGGCATAATCAATGGGATCGGGGGCCAGATTTTGTGCAAGGACTGGTAAGAGTTTGACAGCTATAACTTCATGCCTTCTTTTAAGATGATGTAAGTTATCCATATTTTCATTAGGAGTCCCGTTTGTTCGCCTGCTCAATGCTGGGTAATCAGACTCATGAATAAATTCAAAGAATCTGTCTGATTGTAGAGGGGAACCTGTTGCAAGCATGCTTGTAAGTCAGATGGCCAGAACCTTCTAATGTAATGGACATGACAGGTAGACATCTATAAAAGACACCAGGAGTCATCACCCATGCCTTCCTTTGCTCGTGTTCCTACTGACAGTTATCTTAAGATAAATTTTAATATTAGCAGGTTCTGGAATAAATTTTGCCTTTAATAGCTTTAATTTCTATTGTAAATGTTTTGTAAATGTTTCTATTATTAAGGGGGAGCGACATAGTACCCTGATTTCTGGACTGTTGACATTTTCAATGTATAGTGTGTTGAAATTGAAGTTCAATAACATATTTTTAGGTCAGGAATTTTCCCTTTGTAGCTGAAGTTTCTCATAAAATAGCATTGTCTGTGGAAAGTTGCATTAGTTTTTTATTGTTATCCTATTGTATTTATTATTTATATGACCTTGGTAAATGGCAATAAGCTTGGGAGCAAAAAGCATAAAGTGTATCTTATACTATAATTGTGGTTTTTTTTAGCAACAGGTAGTACAGAGGCAATCTACGTAAGGACTTCCACTGTATTGACAATATAATCTCTTTAGCTGTATTTTTATATTGTTTTTTCAGCAATGAGCAAATCCAAGCAAGAAAATTGCATAAGGGCTTGTGAATTCGGAATCGAGGAAAAGGAAGAAAATAAAGAAAAAGAGACCTGTGGCAGTGGATGAGGAAAATAAAGAGGATGTGCCTTTAAGAGGGTTGAAAAGTACGTATAGGTTAGTTGTGAACCTTTAGAATGTTTTTGATTTTGATATTTGATTGCTTGTCTAAACTTTGCATGAGAGCTGCCTTGCACAAAATCTTAGTCGGTGAAAGTTTTAGAGAAAGTATGAGTACAACATAGTTTCCATGTCACAAGCCAAGTCTAGCTCAAGGAATTTAACATAAAATTATTTTAATATCTCTTGATTAGATCATAAATTTTCCTTGGAAGCACACTCACATATGTTAAAATATGTTCATCATGGAATTGTAACATAGTCATTATATTTTATTTTCATTGAAAAAATCAATACACCATTATATGAGACAAATGTACAACCATCTTATTGAACATATCAGAAAACAATAGGCGCAATATCTTGAGGATCAAGTCACTCAAAAAATAAAAAACAAGCCTCTACTAAGAAAATATGTCAATACATGAGGAATGGATTTGTAATGTTCCCAATTTTTAGCCTCAAGCTAAATGGAACATTATAGTTAGCATATTTTTATTTTGTTGAATAAGATGGGTAAGGAGTCACCTTAACCACTTTATGATGAAGAAATAACACTCCTTGTGTGAAAGGAGGAATAATAAAGCAGCTGGATTGAGCACCACATGGTGTGAACAGGATTAGATCAAGCTTGATCTAGTCATTTTGACCAAGTCAACTAAAACTATCCAGATACATTGCACCTACTTGGACAATGCAGTGTTAGTAGAGGCTCCACTTGCTTGAGCTAGAAGCAAGTGTGAATGGGACCCATGGTGAGGAGAGTTCATTTGCTTTATAAGGAGGAGATGGCAGCCCATTTTCATTATGCATTGGCTTAGTATTTTCATAGGGTCTGCAAAGACTTGCATCCCTGGGCTGTTTAGCAGGGTTTGTAGTGTTCTTCACCCAAGGGTGTTCCCGGTTGGGAATATGTAACCATCCTCAAGGAAGGAGAGGGTTTGGACTTCAATTCCTCATTCTAGCATTTGGCCAAGCTTATCTCTGTAGCTACAACGTTATTTCTGCAGCAGATTAACATTGTGTTGTTGGGAGCAGCAACAGAGGAACTTATTGAGTCTTTCTTTGGCTTGTTCTTCAGTGGACATCTTGTCTATTATTTGGAGGAGCAGCAGAGGAGACTCTGGGGCATCATTTCAAATATTTGGCACCAGGCCAAACACTCACCATCTCTCACAGCACAGTCAAGGGCAGAAACTGTGTTATTTTCACAGGCAGTAGCTGGGAAAACCATTTGTGCTTAGCAGGAGGAGTGTTTTTGAGTGAAAGGGATCAACCCTTTGCTTGAGAACATTATCAGAGGAGGGCATGAGTATTTTACATATACCATAGCCTCATTATTATTTTGATTCAGCTGAAGTGACAAGTATTTGTCACATTTGTACATTTTCCGACATTTCTAGCAATCTCTCTGTTTGGGTTTCAAAATGTCATACAAGTATCACTCATTACCATACATTTTTTCACTGTGCTTCAGTATATCACCCATTATTCACCCGCATGTCACTTCATTTTCCTATTATTACATTAATGGGTCTCCATTTATGTTTCCAAATATTATTTATTTTTAAGCATTTTTAAGAGAAATTCTTGATTAAATATTAGAAAATAATATATTTTACTTCATATATGGAAAGTGGATTGTTTTTGTGACATGTGTAGGTGCCAAGGAAGCTTCCAAGACACCTTTATTTGGCCTTGAATGATCAAATTCGAATTTGATAAGATAAACCTCATGGAGAAGATCAAGGACAAAAGGGGGTTATGTGTCTAGATGGTTGAGAGATGTATGTAACTAAAGAGAGATTAGTGGATAATCATTATGAGTTTGTTACTCATCCCATTGTATAAATAGGAGTACAATATCCTCCATTTGTAAGTTTTGTAATCTTAGAATATTAGAATTTTGGAGTATGTAATCTTAGAAGCTTAGAGTTGTAATCTTAGAGTTGGTTTGTAATGGAGATTTTGAAATAAAGAATCATACTTCGATTTTGCTTCTACATATGAGTCTCCTTTGAAGTGGTGTGCTTGTGGAGTTATGGAGGACCCCCATGGCCTCACTTACATGCTTATTTTAGTTATAATTTAATTTATGTTTTTATTTCATTTTAGCTTTCAAGTTTTTGTTAAATGTTCTAATATTGGAAGAGTCTTATTTGAAAGTGTTTTTGTAAGAGAAACCATAAGATCTCAGACCATTATTAGATCTAGTTTTATTTCATTTCGACTTTTAAGTTCTTATTAGATGTTCTAATGTTGAATATATCTTGTAGAATATCTTTATGTGAATACATACATAGATCTCAAACAATTATTATATAGGTTTGATTAGTTGTTGAAAGAGATCTTGAGGAATATGTTCTTGTAAGGGAAATTTAAGATCTTGGAAAAATTAGGAAACTTTCTAGATCTATATATTTTAGATAAGCACTTCTAAGATTACCTTCCCGGGTTGACATTAAATTAAACTCTAATTGACATCATCAATTAGAACCACGCATTTTGGCGCTAGCTCATCTAGAATCAAATCAAATATTAAGTCATGGTAACATGGGGACATGCAAGAGCTTAGGTGAGGGAGTATGTTTGGGTTTCAAAATGTCATACAAATATCACTTATTACCATATATTTTTCACCTATTCTTCCACTATATCATTCATTATTCACCACCATGTCACTTCATTTTCCCTACTGTTCACCATTAATGGGTCTCATTTATATTTTCCAAATATTATTTATTTTTAAGCATTTTTAAGAGAAATTCTTGATTAAATATTAGAAAATAATATCTTTACTTTATATATGGAAAGTAGGTTTGTTTTTTTGACATGTGTGAGTGCAGAAGCTTCAAAACCCTTATGTGGCCTTGGGCTGATGTTTTTTGAATTTGAAGAGATGACTGTATAAGAGAAGATCAGACAAAGGGGTTATGTGTCTGGATATGGTCCCAGAGATGCTGGAACTAAAGAGAGATTAGTGGATGATCATTATGAGTTTGTTACTCATCCCATTGTATAAATAGGAGTATGTCTCTCCATTTGTAATCTTGAGTTTTGTAATCTTAAATTTTGGGTATGTAATATTAGAATTTTAGGTTATAATCTTAGAGTTGGTTTTTAGCAATGGAATTTGCAAAATAATTAGATACTTCGATTTTTCTTCTACATCTGAGTCTCCATTGAAGTGGTGTGCTTGAGGAGTTATGGAGGGCCCCCATGGCCTCACTTGCATGCTTATTTGCTTATTTTAGGTATAATTTATTTTATGTTTTTGTTTGATTTTAGCTTTCAAGTTTTTGTTAAATGTTCTAATATTGGAAGAGTCTTATTTGAATGTGTTTTTGTAAGAGAACCATAAGATCTCAAACAATTATTATATCTAGGTTTCTTTCATTTCAGCTTTTAAGTTCTTATTAGATGTTCTAATGTTGGAAGAGATCTTGTATAATATGTTCTTGTAAGAGAACCATAGATCTCAAACGATTGTTAGATCTAGGTTTGATTAGTTATTGAAAGAGATCTTAGAACATATGTATATTCTTGTCTGAGGAAATTTGAGATCTTGGACCATTAGGGAATCTTTCTAGATCTATATTTTTAGATAAACACTTCTAAGTTTACTGATAGAGGTTGACAATTAGAATTGTTTGACTGCGGTGTCTATTCAATTCATCCTCCACATTTTAGCACTAGCTCATCTAAGAATCAAATCAAATAAGTCATTGTGTGCTTGCATGAGGACATGCAATAGCTTCAGTTGGGGTATGTTTGGGTTTCAAAATGTCCTTACAAATGTCACTCATTACCATACATTTCTCACCTATGCTTCCATTATATCACCCATTATTCACCACCATGTCACTTCATTTTCCCTATTATTCACCATTAATGGGTCTCATTTATATTTTCAAAATATTATTTATTTTTAAGCATTTTTAAGAGAAATTCTTGATTAAATATTAGAAAATAATATATTTTACTTTATTTATGGAAAGTGGGTTGTTTTTGTGACATTTTTAGGTGCCAAGGAAGCTTCCAAGACACCTTTATGTGGCCTTGAATGATCAAATTCGAATTTCAAGAGATAAACCTCATGGAGAAGATCAAGGACGAAAGGGGGTTATGTGTCTAGATGGTTGAGAGATGTATGGAACTAAAGAGAGATTAGTGGATGATCATTATGAGTTTGTTAGTCATCCCATTGTATAGATACGAGTACAATATCCTCCATTTGTAATCTTGAAGTTTTGTAATCTTAGAATTTTGGAGTATGTAATCTTAGAAGCTTAGAGTTGTAACCTTAGAGTTGGTTTGTAATGGAAATTTTGAAATAAAGGATCATACTTTGATTTTGCTTCTACATCTGAGTCTCCATTGAAATGGTGTGCTTGTGGAGTTATGGAGGGCTCCCATGGCCTCACTTGCATGCTTATTTGTTTATTTTAGGTATAACTTAATTTATGTTTTTGTTTGATTTTAACTTTTAAGTTTTGTTAAATGTTCTAATATTGGAAGGATCTTATTTGAAAGTGTTTTTGTAAGAGAACCATAAGATCTCAGAAAATTGTTAGATCTAGGTTTATTTCATTGCAACTTTTAAGTTCTTATCAGATGTTCTAATGTTGGAAGAGATCTTGTAGAATATGTTCTTGTAAGAGAACAATTGATCTCAAACAATTATTAGATATAGGTTTGATTAGTTATTGAAAGAGATCTTAATGAGTATGTTCTTGTAAGGGAAATTTAAGATCTTGGACAAATTAGGAATCTTACGGTCCCTATATATTTCAGATAAGCACTTCTAAAGTTTACACCCCAGGTTGACAATTAGGTGTTAACAGATGACATTATTAGTGGAACCACACATTTTGACACTGGCTATTCTAAAGATAGATAAATAAGTCATTGTGGCCCAAGCTTGCATGGGGACATAGAAACTTGATTGAGAGTATCATTTGCGTTTCATTTCATACAAATATCACTCATTACCATACATTTTTCACCTATGCTTCCATTATATCACCTTATATTACTGTAGCCCTCCTTCATTTTCCCTATTATTACCATTAATGGGTCTCATTTATATTTTCCAAATATTATTTATTTTTAAGCATTTTAAGAAAATTAAGTTAAATATTAGAAAATATATTTTACTTTTATATATGGAAAGTGGGTTGTTTTTTTGTGACATGTGATTTAAAGAAGCTTTCAGGCCCTTTATGTGGCCTTGAATGATAAATTAATTTGAAGAGATAAACCTCATGGAGAAGATCAAGGACAAAAGGGGGTTATGTGTCTAGATGGTTGAGAGATGTATGGAACTAAAGAGAGATTAGTGGATCATCATTATGAGTTTTTTACTCATCCCATTATATAAATAGGGGTAAAATCTCCTCCATTTGTAATTTTTTGTAATCTTAGAATTTTGGAGTATGTAATCTTAGAAGCTTAGAGTTGTAATCTTAGAGTTGGTTTGTAATGCAGATTTTGAAATAAAAAATCATACTTTGATTTTGCCTCTACATATGAGTATCCTATGAAGTGGTGTGCTTGTGGAGTTATGGAGGGTCCCCAACAACTCACTTGCATGTATTTGTTTGTTTATTTTAGGTATAAATTAATTTATACTTTTGTTTGATTTCATCTTTTCAGTTTTGCATTAAATGTTCTAATATTGGAAGATATTATTTGAAAGTATTTTTTGTAAGAGAACCATAAGATCTCAGACCATTATTAGATCTAGGTTTATTTCATTTCAACTTTTAAGTTCTTATTAGATGTTCTAATGTTGGAAGAGATCTTGTAGAATATGTTCTTGTAAGAGAACAATTGATCTCAAACAATTATTAGATATAGGTTTGATTAATTGTTGAAAGAGATCTTAATGAATATGTTCTTGTAAGGGAAATTTAAGATCTTGGACAAATTAGGAATCTTTCTAGATCTATATATTTCAGATAAGCACTTCTAAAGTTTACCTTCCTGGGTTGACAATTAAATTTAACTCTGATTGACATCATCAATTAGAACCACACACTCTCCTAGATTGGCTAGAAATATTGTATTTGAGCCCATCCTTCTATTTATGGGCATTTATTTGTATATTTCAGTCATATTTCATGTATGTACATCTATAGCAGTAGCTACACTCCTATAGAAAGTGCTGTCACTACTTTCCGGCATTTTATGCAGTTGTTGCATCTCTTGTATTTCATTGCTTACTCATTGGAGGTGGATTCTCATTGCATGAGGGGTTTATTCCTCATTACATTTCTATATATTGTTTCTGATACAATAATGTACATGATGGATATAATATATTACATATTATTTTGCATTCAGATCTGCAGATTTCATGGTTATGTTCATGTACTGCTGTAAGCTCTCTCATTGAGCATTTTCTGAGAGATCCACTTTGGGGAGATCTGTATAAGCCCTCAAGGCTTATTTATTGGCATTCAAATTCTGGAAGAGAAGTGTTTAGTGAGTTGAAAAGGGGTTCCAAGCCCCATTTTAGCTTATTTTTACACTTCCTCTCTTATGCAGTGTCCTTGAGGACCACATTTCAGAAATTCCCGAAAAGTGAATATTACAGTGGTATCAGAGCATGATCTTTGGCTTAGCTTGTGGCTTCAAGCCAAAGTGTTTAATCCTTGAAGGGGAATATTTTAGGATCTATAGATAGAGTCTGCAAATGGCCAGGTAGCCTCTAGATCTCATCCTTTTTCAAAGGTGACATATCCAGTAAATTCCCCTGCAGTCAATCTTTGGAATAGAATTTTGATATTCTTGAGAAGGGAACTTTACAGCTGTGCAACCCAAGATAAAATGCCATCAGAAGGAGAAGCTCCTCATTTGGAAGAGGATACGTACAGAAAAAACAAAAAAAGGGGAACGATAGAAGAGGAGGTTTCCCTTCTTCTTTTCCAGACCCTGGAGGGTATCATTGAAGACCTTGAGGAGAAAGAAAGGGAAAGTTGGAGAGATTTTCTGAGAGGGTTTTTGGATGAAGCAAGCCCTAGTTATGACCACATTGGGTGTGAGCATTTAGCCACATGTGCAGATCCACAACGTAGTACATTTCCCATATCTACTGCTGGGAGAATGGAGGAAGATGAGTCACCAAGGGAGGAGACCTTGAGTGATTTTCTTTGGGAATATGAATCTCAATCATGGAGATTCGAAGTGCATTTGGACTTCCAAGAGTTTTTCAGACTCAAGGGAGAAAGATCCAGAAGCTACAAAGGGAGAGAGGAAGATGCATTCTTTCTATCCACTTTCAATGGATCAAGAAGGTGCAAAGCCATAGCTTGGGTGGAGGAGCTTGATGCATATTTTTAGCTACACCAAGTTGCAACCAAGGAGGCCATCACTATAGCAGTGCTTCATATTAGAGGTATGGCCCATGATTGGTGGTTTAAAATTTATGCTTCATGTTATCATGCAAATGTAAAAACTTATCATGAATTCACTAAGGGTTTGGTGAACAAATTTGATGGGATTCAATGTGAATCATCATACATCATATCTTCAAACACTTTGCATGCATTGGACGGAAACATGAAACAAAATCCACTCCACCTTTCTAGAGGGGAAGAAAACTAGAATGATGACTCGCTAAAGGCAAGACCCCCATTGTATGAAGGGATCTCTTCCATTTGTGAAGTCATGGAGGTACTTCCTTCAAGAGATAACCAATATCTAGGGTCACTCCTTCATGATGAGGCAATCTCATTTATTGATGGCGAGGATGAGCACAAGAGAACCAACAATGCTATCATGTTGGGAGGAGATCCATCACCACATGGAGGTGAAAGGGTAGCCTTTGCTTCTATTAGAGGATTCGTTGTATCTTTACAAGGAGTTCCAAGTATTTTAACATGTGGGAACCATAGCACAATTCTGGAATCATATGTAGCAACTATTGGGGATTATGAGATGGAGAAGGAAGAAGAGAAGGAATAGCATCAAGGGTTGATACAACCTTATCCATTCCGAAAAGTATTTGCACATGAGAAGGACACTGTACAACGCAGTGAAGAGAGGGATAAGTCAGTCCTCTTATATATACAGTCCACTTCTGATCTTGATGTCTCACTATATGGAGGCATTCCACCCGGAAGGCCACCTGATCTAGCATTGATGAGGGTCATCTTGTCATACAGTTCACCACTCTTGGATTCCAGAGAGGTGGATACATGGGAGGAGTCTAGCACAACGCAGAGAGTTTGGGATAAACCCAAGGAGGAGGGAGACACTCTCTCATTTTTAGTATCACCCACTCTCATCAGTTACACTGCGCTAACAGATTTTGTTGTAGGGATGGAGGATTGCATCTTCATGATGCAGGTTGACTGCTCCATAGATTTGGAGAGAAAGAGGATACTTCCTTTGAGGGAGGAATCTTTCACATATGGGAGTAGATGGAGGTTACTCATGCTTACATTGACCAGGATCAGGAGATTCCTTTTGGATTACAGCTTCTCATGGGAGGCTAGCTTCCTAGGATCACCATTATTATTTGAGCTTGAGCAGCTGCATGATGGGTATGGTATCATTTTGGAGGATGAATTTGGCATGGTGGATGTCAATGTAACAGCCAACAACATGAGGAGAGCATCGCATTGCAGATTACCAGCGATGTCTGTGAGGAGGATGGATCCCTATTGGAGGACTCAACTCTTGCTAGAGTACTCCCAGGATCTTGGTGCATGCATGATTCTTGATGACCTAGAGGGAGATGAAAAATACATGGGGGATGATATGGTCATCTATTTTTATGGTAGGATCTTCTTGGCTAGAGCTTCTAGTCTCAAGGAGAAGCTATTGCATGCAGCACATGAGGACTTTCTAGCTATGCACTTTGAGGCATATTTTACTTTGCTAGAGGAGTTAATTTGGGAGGGAATTTAGCATGATCTGTATCAGCATGTGGATATATGCATAGCCCGGATGGTTTTTTCGAGGTTGGCACAACCATTTCCCTACTCATTTGAGGTGAGGGAGAGCATTCCGATGAGCCATTTCAGCTCAAGGACTGGAGTACATGGTAAAGGAGGTATATACTCTCATTTTGATTTACCCTTCTTTACTTTATATGAGCTGCTTGATGAGCTAAGAATAATCGCACCTCCTTATGATTTTATTATGATGTACTTGTGGCCCATTGCAGCAATGGGAGTGGCTATTTTTATGATGGTTTGTGGGGGAAGCCACATATTTCTTGGTGTGCACCATTGGCGCCAATTTGTATTTTCATATTTACATCTTATGAGAAGTTTGTGGTAGCAAACAAGTGGCTGGAAAAGAACTTTTTTGTTTTTATTTTTTATGCAGGAAAGAGGTGCACTGCATTGGTCCCATGAATGGAGCAGTGACCCACTCTCTAGTTGTCTTGTGACAGTTTGTTTCTATTGCATGTTGCCTCCTTGTATTGCTGATGTTTATACAATCACAAGGAGCACTATTGTGAGAGTGATGTATATTTTGGGACATCCTATTGGGAGCATAATTCTCCCCATTGTATATGTTTTATCTTGCAAGAGACACCATGAGAAAACCATGATTGCCACATTGCTACTTTTCTATTCTTGTGGGAAGAACCACTTGGAGAACTTGAGGGGGCACTTCATGGCTGATTTTCTTGATGGGGAAGATTGGGAAATTCTTGGAGGCCATACCATTTCAGCCCAAGGACAAAGGCAGCCCCATGTGTATCAAAAATGGAGAGAGAAACACCATGGGAATCAAAAGCCCAACTCTCCATTCAACCCCAGCACATTTCATATACTAGGGGTTGAGACTTTTAATTGGATGATAGCATGGATGAGAGGATCGTCATTGGGGATACATTTTTCCCATGCATGTCATCACTCCTAACTTGAGGAGGCCATAGCACAGCAATAATTTTTCCACCTACACCTTCTATTTTCCCATGATGAGTACCATTCTGGTTTGCATATTTGAAGGAAGCGTGGGAGGACAGTTTTATTGTAGCATATATTGAGCAGTGGTGGATATTGTTGATGAGGAGGCCACAAGAGAAGAAGGGGGAGGAATTTTGTTCTCTCTATGTAGTTGCTTGACGACAAGCAACATGTTGGAGGGGAGGACTGTAATGTTCCCAATTTTTAGCCTCAAGCTAAATGGAAAATTATAGCTAGAATATTTTTATTTTTTTGAATAAATTGGGTAAGGAGACCCCTTAGCCCCTTTAGACAGAGAAATAACACTCCTCCTGTGAAAGGAGGAATAATAATGCAGCTGAATAGAGCACCACATGGCATGAATAGGATTAGATCAAGCTTGATCTAGTCATTTTGACCAAGTCAACTAAAACTGTCTAGACACATTGCACCTACTTGGACAACTCAGTTTTAGTGGAGGCTACCCTTGCTTGAGCTAGAAGCAAGTGTGAATGGGACCCATGGTGAGATGGGTTCTTTTGCTTTATAACGAGGAGATGGCAGCCCATTTTCATTATGCATTGGATTATTATTTTGAGAGAGTCTGCAAAGACTTGCATCCCTCGGATGTTTAGCAAGGTTGTAGTGTTTTTCACCCAAGGGTGTTCCCGGTCAGGAATCCCTACCTCATCCTGAAGGAAGGAGAGGTTTTGGACTTCATTTCCTCATTTATTAATTTTTCCAAGCTTATCTCTACAGCTACAACATTATTTCTGCAGCAGATTAATGTTGTGTTGTTGGGTGCAGCAACAAAGGAACTCATTGAGTCATTCTTGGCTTGTTTTCTAGTGTAGGGCTCATATATTCATTGGAGGATCAGTGAGGAGGACTCCCAGTCTTATTTTCAGATCTTTGGCATCAGGCCAAACAATCACCATCTCTCACAGCATAGTCAAGGGAAGAAACTGGGTTATTTTTAGAGGCAGTAGTTGGGAGAGCCATTTGTGCTTAGCAGGAGGAGTGTTTTTGAGTGAAATGGATCAGCCCTTTGCTTGAGAACATTATCAGAGGAGGGCATGAGTATTTAAGATCTGCCATAGCCTCATTCTTATTTTGATTCAATTGTAGTGACAAGTTATTTGTCACCCTGTACATTTTTTGGCATTTCTAGAAATCTCTCCTAGATTGGCTACAAATCTTGTATTTTAGCCCATCCTTATATTTCCGGGAATTTATTTGTATATTTCAGTCATATTTCATGTATTTACATCTATATCAGCAGCTACACTCCTAGATACAGCGCTTTCACTACTTTCCGGCATTTTATGCAGTTGTTGCATCTCTTGTATTTCATTGCCTACTCATTGGAGGTGGATTCTCATTGTATGAGGGCTTTATTCCTCATTACATTTCTATATATTGTTGCTGATACAATAATTTACATTATGGCTGTAATATATTACATCTTATGTTTCATTCATATTTGCATAGTTCATGGTTATGTTCATGTATTGCTGTAAGCTCTCTCATTAAGCATTTTCTGAGAGATCCACTTTGGGGAGATCTGTATAAGCCCTCTAGGCTTATTTATTTGAGCTAAACTCCTGGAAGAGAAGTTTTTAGTGAGTTATCAAGGGGATCCAAGCCCCCTTTTATATTATTTTTACATTGCCTCTCTTATGCAGTATCCTTGAGGACCACATTTCAGAAATTCCCGAAAAAGGAATATTACAAGATTCCATACAAATTCCATGAGCTAAGACAATGCAGTTTTAGGGCATAAACTGCTACAGAAATGATATAAAAATGTATTTATATTTTTATATAGCTCAAAATATTTTTGGGCTAGAGATCTATGCTCCCAAACACATTTCCAAGACAACCCAGGAAGGGTTTCCTGAAATAACCAAAATGAAAAAATGTCAGAATGCAACCCCAGGGCTGAATTGTAGGTACAACTGAATATCTGGATGGAGGTGGCTGAAACTAATATAGAACTATATATATCTCCTCAAATATATCCCTCAAGTGAAGGGCTGATCCCAAGACTGAAAATCTCACCCTCCAAATCAAGCACTGAAACGTCTACTGCAAATGCTCACTAGCATAACGCAGTGAAAGAGAGAGTCTGCATTGTAGATGATGGAAATATGTTGGCTTGGTGCCAAGATATGAAATAAAGATCAAGTACCTCCCTTGCTGATATCCCAATGGGAATAATTCTTCCTCCACTGAAAAACTAACTCAGAAAGTGGGTTTCTCAACCCTCCACTTCAACACCCTGGAACACAACACAACTCTAAACAGAAATTGTGCTTTAGATGAAGACTGAAGCTTGCCCAGAATGACGAAATGTGGAAATGAAGTGAAATACTCTTCCTATAGGCTCCTATAGGAAAGAGGTGGGATTCTCGCTCAGGAACACCTTGTGCTAAACAGCACAATAATCTCAGCTAATAGCGGGAGAGTGCAAGAAGTCATACAGACCACAAAATCAATAATCAATAACATAACCATCTATGGATGCCTTGCCCTCCTTATAAACAATATGAGCCTTCTCACCTTGGGTCCCACTCATTAAAGTCACTACTATCATGGATACTTTCTCCCATTCACACTGCATTCTCTCTCATAGATTATCCACTCCCTCCATACCATCATTTTTTATTTGGTCAAACTTGACCTTGTCCACATGCATAGCCTTTTTTCACGCATGAGGGTACTTTATCCAGCTATTAATATGATACCTTTTCACATTAAAAGGGATTTTATTCCTAATAAGGATATTTATGGGTCTCCATACCCTCTTATTCTTCAACCCAAGAAGAAAAATCAAAATTTAATATTTCAATTAGCTTTGTCCTAATTTAGAAATATTACAGGTTTTGGGTTTAAAAGTCCTGAAAAACTTAGGTAGTCAAAAGATTTCAGTTTTCATTGATTCTGAGTTAGTCGTCTAGCAAGTGAATGGGGGCCTATCAAACCAAAGATGTGAAAATGAGAGTATACAGAAATCTAATTCTTGAATTGTTGGAAAATTTTGAACACAAGTTTACAATAAGGCCTAGAGAGTAGAATGGTATTGCAGATTCCTTGGTTGTTTCATACATTCTATTTAAAATTCCCTTTCATTCCAGAATTAAATATGAGATTTGAATCATACATAGGCTAGCAATCCATGATAATATAAAAATATGGTAGGTATTTGAAAATGATCAACAAGTCAAAAAAAATCTGGAGTTGAAAGAAGTGTTTGAAAAAATATGTTTGCTAAAACCAAAGCCAGTACAGAAGTAATCCGGCTAAAACACAATTGTATTCCTAAGGGGCTAGTTCCACTTGAAAAATTATTTGACAAAAATGATGTAGCCAATAATCCTATGATGAGATCTAATGATGAATAGGTTGAAACTTGTATTCTTGGTACAACATAAAATCCTAAGTGTCTCAAGCTGTCCAAAATCCTTTCTTCTTTGGTAAAACATAAATATTTTGATTTGATGAAGAGATACATTGATATATTTTCATGGAATTATTAAGATTTGAAAAAATACGATCCTAGTATCATTCAACATACAATACTAATAAAGGAACATGAAAATCCTTTCAAACAAATGCTAAGGAGAATCAATCCATTACTTTTGCCATTGATTGAAAAGGAGATTAAATTTTTTTTTGAAGGAAATATCATAGTACCATTGAGGTTTTGGAGATGGTTCAATACTTTGGTATCTATAAGGAAGAGAAATGGGGAGATTAGGATATATATTGATTTTAGAAACTTGAATAAAGCCTCACTAAAAGACAACTATCATCTTCCCAAGATGGATTACATGCTACAAAATATAGTAGGATAAAAAATGATGTCAATGTTAGATGGTTTCTTAGGTTATAATCATATATTACTGCATCCATATCACTAAGAGAACATAACTTTTACCACGCCTTGGGGAAAATTTATGGATGCAAAAATTCCCTTTGCACTCATGAATGCAGGGGAAACGTTTCAGAGGGCTACGAAAATTTCATTCGTAGAATAAAATGACAAATATGTGATTGTGTATTTGGATTACATCATCATGTTCTCAAAGAAAGAAGAAGAGCATCTCAAGCACTTGGAAAAGATTCTTTAAAAATGTAGAAAATTTTGCATTTCTTTAAACCCTACCAAAAGTGTTTTTTCTCTGAAAATGGGAAAATTATTGGGTCATATAATATGAAACAAAGGAAATAAGGTTGATCCAAATAGATTTTTTTCTATTCAGAAGATATATCTTCCGAGAGAGATAAAAGAAATCCAATCTTTTTTACGAAAAGTGAGCTTTGTAAGAAGATTCCTTCCTAAATTTGCAGAAATTATGAAGCATATTGCAATGATGCTTAAGAGAGAATGCAATATTAAGTGGACAACAGAGGCTAAACATTATTTTTATGAAATCAATAAGGCACTTACTCAAGCTCCAGTACTCATAAACCCTAATTTTTCAAAAGAATTTTTGGTTTTTACCTTTGCTTCAAAACACACTCTTGGAGGAGTATTATTGCAGAAGAAACAAGAAGGTTGTTGGATCAAGGGGTCCTGACCCAGGTTTAGAGGTTCAATTTTTTCCAACAAACCCCTATACTACTGGTCCTTTCGACAGTGACCTGCTTGCGCAAGCCAAAGTCTCACCCGAAGTAGTATGTGTGGGTGCTGGAACTAGGTTTCTGCACCTTGGGAGAGTGTAGGTAAGTTAATCTGAGTTGCGTTCAGTCCTACAGGAACCCAATATGATATTACAGAGACTATATCTATAGATTCCCTTCTCATACATGTGCTTAATCACAATGATACACACAATAATCAACAGATGATGAATTTATATAAGGTAACACAACTATTCCACATATTCTTGCAGAACATGTAACAGAACAGTCCTAGATTGCAGCATAAACAAATGACACAAGTATATTCATAGCCTGAATCAATAACACATCAACATATATTAATCATCCATGCATCAAAAAATAATTCAAACAGATTCAGATATCAACAATACTTCCGCATTCATTAATCCTTCAGATCTACTTACAATACCCAAATCTCAACATGTGCACACAATAGCAGGGTCTGCACACAGTAGGATAGGGAATCTCCATGCACACAAAAACAGGAGTCCCAACAACCCTAACCAGATCTATCAATCCGCACATAGCATCAGTCCCTTATCATTCTTAATCTGCCCTACCGCTAAAAAATTTTCAACTATTTATACTATTTTAGCCTATGCATTGAATGGTTTGTAAATCATGGTTTATGGACTCTTGGTCTACCCTTGACCCGTTTGAAATAATTTAGGGGCTTTGAACCTCCCCAAAACCAATGAGTTAGACAAAATATAATAAATAAATGTACAAAATGGACCAATTTCGCAGCTTGTAGGAGACCCTGTTCCAACAGTACCCCAACACAATCTTGTGACTCATCCTGAGTCACTGTGGTGGTGGGGTTTCCACATGTGCACGTAGTGCATTGATGGCGATGATCAATGGAGGCAGTAATTCTTAACTTTGAGCAGCAGCGCCCTGTGCAATATCCACGAGCTTCTGGGATGTCGGTCCTTATGTTGCCGCAGTGACACTTTCGAGCGTCTGATTGAGCTGCTTAACCACGGCATCAGTATCTTGTGATATTTGGAGGGCAGTGGAAGTCCAAGGCTTCAATCATTCCCCGATGGTGTGTTTCTTGTGCCAGATTTCCTCAATTTCATATTGGAGAGCATTGCTGGTTTTCAAACGTGCCAACCGCTGTGCAGGAACTAAGGAGGGCAATGTAGCCTCAACCTGATCAAAATATTCCTCCTTCTGCCGCAAGTCTTGATTGATTCTCTGTAAGACTGGATCACACTGGATCGTAGTCCAAAGTTGCATGGCATCTTCAAGTAGCTGGGCACCCTGAGCAATATATCCTATAATGGTGTCAGTGGCCTCCGTCACTAGTGCGGCGCACTGGGATTATATGTTTGGAGGTGTTTCAGGTTGCAGCTTGGCTTGTAAGTCAATGATTTGTTGCTCCAGCTGTGTCTTCAATACCTACATCTCCATCCGAGATGCCTTTAATGCCGCGACTAATCCCTCAACTTTAGCCCGGCGGGTGGCCGCGGCCAAGATCTCTTCAGTAACCTCCGTGCAGAGCTGGTGGATTAATGTTTCAAGCTTCACTTGCTCTGCCATAGCGAGGGACACTTCAGTGCTCTGTTCTGCAATGGTCTACTCAGACGTACTGAATTGTTGGTGCACTTTCTCATCCCGGTGATGAACCTATTGGAACACGGTAGTGTGGAGACCTTGTAGTGATTCATGTGACACTCTAGCCGAATTCAACTACACTTCCACGCTAACTTGGGGTTGTATCCCGATAAGGGCGGCCCAAGGGATGGAGAAGAGATGCCTCTCTCTTGTAACTATTTTCATACTACTAGTTGCCGAGGGTGAATGTACCTAAATTGCACTGGTTTGTAGGGTGCGGAGTTCGGCCTGGATTGTATCGACTGTAGATTACTGTCATGCTTCTATGGTGACCCATTTTTCCTTCGTGGCCAGGGTTACTGCATCTGTTATTTGTTCGAGATCGCCCTCAGTCAGTGTGATTGTCTCATCACATTCCCCTCGCTAAGATCGCTGCTTCTTTCGAAGTCCTTTGACAGGCTCACTTGTTCTTTTCACACCCTGGGGGGAGGGGTACCTCTGATATCCAATCCACCCGTGCCCAAATCCTTCCACAGATCAACCTGAGGTTTGGTACCGGTGTCCTTCATGGTAGTCTGCTTTGGCTTTGTGTCCTTTTCCATGGCTACATCTAAGCCTTTCTTGCTTGGTCCTACATTCTCCTTGATGGTGGTTTTGAAGCCTATCTTCCAGGCTAGGGGCCATAGCGCAATCACATTGTCTATTTCCTCATATTATACCATATAGGGAAGTGACTTACAGGCCTTATCCTTGTGGCTACGGATATCATAATTATTTGCAGTAACCTGGAATGCTGCGATATTCTTGTACTTATCATATATTGTGGGGACAACCAAGGTCGAGAATTGATAGCTGTAGCCACAATACTATGGAAGAGGACCCAGAAGACCTGGTTATCTTCAATGTGCTGCACATCCTTAGAATCCCACAAATGGGTATACCAAGCTCCTTCGCACATATCTGGAGTGAGCTCAGGGAGGATCGACTCCTCAGGGGACTCCCAGGAAACAAGGGCTATAAGAAATAGTATCCAGGCATAGCAGAAGGCTTTTCCTTGCTCTTGCAATTCATAGACGTTGGTTAAGAACTCGTTGTATAAGTACTGGGCCCAATTGAGTCAAACCCCTCCGCACACTGACCGGCTAGCTGAATGACATAAGCGGGGATGGTGACAACATGACATTTTATCATGAGATTACAAGCTAGCATTATGGTACCCATCTACGTAGTTGGGTCACTGATGGATTTTATGATAAAGCCCCATGTATTTCTTTGCACATGGTAGGTCTGCCACACATTTTCCATAGTGCCCCCTTCATACATCCTACCCACACACTCCAGAGGGTGTGGCTCACTCATGGTAAGATCTGTGATTCTATGGACTAGTTCAGCATCTATGGGGATCATATCCCTAATCCATAAGCAACCATTATGAATTAGGGCAAGAATTTGTCCAGCCAGTCAATCCGTGATATTGTAATGGCCAAAGTGGGGCATACACAGTAGGTTCAAAATCCCGGATCCGGAAAATCCACTTACCCATCACAGAGGGACAACTATGACCCCATCATCCGCATGAATTGTGTCGAAGTACGGTTTGGGGTTTAGTTCAGGGAAGGCTTTGTAATTTTCCAAGTCATGATCATCAAAATCAACCTCATGGAGCCTCCTGTAGGGGTCACTTAGGATAGGGACTTCCCCTAGGCTTAGTAGCGTCTGCAAATAGGTCACAAAACCATCAAGGTTATTTGGTGTGTGCATCGAGGGCCTTCATGGGTGGATGAAGGGTGGTAACCAGTTGATTGGATTGGCAAGTAGCACTCCTTCCTAGGCATCCTGAGCCCAGGGCGTTCCTCATAGGGACTTGGCTTGCCTTGGGGAGTTCTTGGGCTTCCCTGAAGCCCATTTTGCTGCTTTTGGGGCCTTTCCTAAGCCCTAAGATTTTTCTTTTCCCTCTCTTGTGATAGGTGTAGAGAGTAATTCTTCATCCTCAGATATAATCTCCATTACGTCTTCACCTTTTGCTTCTGTAGGGGTCAAGTGTTCAGTAGGGTTCATGGCCATCATCCCAGTGCAAAAAATGAATCCACCCTCTGGGTGGCCATTGTCAGACGGAAGGGGTTGAGCTGACATGAAAGGGACAGTGAAAACCCAAAAAATCCTACAAATTACCTTTGTTTGAGGTAAAAAAGATGAGTGCAAGCTATGTAAGTGAGATGGAACCATTGAATGAGCTATCATGCCCTTCTTATAGTGTTGTTGATTTTCCAACGGTAGGGCATACTTCTCTTGGAAATTCCTGGCAGGTAAACGGTAAAAAATCCCCAAGATTCGCCTCATTAAATGCCAACGGCCCACCCCATGCAACAGTAACTTGGGATTTTTGCCATCTGTTAACATACCAATGGTTAGCTTTCGCACCTTTCGTGCGCTTAGTATACCTACCATGCTCAGGTCAAACACTGGTGCCTCCTGCACACCCTCCCCCAACATAGGCTTGTCCCCTAGGGGCTTCACAACCAAAGAGATATTTTCCTAACAGGTGTCATCCCATGTGGGTATTTTCTGTGCGATAACCAGGTGTGACGTACCCCATAAACCAGCATCAATTTTTTGCAGAATGGCATCAAGCGCTTCAGTCCCACCTACTAACCCAAATGTCCCTAGGAATTCTTCCTTCAATGTTCCCTAGTGGCAGGTGCACCGATGTAGTTCCGCATCTAAGTACCATGCCGATGGAAATTCCCCTAGGTCATGAATCAGCAGGTGAGCCCACTCCTTAGTCATCCTATCACACTACTGCTCGTCCTATGCTAATAGATATTCATGTGGATCTTCCGACCCAAGGAATGTTCTGACACGCATGCCAGTTGGGGCTTCAAATCACAAGATCATCATATCCCGACATTCTTCCCAATCCTTCAATGCCTCCTTATGTGTTTCCCACCATTGTGCAAGTACCCCTTGTATGGCCAACTTAAGGGCCCATAACCTTCATCCCATGGGAACCTCTGCTTCGAATGCTTGCAAAAATTCCTTAATGCTACTAGACCCATCAAAGAAGGGTATGTCATTTACCTTTGAGGAAATGCAGCAGAAGCCCCTTGTGACTCGAAGGCATTACAGCGCCAAGACATCGTGCAATCGATTTTTCCAATTCTCCATCTCCCCATCAGAGTCAGAGAATCATTCATTGTCCTTCTCCCAACAAAGTACTCCTTCCACCGTGGGGTTGATCGAATATTTGTCCCATGCAGTCAACTAATAAACTTGATCCAACTCCTCTTCATCTCTCACTGGCTCTGTGTATCGTTCACCTTCCGTAGGATCTAATGGTACTATCACCCTTGTATCGTTATTCTGAAACACCATGCTTCTCTTTTTTAGTTTGATGATACCACCCATATCTATGGCCCAGTCCAACCCTAAGAGCGCAGGGCAGGGGTCTGCATCTTCTACAATTTCAATTACTTCAAAGTCAGCTTGAGCCTTTATTCCTGCAATATCAACCATAATTTTAGACAACCTTCCTAGTGGGATGATTTTCTGTTGATTTTCCATGCGCAACTAGATAGTGGACCATTCCAACTTAGGCTCTCCCATTCATTTCCAAGTTTGTTTAGGTAACACATTCGCATATGACCCCAGGTCCAAAATAACCTAACACGTCTCATAGTCACCAATATGTGCAGACAACTTCATTTCTCTTCCGGTGCGTTTCTTATACTTGTATATTTTGTGCACATCCTTGACCTCCGATGGTAGATGGGGTTGTGCAGCACAGTTATCTATTAATGCCTGAAGATTCTCCACAGCCTTTGGGTTATGTAGTAGCTTCATACATGCCTGCAAAAAGGGCTCGACCTCCTCATCTGCCTTGAGTTTCGTTGGTGGCCAAGAAGTAGCTGCCTCTACCTCAGCAAAGACCTTGCGAGCTGCAATAAATGCGTCTCTCTGCTTTTGTAAGTCCAACCCTTCCTGTTTACCAACAGCTTGTTGGATCAGAGGTTCCATCACAGCCTCCTCCTCAAGTCCTCTAGTGGACATTTCACTCCGTTTCACCACATTCACACTCAAATCCTTGTCTCGCAGTTCAGCCTTAACTCTCTACACATTCTCCGTAGGTGTTGACTGCTTTTCCTGCATTTTTTCTATCAAGATTGGACAATATTAAATTTCATGATCCATCTATCTGCAATACCAATAGGATTTCCTAGTGGGGTTCATGGAGTCCCTTGCAAATTTTCTTGCTTCTCCACAGTTATAACAGATTAGTTGACCTCGTCCCCATCCCACACTTCCTCCTTGGCCGCCTCCCCTGCCTCTAGCTAGGGAGCCACGCATGCCTACCGGAGATGTTAGTGATGTAGGATCTATTTCTACCCTATACAAGTTTCCTCGATCTATCATCAAATCATACGTTTGACAGTTCTGCTCATCATGTCCTACTGACCGAAAAAATTTGCACCATTGCTTTTTTAATTCAGAGACGTACGTACCTAGGCAAGGGCAATGGTTTGTATCATGCAAGCCAGCTAGGCGGCAATCCTCACCCCATAGCACAATCCACACCACGTGGCCATTTCGTCTTCCAATGGTGGCGGTGGAGGTGGAGGTGAATTCTTACCCTTAGGCTAGTTCGAAAGTGGTGTGGCTGGAGGACTCTATGAAGATGCTTCCCTTGCCGGACTATAACAGATCTATCTCCTTCTAGGTCGGTCCTATAGTATTTTCCACTCCATGTTATGCTCTTGTCCAGATCAGGGGTCATTCACTCGGTATGTCTACATAGAATACTATTTTCGCACAATAATATCTTGATCAACAATCGTAAGGTCTTCAGAAACTTACCTCAGAACCCCGTAAAGAATCTTTGCTCTGCTTCAAAGTAGGATACAAACTGAACTATGGAAAATTCTGTCACAAATCCTCCTAACATGCTGTCTACCTAGTGGTCCACTGTGCGAGTGATGGTGTTATCAGTATTTTCTAACTGTCGAATTAGTTCGGGGGTCCACTCTATGATCTGCTCATCCTTCCAACACTTCTGGAACTCTACCATCCTTGCAAGCCACTCCTGGAGCTCGATCGTGATCATTAAAATGAAGATCTTATAGATCTCTGTAAAAATGTACTTATTCATCCACTCTTCAATGGTCAACCTTTCACTGCGGTTTTATTTTATAGTGAGCTCATGAACTTGCTATTAAAACAAGTCATCGATTTCCTTTTTCTCAGGTTTCCATTACGGCCTTGGCATTACCTGATCCCTCTATCAAAATGCTCCAGGTCCCAGCAACGGAACCATTTGTTGGCTCAAGGGGTCCTGACCTGGTTCAGAGGATCAAGGTTTGCCAACAAACCCCTAACTAGCCCTTTCTACAGTGACCTGCTTGTGCAGGCCAAAGTCTCACCCAAATTAGTATGGGTGGGTGTTGGAACTAGGTTTCCGCACCCTAGGAGAGGGTAGGTAAGTCTTGATGAGCTGTGTTCAGTCCTACAGCAACCCGATCTGATATTACAGAGCCTAGATCTACATATCCCCTTCACATCCATGTGCTTAATCACAATGATACACATAGTAATCAACAGATAATGAATTTATATAAGATAATGCATCTATTCTAGATCTTCTTGCCGAACATGTAACAAAACAGTCCTAGATTGCAGCATAAAAAAATAACACAAGTATATTCACAGCCTGAATCAATAACACATCAACATATATTAATCATCCAGGCATCACAGAGTCATTCAAACAAATTTAGATATCAACAATACTTCGGCATTCATTAATCCTTTAGATCTGCTTACAATACCCAAATCTCAACCTGCGCACACAGCAGCAGGGTCCGCACACAATAGGACAGGGAATCTCTATGTGCACAGCAGCAGGAGTCCTTCCCCAACAACCCTAACCAGATCTATCAATCTGCACTTAGCATTAGTCCCTTATCATTCTTAATCTGCCCTACCGCTAAAAAAAGTTCAACTTTTTATACTATTTTAGCCTATTCATTCAATGGTCCGCAAACTGTGGTTTTCAGACTCTTGGTCTACCCTTTTTCCCTTTACAATACCTTAGGGGCATTGACCTGCCCCAAAACCCTTACGTTAGACTAAATATAATAAAAAATGTACAAAATGGAACAGTTTTGCAGCTTCCAGGAGACTCTATTCCAACAAAGGTAATGATCAACCTATCTCATTTTTCGGTAGGACGCTTGGGAATTCTAAATTGAAGTATAGCATTATGGATAATAAATATTATGCTATGGTGAAGGCACTTAAATATGTCATGGGATTTGCCATCCATTCACATATTTTTTCTTTTGTACCTAATGCTATGGTAACATATATATTAACCCAAGTTGATCCAGATGGTAAGAGGAGTAAGTGGATTTCCACTTTTCTGAAAGATGATTTGGAGATCAAACCTACAAAATTTGTGAAAGGAAAAGGAATGGAAAATATTATAAATTTATCAAATTTTGACCATCTCGACATTCATTTTATAGCAGAAAATATAGATATGATTGCAGATGAAGATTTTATCCCTCTTGTAGAAAATTTCACTATGTCATACTTGTATAAAGATCTTGTTTTTTTCTGCAACATCATAGAGATCCTCATGAATTAAAAAAATGAAAATCCATATTTTTCAAGATGAAATCAGTGAGGTATTTTATCTTGAATAGATCTTTATATTGGAAAGGCACATGTGGAGTACTTCTTAACTATTTACTAGAGGATTAAGCTGAGAAAGTAACTGGAGAATTTCATAAGGGTGACTGTGGGGGTCATAATTACTGGAAAAAATGCGAATAAAATACTTAGAGTGGGATTTGATTGGACTTAAATTTTTAAACATGTGTATAAGAATATTTTTTCTTTTCATGAATGTCAAATATTTGATGGAAGAAGGAAGCTACTCCCATTACCTTTGGAACCCATTTTTTTAGAAGCTCTTTTCCAGTAGTGGAGGTTGGATTTTATTAGGGAAATTTATCCTGCACCTTCAGGCCCGCATCGATGAATCCTAATTGCCACTGATTATTTTACAAAGTGGATTGAAGAAAATCCTACAAGAAAATCCACAAATTCAATAATCATGCAATTTCTAGAAAACAAAATCCTATCTATATTTGGTTGTCTAATGAAAATCATCAATGAAAATGCTAAGACCTTTTAATCAAAGAAGCTGGTGAATTTATGAAATGAGTATAATATCACTCTTGGTTACTCTACAACCTATTACCCTCAATGTAATGGTTTTTTTGAGTCATCAAACAAGAGCCTGATCAAAATTATGAAGAAAGCATTGTAGTAAAAGAGGAGGTCATGGCACTTGAAACTTAAATTTTCTTTATGGGTTGACATAATTTGTACCAAAAGATCCATACGGGTTTCTCCTTATGAGTTTTTTTATGGGACTGGAACTGTGTTTCGTAGATCCCTTGCAGTTCTAGTCATGATATTGTTGCAAGGATTGGAGGAAGAACCAAATAAAATTCAAAAGAGGCTAAATCAACTAATTGATTTGTAGGAAAAAACGGAAGAAGTCTACATCAACTATCAAAAATATCGAAATAGAGTTAAAAAGACATTCAACAGAAAGAAAAAATAAGATGATTTCAATATTCATGATGTGGTTTTGAAGTGGGAAGCTAATATTCAAGACAAGTGGAAACATGGAAAGTTTTTTAACATATCGAGAGGGCCATATAAGATCTCATCCTACCATGGAAATAACACATTTATATTTTGAGAGATGGATGATAAACTGTGTAAATGAGGCCCTATCAATGGTTGGTTTGTCAAAAAAAGTTCCTCTTGATTCGGCGAGCTGGAAGAAAAACCATTGTATATATTCCATATTTCATTTCCTATGTGCAGGGTGGATGATTTATTCAACAAGTTTGAGTCTGAAGTGAAGGCTATAAGAACTTGGAGATGAAATCATAATTTTTTAGTTTTTAGTTTTCAGTTTTCAATAAGGAAACTGGTATGCTAGTTATTTTCTGCCCCATAGGGGTTCAACACCCCAATTGGAGCCACTGTTATCCATGATAACACTTAGAAATAGTTTTTGAGTCAATTGGTCAAATTAGCCAGGGTTTTAAATTTTCTCAAAATAAAATTTCATGTACAAAGTGTCATGTCGTAATATTTTAATCATGTAGGGTCAATATGAGTTTAAATGTGGTAAATCATAAAGTTTAAAATCATATTTCCCATGTGTGTCATGCTTATTTGGTCATGATTGGGATTTTGATAGTTTTTCAGAATTTCATAGCAACTGCAGCTAGGGAAATTGAGGGTTTGCTACAGAAGTTCCTGACACTTCCATAGCAGATCTGTCTCTTTGAACGCCTATCCCTCTATGGAATTGTGCTGTTTTGGTAATGGTAATTTTTTTTAAGTTTTGTGGTCAGAGTCACTACGGGTCATGAATACATGATGTTTTTCTTTATCCATTATCACCAAAACATTCACACCATATAACTTCATTCCTGACTCATTTTCCTTTTCATTTTATATTGGTTTTTCTATCGTAAGGAAGGTCTCTTTCTATCATATGAGTTGGTCTTATTATATTTACGAAATATTCTATTGTTTTCATAGCAGGTCTAGTTTCCTTTAGGAGCATTTGTAGGTGCCAAGGAACTCTCTACGTGTTGCACCACAACATAGAAAAAACAATATAAAGGAGGAAAAATTGTATGCTATGAACCTGTAGACGTGAAGCAATTGGAGGAGGACCTTGCTTTTATTCAATCATTTTCCAGTGTGGGATGCCTTCTTTTTTTTTCCAGAATCTGTAGTGTTATCATAGGCAGATTTCCAAAGAACCTTCCATAAATTTCACATGGATAGAATCAAAGGTGGGCATGCCAAAATTTCAAGTATCCTTTGATAAAATTTCTCATGCTATAGAGATCCATAGGACTGGTGAAATGTGGTTCAAAGTGAAAAAATTTCAACTACTAAATTGTGATGAATTTCTCAAGGAAGAAAAAAAATGGATTGACATCACTTCTAGCATTTCTAGAACTTGCCTCAAAGAGCATTTTTCTATGCTTCTAACAGTCATACAAAATTAATTCAAATGTGAAGGAAGATTCAACATGGTTTGTTTGTATCACTTAAGATTGCTATTTCATTTCACATGTAAGCAGCCTCTAGACCTTTCTTTTTACCATTATAGAAGTTTGGGGAAGATGGCTAACAAGTTCCAAGACAAACCTTATGCTAGTAATACCTCTAGTTTTCATGATGGCCTCATCAAATTGCTGGCTGTAGAAGAGCTAAATAGGCTTAAAAAAGATTGCCTTACGTTCTTATTTTTGAGTGGATACGAATCAGCTGCTGCCACCCCCCTTAGAAAACTCCAAAATATAAATCATTAACCTCCAGGGGAGAGAAACAACCAGAGGTAGAACCTATAGTGAATACTTCCACAAGCATTGAAAGGAGGACGGCTAGAAAAAAAAGCAAAGGGAATGGAAAACTATCTGATATCCTAGAGGCCATTGAGTTTGAGGAAATTCCATATTTTCACCCTGTCCAAGTGACAAAGGTAGAGAGTCAAAAGAAGAACAAGCACGGAAGAAATTATATTTTACACAAGAGGAGCCAGGTTTTTTTTTCAAACTTAGGAAACCTATTACAAGATCAATTTAACAAGCTAAAAATATGTCTAAGGCACCTTCAGAAAAAGAAGAGCCGGAAAAGAAAATAAAAGGTAAAGAGCCTTTACAAGAAAAATGAGAAAAATAGGTTTTACAAGAAAAATTAAGAGAAGTTAGGCAAGAGGTGATAGAATATAAACTATTTTTTTATGAGTTAAAAGAGGATATATCAAAGCAGCAAGATTTCTATACAAATTTTGGAGAAGAATCTAAAAAAATGGTGAAGAGGGCACTGCCATTGAATATAATGTTGAAGATCATGTGCAGACGAAACAACTGGTTACAAGAAGAGATGAATATGTTGTTGGGACAAGTCAAATAATTAGAAACTCAAATTGAAATAATCAAAGTTGAGCTCTTAAAAAGAAATTTCAAGATTTTTGCTGAAATAGATGGCACTCCTTGAATAAGGTAAAATCCTAAATTTTTTACTACACTATGTTTAACCAATAGTTTTAGTAATATACAAGCTTGGACAATATATTATCAATGACAAGGAGTCTGAAGAAATCATGGAAAGGAAAAATCTCAGAAAATTTACAGTTTCGTAGCAGCTCCCCATAGTTAAGGTGAGTATTTGCAACAAAATTCTTGTAGCTTTTCATAGAGGAAAAAGAAATTAAAAATATCATATAAAGTATTTATAACGACATGTGTTTAGCTAAAAAACATAAATGAAGACTTTATAACTTACAGAAAGGTCATATGGGTAGTAGAAAGGTGTTTTTTGCAATTTTCTACCAAATTTTGCTACGAAACATTCCAACTCCGTTTTTCTGCGTTATAAAGTTTTGATTAGTTTTTGTTGGTCATCAGACAACATGGAAACTAGATGGGATACAATTCATAGGAGTGTCCACACCATCAATTAAAGGAATCATATTTTTAAGGAATAAATTTCAACAAGTTAACGAGGTCAGCATCCACGTGGAAAAAGCACAGCAGTCCAACACATCAACACTAACACATTCAACAGTTGGTTTGATTCGATGAGGTTCACCAACATAATTTTTTTGAGCTCATAAATAAAAAGACTCATATTTGTAATAATTTTTTTTTAAAACACAAAAATCCCTACAAGGGCTCAATGTGTTGTAAATTGTAATATTCCCAATTAGCTTATTTCTAGTTGGAATATTATATGTTACTTCTATTGTCAGTCTAGAAGAATACATGGGGTAGGGAGACCCTTAAATATCTTTAATAGGAATAAAACACTTATAGTGTTAATTTTGATCAATTTAGGTAGACAAAATAAATTCACCTTGGGTGTGAAAGGGAGCAATGCATGTGGACTAGATCAAGGTTGAACATATCAACAACACTGCCAAAGAAGAGAGTGGAGCTAGTGGGAACAATGCAGTTTTGGAGGAGGAGTCTTTTCATGGAAGTAACCTCATAAATGGGTGAGGCCAAGGGTGAGGAAGTTCTCAAAGAATATAAGGGAAGGGATGGAAGCCACGAGAGGCATTCAAAATATTTTTTATGTTTGAGTCTTATGACTTATTGCATGCTTCAGCTATTTAGCTGGGTTTGATGTACTATTTAGTACAAGGGTATTCTCATGAGGGAATTTCCCACTCTTCCTTGGAGGACTTGTTGAATAAATCTGAGAGGAGTATTCTAGGCTAAATTTCCACTATGAAACATTGGTCTAAGCATTCATCTTCAGCCACAACACAGTATTCTTTAGAAACTGTGTTATTTTTCATGGTGTTCCGGTGGAAGGGTCAAAACCCCTATTGATGAGCTAGTTTCCTAGTGAAAGGATCAGTCTTTCACCCGCAAATCTAGTAAGGAGAAGTTTTAGCCATTTCTTGTCTTTTCACCCATATATATGCAGAGCTTCAATCAGGAAATGTGATTCAGCCATAGATCTGCAGATTATGCTTTTTGTATCTTGTGTCCTTCCAAGAAACCCTTGCCGGGTTATCTTGAGATTGTGTAAAAGAGACTAGATCTCATTTTTCTTAGCTCTTTGAGTAATATATCATCAGATCTATTTGTTTCTATATTTTTTTATCAGAAAACCTCATTAAATTTCGTTATAACATGCTTCGTAAATTATGTGTTGCAGTAGTCATGGGATTTTGAAGCTTTTGGGCTATATTGGGCCTGGGAGATCTATTTAACCATGCTAGAATTATTTGTTTCTAATCCCATTCTATATTTTGGTGCTATAATACACAAAATAATGGATCCATGTGTTTTTCTTCATTATTATAGCGTAATTTTCTGAAAAATGTGCTTTTGGTGCCTATATTGCTAGTTTTTCTAAACATGAATATTACACTGGTATCAGAGCTCTGATCTTGGACCACGTTGTGGGCACAATACATATATTACCATGGAGGAGAGAGAGATCCCAAATATCCTTCTTCAGACTATGCAAGACATTTCCAAAGATATCAAAGAAATGAGGTTTGGAAGACAGAAGGAATCCCATAGAGGGTTTCACCATGGAGAAATCTTCGGCACTTCACACTTGGGGGAGAAAACAACAACACATCCTTCTTCACAATGCTCCACTATGCCCACATTCCTATCTTTCAAAGGCGAGTAAGGAATACCCTTGAGGGAAGAAACCCTTGGTGATTATTTTGTAGAATATGAATCTCAATCACGAAGATTCAAGGAACATTTGAAATTTGAGGAATTATTCCGGATCAAGGATGGTAGGAGATCCTTCAATCACCATAAACATAGAGGGTATATGTAAAATTCATATCTATAGTTCATTTTTGGTAGGTTCCTTTTTCCCTCTTATGATGGATCACCCAAGTGCACAACGAAGGCTTGGGTAGAGAAGTTGGACACTTATTTCCAACTCAACAAAGTTTCTAAAGTGGAGGCTATCAAAATAAAAGTGCTACACCTAGAAGGTGAGGCTCATGAGTGGTGTTTCAATGGGATATCTACACTTGGTCATGCTAGTATCACTTCATATCCAGAATTTAGTAGGAGGTTGCTGGAGAGATTTGACCCCAAAGATCTGGAGGCTCATTTTGTTGGGCTCACCAAGCTCAAGCAATTGGGAGATTTAGAAACTTATATCTCTGCATTTATGAAGCTTTTAGTCATGGTATCTAACCTCACTATGAAACTGAGAATATGCATGTTTATTGATGGTATGGTTGAACCATTACATGGGTTGGTGAAATCCACTAGACCAACTACACTCCAAGAAGCTATGGAGAAGGCTAGGGATTTGTTGCATGCCTTTCCCAAGGACAAAGCTTCCTGTCAAAAAAATATTTCTTCTTGTCCAAAGGAGAATCAGGAGAGGACATATTTTGATAATGATGGATGGAATCTAAGGAAGAAAAAATTTTGTTTCACTTGTCAGGAGCCATGGGTACAAAACCACCAATGTGTTGCAGGGAAAGCACATTGCATTGAGATATTTTCTAATGAGGTGGAGAAGACCAGTGTTGTAGGAATAGAAGAAGATGCACCTCCCATAGAATATATAATAAAGGCATGGGCTCCAATGGGAGGAACTCTTGTAGCCTTTAGAGGGGTTCCCAAGTATCTAACCTTGAGATATAGGGGCACTATTATGGGACAAAGAGTATCAATATTGGTACGCAATGGAGCTACCCATAAATTTATTGATACACAATTGGTGCAAACAAGAGGTATTCACATAGAAGAATTTGAGGGGTTCTCAGTTTTGGTTCGAGGAGCTAGAACCATGCAGTGTGCCAAGTATGTTCCAGCATTAACCATCACTATGGGGACCTACACATTGACATTGCACTTCTTTTTGGTTGATATTCCAGACACCAATGTGATATTGGGTGTCCAATGGTTAATCAACTTAGGAAATGTTATCATTTTTTGGGAAACCTTAGAGATGGAGTGGACAGAAAAAGGGAGTGGTAAACATCAGAAAATCAAAGGCATACACACCTACCCACCTTAGATTGTCTTAGCCCATAGGATGGAAGCATATTTGCGCAGAGGGGACACAGAAGGGGTAGTAGAATTTCGTTTTTCAGAAGCTGAAAGCAAGGATTCATCAGTACATCCAGATGTACAATCTATTTTGGACCAATATTCTACAGTGTTTGGAGATATTCCACCTAGAAGACCTCCTGACTAAGGTTTTGAGCACAATATTGAGTTGGAACAAGGAATCCAAGCAGTGATCACGACACCCTATAGGCATCCAAAAGCCTATAGAGATGAGACTGAAAATTCCATTAAAGAGATTTTGGCCTTAGGACATATCTGGCCTAGCACTAGTACTTTTGCCTCTTCAGTGGTCTTGGTGAAGAAGAAATATGGAACATTGAGAATGTGCATTGATTATAGAGCATTGAAGAAAAATATCATGAAGAACAGACATCCAATTCCCAGGATCGATGAATTGATGGATGAACTAAGAGAGTCTATTTACTTCTCCAAGATTGATTTTAGGTCGAGCTATCATCAAATCAAGGTGAGGGATCAAGATATCCCCAAGACAACATTCCAATGTCACTATGGGAATTTTGATGTTTTGGTAATTCCTTTTGGGCTAACCAATACTCTAGCAACATTTCATCTTGAATGAACCAAATATTTCGTGGTCACTTGAGGAAGTTTTTATTGGTCTTCCTTGATGACATTCTTATTTATAGCCACACATGGGAAGAGCATTTACAACATATTGAGGCAGTATTACACATTTTTAAGGAACAAAAATTATATGCTAAGCTCTCCAAGTGTGAGTTTGGGCTCACAGAGATTCTTTACTTGGGCTGCATCATTAAGGAAGATGGGGTAAGATTCCATGAAGAGAAGATTCTTTCTATTAGAGATTGTCCTAAACCAAAGAATGTCACAGAACTTCGGGGATTTGTAGGCATATGTAAAAGGGTTCTCTCAACTATCAGCACCACTTACAGATCTAACCAACAAGGGAGATTTTAGTTGGAACCCCACAGTGTAGAGATATTTTGATAAGCTCAAAGAGGTGATGAGTAGTTTCCCAGTATCGGTCCTACCTGATTTTACCCAACCCTTTTTTTTGGAATGTGATGCTTCAGGGGAAGGCATTGGGGTAGCATTGATGCAAGGGGTACACCCCATAGATTTTGAAAGCCTGATGTTCCTACCACATGAGAGACTATACCCCATATATGAAAAGGAGATGTTAGATATTATGCATTATTTAGCCAAGTTCTGGCAATATTTGGTGGGAAATAGATTCTGAGTGAAGACTGATCATAATAGTCTTCGATTATTTCTTTAGCCGAAGAAACTTTGCGAGGCAGTAGAAATGGGTGAGTAAGATCCAAGCATATGAATTTGACATATAATATGTTAAAGGGAAGAGAAATGTAGTGGCAGATTCTCTATCTAGGAGGCCAACAACGCTATCCTTAATGAGCATAGATGTAGATTGGAAGGCTCAATTGTTAGTAGAATACTCCAAAGAAAAATTTGCATGTGAGATCCTAGATGGAGTGGTGAATGATGAGATTTATAAAGTGATGGATGAGGTCATATATTACCAAGATCGGGTCTTCTTTTCTAGATATTCTAATCTCAAGGAGAAGATTTTGCAAGCATCACATTATTCCCCACTTGTAGGGCATCAGGGATTCACTAAGACTTATCAGGCTATTCGGGAGAGATTTCCCTAGAAGGGTCTTAACGAGGACATACTCCAACATATCAAGGAGTGCATAGTTTTCCAATAGAATAAAGGAGAGCACAACCATCTTGCAGGATTATTGCAGCCACTCCCTATTCTGGATGGGAAATGGGAGCGTATTTCCATGGACTTCATCGCTGGTATACCTATAGTCCAGGGTAAGGATTGTTTCTTTGTAGTTTTTGATTGACTAACAAAGTATTCACATTTATTTGTGATTTCTGCATGATATAATACTTCACAGGTAGCTAAGATTTTCTTCAAGGATGTGTTTAGACTCCATGGTCTCCCAAAGACCATAGTCGGTGATAGAGACAGCTACTTCATGGGTGGCTTTTGGCAGGAGATTTTTCGGTTAGTGGGGACTGAAGTGACACCAAGTAATAGATATCAGACACAAATCGATGGAAAAACTAAAATAGTGAACAAGTGGTTGGAATTGTACTTGAGGAACTATTTTTTAGGCCAACAGAGAGCATGCCTGCATTAGCTCCATTTGGGGGAGTATTGTTACAACACAACTTTCCATATGTCCATTGGCGTGACCCCATTTCAATCCCTTTATGGGTATGATGAAATTTCATTTGTTGATGTAATGTTTGGGGAAAGAAAATCTCCTAGAGAAAATGAGTGGATCCAATAGAACCAAGATATACTCTGGCCACTCAAGGACAACATTGCTACAGCACAAAACCAACAGAAAATATATGTAAACCGTGGTTGGATAGAGAGGCGTTTTGAGGTAGATGACTAATTCTATCTTCGTCTTCAACCATATAGACAATCTACACTCAAGGAGAAAAGAGCTGTGAAGCTCAAACCTCGATTCTATGGACCATACAGGGTGATTCGTCGTGTGGGAGACGTAACATATGAGCTATAGAGTCCTATGGGGAGAAAGATGCATAACATTTTTTAATGTCTCATGCCTCAAGAAGGTCATTGGACAACATGTAGTTTCCACTATGGATCTCCCACCTATTGATGATGATGGCCATCTATTTTTTCAACCATAGGTTATCTTGGATACTCAAGAGAGGCAGCTAAGGAGAAGGGTGATCAAAGAATATATGATTAAATGGAGGAATCTTCATGATGAGGATGCCACTTAGGAAGGGGAGAAGATCTTATAACATCCTTATTTAATGTTGCTTGAGGAGAAGACTCTTTTGGGATGGGAGGACTATAATATTCCCAATTATCTTATTGCTAGTTTGAATATTATATGTTACTTCTATTTTCAGTCTAGAATAATAAATGGGCTTGGGAGACCGTTAAATCTATTTAGTAGGAGTAAACAAATTCCAGTGTGAATGTGGATCAGTTTAGGTAGACAAAATAAAGTCACCTTGGGTGTGAAAGGGAGCAATTCATGTGGACTAGATCAAGGTTGACCAAATGAGCAATGCTACCAAAGAAGAGAGTGGAGCTAGTGGGAACACCGCAGATTTGGAGGAGTCTTTGCGTGGAAGTAACCTCATAAATGAGTGGGGCCAAGGGTGAGGAAGCTCACCAAGAATATAAGGGAATGGATGGAAGCCATGAGAGGCATTTTGAATATTTTTTCTGTTTGAGTATTATGACTGATTGCATGCTTTAGTTGTTTAGTTGGGTTTGCTATACTGTTTAGTACACGGGTATTCTCATGCGGGAATTTCCCACTCTTCCTTGGAGGACATGTTGAAGAAATATGAGAGGAGTATTCTGGGCTACATTTCCACTATCTAGCATTGTTCCAGGAATTCATCTTCAGCCACAGTGCAGTATTCTTGAGAAACTGCGTTATTTTTCATGGTGTTGCAGTGGAAGGGTCAAAACCCCTGTTGATGAGCTAGTTTCCTAATGAAAGGATCAACCTTTCACCCAAAAATATAGTAAGGAGAAGTTTCAGCCATTTCTTGTATTTTCAGCCATATATATGCAAATCTTTAGTTAGACAGCAGGATTCATCCATAGATCTACAGATTGTGTTTTTTGTATCTTGTGTCCTTCCAAGAAACCCTTGCTGGGTTATCTTGAGATTGTGTAAAAGAGACTAGATCTCCTTTACTCAGCTCTTTGAGTAATATATCATAATATTTGTTTGTTTCTATATTTCGATAGAAGAAACCCTCATTAAAATGCGTTTTCACATGCTTCAGAAATTTTGTGTTGTAGTAGTCATGGGGTTTTGATGTTTTTGGGCTATATTGGGGTTGGGAGATCTATTTACTATGCTAGAATGATTTGTTTATGATCCCATTATATATTTTGGTGCTATAATACATCAAATAATGGATCCATGTGCTTCTCTTCATTATTATAGCGTAATTTTTTGAGAGCTGTGTTTTTGTGCCTATATTGTTGATTTTCCTAAACATGAATATTACATAAATCAAGTAGGATTAGGTCTCTTAGCTGTTGATCGAATCTAGCCTAGGTGGTTGAATTCATAATGGAGATATCTCTCTATAAATATGTATATTTTTTACTATGAAGGGGTTGATGGATGATGTGAGAAGGTCACATTATGTAAATATTTTATCGAGTTAATAGACATTTTCTAGAATACTTTGTTTTACTACCTGAGATTTAGTTTTGGCTTTATGTTTTCTTATCATGATTTTGTGTTGTTATCAATTTTCATAGCATATTTATTACTTGGAATTCATGTCACATTTCTCCAACTTCCTTCAATTTTCTATGTTTTACTGTAAATGTTTATTTCACACCAGTTTAAAGCCAAAATTGTCCCATATTCTATGAAACATTGTTGTTTGTAATTGATTTTTTTCTTAACTAACTCCATGCTTACAGACATCACACTCTCTTTCACCTTAGAAATCACATAAACAAAATCCAGAGTTAGCCATCTAAAATTTTGAGTTTTACACAAAAAAAATTATAAGTATTTTGAGAGAGCCCTCTCAGACTGGAAGCTCTAACTTCCCGTAAAAAGTTAGTTTTAAATAGTTATTCTTGGTTAGGTACTGACACGACTCAACCTATCCTATTCAAGTGATAAAAATATGTATGCCTTTGTGTACTTTGTAGTAAAATTGTTGTGTGGAGGTGGGTCCCTTGTCCCACAAGCAAGGAGGTCTCATACACTAATTTGGTGTTTGGCTTGGCCATGACCTTAAAATCAGATAATAATAATAATAATAATAATAATCGATAGTTGGTGGAGAATTACTAAAAAAACTACAATATTGTGCAATTCTTGTAATAAAATTGATTTTAATTTAGTGATTTTACAATTTTTGGAATACGAATCTTTCCATACGACTTTTCAAAATTGAATCAATTGGTTAGAATTGTTTAATCTATTGGTTTGTAATTTATGCTCCTATTATGGGAAAAAATTATATTATATATGTTTTATATATGCTTTACCAATGGTCAAATATACACTAAAATTTACATGTTGTAGTGTTGAGGTCCTTTATTTCGAACTTAGAATTCCTCTATTGGGCATTATGTTTTTGCAGTGGGAAGGCATATGCATGTATACACATTAAAGAATGAATACCTAGATGCCTCAATGAGTTGTATTATTTTTTATTCTTTAAATAAAAGCCATGTTTTCTTGCTTACAAAATTTGTCACGGAAGGGAGGAGTTAAAAAAAAATACAAGGAGGATAACATTGATGCCAAAGGGGTATGATAGATTCAAAACCAATAGTTATAAGTTATCTTTTTGTTTGTGATAATTCATTTATATACATAGAAGCTATGGTAAAATTAGTATTTTTGGCCATTGTATATGTTTTGCATGTGTGAAGTGAATATCGAGGAATTTAAGTATGAACTGTTTCATGCAGGTTAATAGATAAGGCGCTGATAAATAGAAGTTAATGAGAAAAGAGAGAAGGGTACACTTTGGAAGAATGGTTGCCATATTTTTACTTTTAATGGTCGAATTTTTGTTTGGGTGTTGTTTGGTTCCCTTTTAAGTCTCTTTTAATGTAATTTGTGAATAATTTTATGTATTATATAAAACCAGTTGATTACATTCAATGCCTATAAGAATGATGTCCAAAATTAAATGCCCCTGACCAAAAGGATTGGTTTATTTTATTTGAGATCATAATATAGACAATGAATACAATAATTTCATGGATAAATTTCACATATAAAGTATTTATCTTTGTGTGGATTTTGAATAATAACCTTAAACTGAAGAAAAAAAAAAATTCAATGTTCTTTCCAACTGCTATAGGGCTTTCTCACTCAGGTTCAAACTTAGTTTATCTTTTTAGATAGGTTTGTGGGAAGTTTTTCTAGGCTCAAGAGTTTAGTGGAAGTATCATTGAATTAATCAAACTCTTCTGAGTGACAATTATTATGCCTACCAATTCTCATGATTAAAAAAAAACCACCTTCACGTGAAAAAAATTTGTTTTAATTTTTTTATTTTTTTGGGTGGATGTTGGCATATTCTTTCAAAATTTGGGGTTTAAAGAGATACGTGCCTTTTGGTAAATCATAGGTCTCATTTTATTTCCCAATTTTTTCATGGTATTATGGGATTCTCTAATTCTTTCATTAGTTCTTGATGACAGGATAAAAAAACCATACTTTACAAAGACTCATACATTAAATATGGAATGCAAGGTTTCCATGGCTAAATATCTTGAAAAAGTATGACTAGTTAGCTTATATTCTATTTGAATGTGAAGATTAAGCATTCAAGTTTTGTGGTTGCATGCTTATTATACAATTTCATGCGAAACTCTATGTTTTTTTTGTTGATATTTTGGAACCACATAAAATTCATTTGTATTCTATCTATTTTGTAGGCTAATGAAGAGTTCAACTTTACAGAAGTTGGAAAAATCGACATGGTTGGTTTAAAATATTTTAAAGCTTCTACATTCACCTTTTATGACCATATAATTCTTATGATAACTTGTAATATGATTATGAAATAGTTTTAGTTTAGGGTGTTGAATTTTTGTAGGGGGGCTACTTGTATGAACTAGAAGATTCCTATAATTATACATCTAAGGATTATGCATCTGAGTACTAGTCAAAAATAGTTTTTCTGACAAACATCCCAATTCCATGAGGCTTCTTAGTAAAAAATTTGTTGGGTTCTTTCTCCTCAGGATGACTCATGATCATTTCACATGTTCTTAGCTACAGTTAATTGAACAAGATGGACCATTAAAATACATCTATTTGTGATAGACAAGTGCAACATGTGTTGCTCAAACTTTTTTCACATTTGTTGTTACATTTTTTTGGATGTCACAGGCATGCAATATCCTTACTAGATGGAACTTTGGTATTCTAAATGAAGCAATATTAGAACTTACATTGTTAATTTTTTGTAATTTTGAAGTTATACTTACATGAAAAAATCGTATCAGAATTTCACTTTAATATAAAGTCTCGAAAACATGGACATTCTTTTTCATATATATGTTTTTGTCAAGAGGTTTTACAAAAACTCGTTTTTTCAAGATGTTTTCTTTCTAATGAAAATTTTCATTGTATAGAATAATGTTGTGTTTATATCTACATTGTATTGTGAATTTTGAGTGTATAGAATAATGTCATGTCTATTTTGAATTTATATTGTATTGTGAATGATGTGGTCTATAAGGTCAAATTATTAGTCTCTATATTTAATTTTTATTGCCAACTTGATATATTGTCAGGTTGGCCATCTAGGAAGAAAATATTGTATGTATTAACCTTATGTAGTCTTGTAATGTTATTCTTTCAAATAGAATAGAAAACCTAAAGAGCATGATGAGTTTGAAATAATTAAAATTTTTATGATGATAATAATTTGTGATATTACATTTTTAAACCATAGCCACAACAACCAGAAAAACAATGACATTTCCATCATGTGGCTCTTGTTTAGTAAAAACATTGTTGAGACTTTACAAAGTTTTATAATTTATTGAAAGTTGTAGAATTTAAAATGTATAATTTTCAAATTCTAGTGTTTTAAAGTCAAATTATTTAAAGGGTACTAGCTCAATGGAGGAGCACATGCTTTACAAGCAAGAGGTTTGTGGTTCGATTCCATCATGCTCTGATATTTATATGGAATGGTGATGATCAATTTTTGGTTATGGAGACTCTTTTGATGATCACCATTGAAATTATGGTGACATTTTTTGACCCTCACCGTACTATGAAATGGTGATGGTCACTATTTTTCATTATAATCCTTATTCTTGAAGGACCTTTAGTGTCACCACAACACCTCTACTTTTGGTCACAGAGACTCTTATGACCATCAGCAATGAGCTTATGGTGACATTTTTCGATCCTAACCAAAATATGAAATTGTGACTATCAATGAACGTTGCCATATATATATATAGTAACGGTTCTGAAAGGTCCATAACAGTAAATCGTTGTTGTTCATATGAAATAGTGACGGTTACTATTTGTCATTAAAATCATTAATTGTGACGGACCTTGAATGTCACCACATCACCTATAGGTTTCATGACTCCACCTTTTGTGATGTTTAGTTTTTTGGTGACAAATGCTAAGGTCCATCATCATTGTTGATATTAAATGGTGGCAGTCACTATCTACCATTATAAATCATTATTGGTGACGAACCATGAATATCACCAAAACACCTATACTTTTGGCAATGCCACCTTTGGTGACAGAGGATATTTTGACCATCCCCAATGAGATTATTGTGACATTTTAGACCCTCACCAATTTAATCTCTCTTGTATTGTACCCATATCCATTTTTTTCACCATTTTTGAAAACTTTCTTGATTATCGTACCTTATGGCATGCAAAATTGATGAAATTTCTAGAAACATTGTCAAGATAACCATGTTTTGAGGGACCAAATGGGAAAAGTTTAAAAACATATTTCTATCCTAAGGATCCCTTTATTTATAATTTATAACCAAATTTGAATCACTCAATTTTCATTTGAAATGAAAAATTTGTGACCAAAATGTTAACAAGGTGTCGAGTAGGAAACTCGAGGGCAATGTTCAGACAATTAATTTTTGGAGACCTAAATGACTAGATATTGAAAACCTATTTCTATAGTATAGTCATCTCTGAATTTATTTTATAATTAAATTTTAATCACTCAATTTTGATATCGTATGAGAAAATTATGGCCAAAATACTAACTGCCTATCGAAAATCGTCATTCTTAATGTTGGACATTGAATAAACCAACATTCCCCATGTGTTTTGACACATTTACTAACCACCTCTCATGGATACTTATCTCTAATGATGAAATCATTTACTAAAACCTATGGGTTTTTGTCTAATGGAAATCGTGATTTCTAACAAGTGGTATCAGAGCGTAGGCCATGAGTTCGAGACACACCCGACTCGCATTGGGGGGAGGTTTTTGGAAATTGAATAAACCAACACTTCTGATGTGTTTCAAAACATGGAATAACCATCTCTCATTGATCCTTATCTTTGGCAAAGTGATCATTGACTAACACTTGCAGGTTTTGGTCTATCGAAAATTATGATTCCCAACACTTAAAACTTTGTTTTTTTAGTTGTTCACTCACATATTTTACCCATCAATTCTTCTTTTCTTAAAAACCCATTTCTATTGGAGATATATACATGAATATAATTTAACCTCCAATTTTAATGAGTTAAATCCACCATGAAATGAAAAATTTATGCTTAACATATCAAGTGTTAGTCTAAGTTGGGAAATCCAAAATGACTCTATTATGCATGTTGTTCTGAGTAAATTTCATAGATCATATGATGGATTTTTTAAAACATGTTTATATTCATGATTACGCTTTTAATTATATTTCGCTTATATTTTGAACCAATAAAATAGGACAAAAATGAGTTATGATTAAAAAACTACTGGTTGGTATGGTTGGCCACCGCTCTCCCGTAGGGAACACATGAATTTTACTTTTTTATTATCTTTCCTTGGATTTGTTTTACAGAGTAACTACTTGTTATTTTTTTTCATATTTCTTGGATTAAAATAACCCTCACATTTCTCTTCTTCCGTAGTTTTATGTTTTATTGCAGGAATATTCTCGTTTTTTGTAGGTCCATGGAGAATAAATGAGGTCCATTTATGAAAAAGTCATCGTTGAAAGAAATGTTAATGAAATAAGAGAATTTCATCCAATTTAAAGTAATTTAATATCATATGATTTTGATTTTTTCTAGGTTTCATGTCTAAAATATATTTGATTATAATATCTTGCTACAAATTTAAGGCCTATTACTACCAAAAAAGAAAAAAATAGCATGAATACTTTTTCATTGCTCGATCAATTCATAACAAGAGAAATGAAGCATTTATTTCTATGTTGTTTAGTGCCACTACACCATCAACGATGTAATTTCTACCAAATAATTCTTCAAAAAGATATTGTGTTCATGCTTATTCACCACTACTATTAAAGTAGATTGTTGTTCCCTCAGGAAACAACATTGCTGCATCTGAAATCACAATTGTTGCAACTTAAGTTATTTATATATTTATTTATGGTTGTTTTCAATAAAGTGTTGTATTTTGTTATTATTATTATTATGTTTTTGGGTTTTAGGTTTTGCTTCCTTCAAAGTTGTAGTTGGTGTTCCTTCATAAAAATAAAAGAATAATTTTTTTTTTATTTTCATGATGTTGCTCCACGTCTATCCTTTGGTTCATTAGGCTTATCAAGTATATCGTTTCCTCAATTATAATATCAAACACTCTTAAGGTAGGTCTTGTCAAGGATATTTCACTCTTAATTATTCATTATTTTTTAAAGTAACTATGATTATTGATTGGCTTGTTGTTCAAGGCTTTCATTGATGTTAACATGGAATTATTTTTTATGGAAAATATTCTTGTGATACATGTCCTAAACCTTGAGAATTTTACCTAACCTCATACAAACCATAGAAGAAATTCCTATGTGCATATGTCACTTAATTCAATATGAGGTAAATCCATTAATGAATTCAACCCTATGGATATTTATAATGATCCTTGATAACATGCCCTAGCCTCATGATGTTCTAGCCTAGGTGAAAATGCCATTGAATCAACCATATACATTGATGAAAAATCTAGCATTTGATGCATGGATGATTTTTTGTTGGAAAATAAGATGAAGTCGTCAGACAACTTGATTGATGCTTATGGTTCCCTAGTATTTAATGAAATAAGGAATCCCTCATACTAATAAAGAACACAATTAAATAAGCCTTAAACATTGTACAAACCATATTACTAATGGATACCATGATAAAATCATAATGAATGCTTCACAAATATTATTTTCTTGATGATAAAATGACCTCAACTAAGGATGAGATTGACATCATATTGTATAGGAAATTTTCCTCTTTCCAATGAACTATTTCATGCCCTAAAACTCCCTACCATTGAAACATGTCTCTTCACCAAAGGCCTAAGACACTATAAATATAAGTCTCAAACTCTTCATTTTAACATCATATTTAGGTGAGAAAATTTAGAGAAAAAAGGACAAAAATGTATAGAAGGCCGAGGAGGATAAATGGTTTGGGAATAATTTTATTGAGCCGCTTGTAGAAGCTCGTTTAGAGCCTCGACTTGATATTATCTTTGAGATATTAGACTGGGGAACTCAAAAATATTTTTTAGTAATATGCCTATGTGCACAGTCTTATAAAAGGAAGAACTCAGATCTATTTGGGTGCCTAGAGTAACAAATTCTTACCTCGGACCTAACCATTGTTTTTGAGTTCGGATTGCAGATTTTTTGGAGGCTCGGACCATGGTTGTAGTGGCTTATATATTTTTTACAAGGGTTTTTTGTACCTAAAACCTACCTTTGTTAAAATATCACAATTACTCCTCAGATTTGGAAGCTTCTCAATTTTGGAGGTTTCAGACAGTCTTGTCAGCGCTTGGCTTGGAAAGACTATGATATCTTGGAAAAGTAAACAATATCATATTCAAGAAGCCCAGATTTGTGATATTTGACCTCGGAAAATGGAAAGTGTATTGTTTCAGACCTGTGGAATTAGTCCTTGGTTATGAGTTCTTATCCCTTTCAATCTATAATACCTTGGACCTGTAACCATATGATGGCTCGATGATAATAAATCTATGGAAGGCTTGGTAATGATGCAATTGTGGATGGGTCAGTACTGATACAAATATCGAAGTCTCAGTGGTAAAAAACATGTGGCGATACAATTGTGGAATGGCCATACAAATTGAGAAGATGCATTTGTGAATTGGTTACATATATCATTTGGAATCTTTGAAAACTACCCATAACACTTTAATTATTTGGAGAAGTGCAAAATACAAGAAAATGACCTTTTGGATATTATTGGAAATCAAATTAACTCAAAAAATACAAAAAACACACATAAAAAAACAGATACCAAATAATGGCGGAAAAGGCTTCAGCCTCACGGCTTCCTCACATATTTTCTCATTATTAAAAGAATTTAGTGTTATAATTAAATATATGAGGAGACAGTGTCCCAAGATAGTGTGTGCTACCTTCGAAACCTTGGTTGAGATAATTTCTCAACAAAACACACACCAATATAGGAGCTACCTAAACTAACTCCTATCTTACAGGAACAACCCAAACTAAATAGTTAGGCATAAATTACTAACTTTTAATATTTAATTTATTTATTTTATTTTTGGATTTATTATTTTTTTATGAGAGAGGCTAACATTTCCCCCTTCAATGATAAATCCAAAATAAGAACGAGGAACCATCTCCCAAGTTCTCATGTTGATCCTCAAAAACATTGCCTGAAAAACCGCCAAAGCTGGATGCTGAAAAACTGCAATCTGAAGATATCATGAGTCAGCTGCATGTTTGATTCATCTCTAAATTTCTCTTGAAAACTCCATCACATCCCAAGTTTCAAAAGGATCCATTTGTCCTTGGCGTGAAATCAACATCCTTTGTCCACTAACAAAAATTTTTCAACGACCACTGGCTGATGATGTCAAAAACAACTCTCTATTGCTTTTGTTGTATTGAAAACTACTCACTGCTTCTTTGTTGTCGACTGCCCACTGGAAATTTTTTTGATGCCCACTGGTTGTTGAAGTTTCCCACTAGCTATGGAAGCTGCCCACTAGCTGATTTTGCTGATTTTTTCGAGACTTTCAGTCTAACAACCACCATCAATTTCATTAACATTACCCCCCTTTTTTAGCTGAAAGGAGAGATAATTCTCTGGAAATTATTTTTGAACTCCCCCCCTTTAGGTGTACGAGTGTTTCACTGGTGTACTCCCTCATTCAACTGTATGAGAGTACCATATTCTTTTCATTGTTGGTTGCACTATGTGTGGTTGTACTCAGTTGTAGAACTAAGACAATCTTTTGATTGTGGATGACCATTCCCAAGGATCAATCCATTCATATTTGATCTTTAATCTGGCTGATTTTTGTTGGTTGCAGCATTTCTCAGATGAATGATTTGGCTTGCCAGAGTGGTGAAAAGGATGGAGATCAAAACATTGATCTTCCATATGAGTGGTTCTTTGACAATGAGAACATGTCAGTTTGACTGCAACTTTGGGTTGCGTGCATTTCTGTTTGTCTGCAACTTGCTTAGAACTTGCTGAGGTTATTTTTTCAAGAAATCTTGCACTGACGAACTTAATTGGCTTGGAATAACTTGGGATATGCAAGTTGGTGTCATCACTGACATATCCTAAGCCTCGTCAATTCTTGTTACTTTTAATTTCTTCCCATGGCTTGATGATGGGCTTGGAAGAAATTTGAACTGGAACAACTTCGAAACTTGAAGCTTTTTGGATGAATGACTTATCATCTGGATGGTTCAAATCCTTGAAAGTATCACTCTTTTCTTGTAGCTCATTTCATTGTAGTTGCAACTCTATTTGAAGAAACTCAATGGTTTCATTTGTTTGTTCTAGATGCCATGAAAGATTAGCAAGAGTTTCTTTGTTGACTTGCACCATGTCTTCATCACTTGAGATGATCAAATTGTTAAGAACTTCTATCAGCTTGATGTGTTGTGCCATTTGAACTCACTCTCTTGAATTCAGGCTCGCTTGTCATAAATTTCACGCTTTGAATTGTTTCACTTGATTTTGTTACTTCAATGACATGATCGCTTGCTATGTGGCTTGAATGGCACACTCGCTTGATTTTTTGCTTATTTCACTTACTTGGAACACTTACTAGAGCTGTAGAACTTTCTTGCTTGAACTCTTTAATTCACGCTTGCTTGTTGACGATCACTTTGCTTGAACGCTCACTTGACTTGCTTGATTACTTCATGCTCACTTGAATGAATACTCATGCTCGCTTTCTTTGTTTCTTGAATAGCGCGTTGGCTTGTACTGGCTCAGTTGATTGAGTTTTAACTTTGTACTGACTTGATGGAAATTTCTTGAACGAATAATTACGATCGCTTGCAGGAGATGTGAACTTGTTTCTTGTTTTCTTTAGAGTTAGAACTCATACATTCACTTGATTCTCCTTAAAGAAAGGTCGAACACTATAAAAAATGCACCCAAAAAATCTTATAATGATTATAATGATTCACTTAAAACAATGAATTCACTTGTCTTCTTAAAAAATCATTAACAATGAATTTTTAATGATTCACTTAAAACAATGAATTTGATTACAAGTTCTTAAATGTATTTGCAAGAATGTTGATGTATAATTTTCTTTGAAATGCTGGAGTTTCCAGATTCATGAACTTGATTGTATTGGGTGAATTTTCCTGTTGAGGTAGAATACTGATGTTTAAAACTTTGATTATTTGTTGTAGTGGTGCAAAAGCATGTGTTGAGTTTAATTATCCTTCTGTGCAGCTTCCTTGTTACAGATGTTGTGCTTTATTGCATTTAACTTTATGTATGTTTTAAATTAAATCATTTATGTGTCAAAACTAGGCACAAATCAGAAGCAACAACATGAAGCATGCACCATCATCAACAAACTCTTCATGTACCTAAGATCCCCTTATTCAATTTCGGGTGGATCTAGGATACAATCACCACACGAATATATTCTTTATTAAAATTTGGAGTACATAATCTTGCAGCTTCACAACATCTTCATGGAATCAAAGTTCCAGAACTTCTTGGAAGAAAAAATGACTTCAAAAACAGACTCAACCTCCTACAACAATGATATTTCTTTTGAAAAAATGATCAGTCCAAATTTACAAAAAATCAATCCTTATCACTCAAAAAAATTACTTCAACATTCAACTTATCACTCCAAGAATTACAAAAATTTTCATGCAAAACCTACCTTGGCACACATTTCATTTTTTTTGCTTAGAATTTTTGGACACTTAAATTTAAATCCATTTCATAAATTCATCTCCAATCTCAAAACATAATTCCATAAAAATCATGAAAAGCATATAATATGAGCATTTTCTTTTCAATTTTCTTATGTTACTTAAAAATAAAAAAATAATGTTTTGAAATAAGCATCAAGTGAGCACTAGTTTTATGGACTTGGTCTTTGGCAAGTATTGCTTCTGTATTCTCTACAACCTCTTTGAGAATTCTCTCTGCTCCCCCTAGGCCTCAAATCATCTACACTTTTTAAGAACATAACTGTTCTTTTTATCTAATCTCAGTTGGAATTCTTCAAGGTTCTACTCCACACTTTCCTTTCATTCAGAAACTATTACTAGTATCTTTCATCTGTAGTTTTAAAATTGTGATCTTTGTTTGCTGAGATTTCCTTCAACTGTCTACAATTTGTATTTTTCAAATTTAAACTTCAAAACCAGAGTTAAAATAAAACATATCAGCTCACCTTCAAGATCTCTGTGTGATCTTTTTCCATCTCTCACCTGTACTTTCATGAACCATACCAAATAATTTAGGAAAACACACACAATTCCTACCAATCAAATTATTGTAGTAAAATGTACAATTTTACCAAGGCCCAGACTTTTCTTCTTGATGAAATTAGTTTTCCTCTTGTCGGTCTGAATATGCAGGGTTGATTTACAATTCCCTTGCTTACATGCCAATATAGAATATCACTTATTTTATGAATAGAAATTTTATATAACTATTCATTAAACAAGATACCATTTATTAACCCAAATGGTTTTTAAGATCCCCCTTTAAATATATCATGGATAAGCGAAATTCATTAATTTCTTGAATGAAAAAAAATTAACGGAATGTTATATGGGCTGCACCCACCCTTCATACCTTGTCACCACTACAACCCTTTGTATAAACATCTTGTAATTATTTCAAGACCTCAACGTTGAGTTTTGCAACTTCAACATTATTTCAACACATATATAATGCCTCCACTCAAAAGGAATACCTCATCGCAAATGAAATTCTGGTTCTTTGATACGCATGGTTACCATGGCATGGACAGTGCAAAGATAGTGATGCTTCCAACATTGGAAGCTGATCCCAACCAAAACGTGACATTGTCAATTCCTAGCAATGGCAAGGTTGCCATTCATAGCTTGTCCATTGGACTGTATGCTAGCCTTCAACTCCCTTACTGTCACATTTTGTAAATAAAGTATGACAGCACTTCAAATGCCATGGCTCTTGAATGTATGATTGTGCTTCAAATTCATGGCTCTGAATTCAATCACAGCATGCCAACAATCACACATTGTGGCAAAGAATTTACATTGGTCTATGGCTCCGACTACGGCCACAACCATGCTAATTTTCCCCAGCACAGAGTGTATTCTTCAATTCTCTCTTTCTATGACTGTGATCCTTCGTTCCAGTGGCAGTCTCCTTTTGTAAAATGCATCTATCATTCCAAAAATTTTATTCAAAAATGATTGCAAAACTTAAATTAGGAAGTGTCGGGTCGTCAAATGATTTAATGGACTATCAAATTGCTACTAAAAATAGTGCTATCACCTTCTACGCATTCCAGGAGAGCCACATGTATTCACTCTGCTGTCGAAACAATTTAACATGTTCTTATACTTCAACAAATTTCAATTCTCGATGCATCTACGCACTTATGTCATGCCCAAAATGATTGCTTGAATTGTATATCTAACAATTCTCGAACCTTCTAGCTATTATGCCAACAACAACGTATGCAGCTGCTCAAAAAAAAATTGTTGCAGTTTCAATCAACGGAGGTTTGCAGATGGAATGGATGATTTTATCTCAAAGTCTCCTGATGCTCAGACTCTACACATGCAGAAAAAAAAAACCTCCTTTTGACTTGCTTCTCACACTTCATGAGTGCATTCTCTTTACCAAATCTCACACTGACAGCTTCTAACAGCATGAACATAGCACCATTGATTGTCTCTAACAAATTTATTGGAATCTCACCCCACCATGATATCTACTTGTAAAATGACTCTTGAGGCTCCAATACCACATATTGGAAATCAAATTAACTCAGAAAATACATAAAACACATAAAAAAATAGACACCAAATAATGGCAAAAAAGGCTTCAGCCTCATAGCTTCCTCACATATTTTCTCATTATTAAAAGAATTTAGTGTTACAATTAAATATATGTGGAGACAATGTCCCAAGATAGTGTGTGCTATCTTGGACACATTGGTTGAGATAATTTCTCATCCAAACACACACCAATATAGGAGCCACCTAAACTAACTCCTATCTTAGAGGAACAACCCAAACTAAATAGTTAGGCATAAATTCCTAACTTTTAATATTTAATTTATTTATTTTATTTTTGGATTTATTATTGTTTTATGAGAGAGGCTAACAGATATGTGTGTAAATAGTATTGTAGAAGGCTTCCTTTTTTAAGGTGTTTTTACTCTTAGTATTTTTTGAAGGGTCATTTTATGGAAATTTTGAAACAATCCTAGAATCAACTAGTAGCATATTTGGGTTGACAATGGGGAAGTTGCTTTGAAGCATTGTCTTGAAGTCAAATTTGAAGGATTCATTGAGGTGTTGTGAAGATCTTGAGCATACATTGGAGAATCATCAAGAAGCCTATTGAAGACATTTTGAAGAATTCCTGAAGAAAGTTTTAAGGAACCCTTGGAGACCATGATGCATTAGTCATCATGATGTGACCTTGAAGAAAGTGTTTGGGTGACATGAAGAGCAGTGGTGAACCTTATCAGAAAACACGTTTTAATCAATGAGCTAAGTGTCTTGGAGACTATTTGAGGGAATTTTTGAGTGTGAAGGTATTGACAAGGCTCACTGAAGAAGATATTAGGAGAAGTGAACAATCACTAAACTTATAGCAATGAATTAAAGTTGTGTTTTAGAGCCCTAGAGGATAGGAGTCATCAAGAAGACCAGGTTTTTGTCTGTACCAGAGTAGATTTGGAGCCTTGGAAGATAGTGTTGTATAGCTAGAGGATGGTGCCTCATAGTGAAACAGTTGGTGCCTTAGGAAGATAGGGTTGGAGCCTCGTGAATTCCAAGTTAGTGTTTGGAAAAGTATAGATTGGTTCCTGGAAGGATTAAAGATTGGTGCCTTCCTCTAAGGTTTGATCCTTACACTACATTGTACTTGATTTATTGTAAAGAAGAGATTAATAAAAATATTTATTCTTATTATTCATTTTGTGTTCTAATTATAAGTGATCTAACTCATAAAAATTACAATTGAGGAGAAATATTGATTAACTTCCCTCTCAGTATTTCCAAAAATTCGTATTAGAACCAACACCTTCTACCATATCCTAACATCTTAAAGGTAGTGTTGTTCTAATTTATGGAGTTGAATTAGAGCATATGCTTCAGTTATCAATCCGGGTTTGTAATCTTAGAAGCACACCAAGGTATATGGATCTTAGACTTAACCAATGTAGGAAGTAGTTGTTTAGATGAAAATAATAGAAATTATTATTACAAATATAAAATATTGATTGTAAGTGAAGCATAATTTTGTTCTATAAGCATGAACACGTGAACGATATAATAATAGTCAATAAGGAAGAGGCTCATGACTTAGATATCTAGGTTGTCTTTCCTATTGATTTATTTTTCAACCAAACCATGTTCACCATAAAGCATAACACATAATTTAAGGAATAAACCAATTTAAGAAAGCAAATGATTTAAGAATTCAATAATTGATGAATGCGTAGATAGAAATTCCAGTTCAATTCTTAGCTCAAAAGAAAGAGGCTCCAACATGGAGACCTAGCTTTTCCTTCCTTATCCAGACTAGTCACTAAAAGGAGATCAATTCCGAAATCTTAATGGTCATGACATACTAATAAGTTTATACATAAAATATTCACAAGAAATTATGATAGAAATATATTGAAATAAAAAATGCTACTTATTCATAATTATGCACATCAATGAACAAAATAATGTATTTAACTTAGAATGGGGCCCTCCACCATTGCTTGGTACATATCTAAGACAATCAAATGCAATAATTCACCATTAAATATCATAGAATTTATTCATAAGAAATATAAATCAAGTCTTCAAATGTATTCAAAAAGAGAGTAATCACAATGATAATAATAATATGTTCATAGTTGTTGAGTAGTTGTGCTTAAATAGGCTAAAATTGTAAAAAACTAAAATATAATTGTTTTAATAACTGACAATAGTATTAATATACCTAATAGGGTTGAAATCATCCCTTTGTTGCAGAAAATATGGGAAGATTCCACAAAATCATAGAACTGCCCTTCAATTAGAGGATTTCCTTAGTGACTGGTCAAGTTTGACTAGCTTTGACTATGTTCTGACTTGTTTTGAGTGTGCCAATATGAGTTTATCCATGCTTGTTTCGTGCACTTCACAAATATATCTTTAGTTTGTGCCCAGGTTTCCTGCATATATGACTTCAATGGAGTCATTATGAGAGATTTCGTTTCTGCCAAAAATAACTTGTAATATCCAAGTTTTACTAAAAACTCCAAAAATTAAAAGACATTATTTTTTTTTACGTTAATGTAAAAAAGGAGGAAAAAATATGACAGATATGATCATGTTAGGGTGGTAAGGGATGATATAAATGTGGAATATGCATGCTGAAAAATGGTCAAAATTGAGGACCAACATCCCCCCCTTGTTGATCCACAAACATGTCCTCATGCTTGTGTTTGTCTTTTGGATCCCTTGCCTTTGCATGTTGATCTCCCTGTTGTTATGCTTGTGGATCTGCCCCATGATGTGTAAGCTTCTATCTAAGGTGCTTGCAAAATTATATCAATACCTTCTTATCATTTTTATTATCTCTTGTAGATTGCACTCTTTATCTTCTGTTTCTTATATTTGTATTGTGTGTGTTTCTTCTCTTTTAGCCACCTGTATGCTTGTTTTGAAATGAAGATGTTCTATGTTTCAAATTTCTTCATTTTCATATTCAACCTCTTGTTCTCTTTAACAACCTTGTTTTTTTTCTCCTACTACATTTCATTTTCTTCTTGAGATGTATCTCCATTATTTTAGTTACTTGGAGCCTTTTGTTTAATTCCTTCATCTTCTTGAAAATTTCCTCATCATAAATTTCTTCAGAAACCCCTTTGTTCTTCTTTGTATCTTCTTCTTTGTGACTTTCCGATGGTTCACCATGAACTTCTTTAGTAACTACTTTGATCTTATTTTCATATGAGTAGGATAATGATCCTTCTATCCAATAATCTTCGTTTTCCTTCTTAAGATGTCTTTCCAAGATTTCATTTACTTGGAGCCTTGTGCTTAATTCCTTCATGTTCTTCCATTTGTATTCATCATGAATTTCTTCGTAAACCCCTTTGTTTTTCTTCGTATCTTATTCTCTGTGAATTCCTGATGGTTCGCTATGAACCTCTTCAGAAACTTATTTTATCTTCTTTGCATATGAGTAGGATGATGATCCTTCAATCCAAGCATCTTCACACCAAGAATATTTTTCCAGTTCTCTATGTTTTTCTTGTGCTTCTCTCTATATTTTTTCAATAATTTCATGATATGATTGTTGAGGTGTGATAGGAGGTTATTCTTCTAGAATTTCTACACCAATGTCTTGGTTTTCCTTTGGCTCCCCCACCTTTTTCCTTGACTTCTTTGGGATAGATATGGATGATCTCTCCATTCTAATGCTTATTCCTTGTTGCTTCTTGTTGGATATTGTTCTTGGGTATACAGGTGACTAGATAATATTTCTAGAAAGATGCAATTGTTCAAGGGCTTCCTCATTTCCAACTTGTTCTTCTTCCCTATGAAATTCTACAAAATGATTCTTTTCCAAGACGTTTTCCCATGTCTCTCCTCTGTTTTTCAATTTATATGTAATAAATATATTGATTAATCCTTGGTGATAGTAGCTTACCTCTTTGTTTTATGTTTTTATTCTCACCCCTTCAATCATTTTTAATAAATTTCTCAAGAAGAAATAAGGGAGATTAGTTTATTATTACCTTTTATATACTAGAGAAGTTTGATATGGTACAGGTGCACTACGTTATACCTCCCATAACAAGTAAAATACTTTTGGGTGATGAGGAACAACTCAACCATGGAACTTTAAGCCATTCCCTTGGAATCCCCTTAGATTTTTCAAATGTACCCTTCCTTGGATTTTCCAGAAAATAATTCCATCCCTTTTCCTTGAAGTGTTGTCTCTTATGATATTTTTCTCCTATAACTAGTAAGTTTGTGGCTTGAGAAAAATACTCCAATGTGATAGGGATGTCAATATCTCCTACAATGGTTTCCTCATTATCATAATTGGATACAAACATCTATGAAAATTTATAATTCTAACCATCAAATTGCACGAGAAAATCTAATAACCCTTCTTGATAAAGTTTCTTTATTTTTTATTTGTTCCATTTCTCAATTTAGAATCCTTTGGGCTCCACTATGTGTCCCATTTGGATATTTTGGTGGCTACGTTTGTGTTATTTTTGTTGTTTGTACCATGTCAAATATCCTTCAACAATGAATAATCTCATGGAAAAATAATGACTCAATTATGAGGGCAATTGTTTTCTTTTAATCTATGTTTAGATAAGAGAGAAATTTTATTTTGTAGTGTGAATATTAGAGAAGAAGATAAATGTTTTCTTGTAGATGATCATTCAAAGAAAAACATTTTCTAAAATAACACATGTGTTTCTTATCGAGATTCTGCAATTTATAACTAAAAATTCTGAGCTAGAATGTTGACTTGAACAATTGTTGTATACCCACAAAAAAAAAGGATAAATCTCTAAACTGAAGTGACAAATTTCTAGACTAATATGAAAATTTTGATCATTTTTTAATACCCATGAAAATAAGAAGAAATATTTGTGCTAGACTTTCGAAATTTTGGACCGCAATACCAAAATTTTCACTGCTATATTCTCACAAAAATAAGAATCCGTGTCTTAACACCTAAGAAATCGACTTCTGGAAACAACTTCCGGCAATTTAAAGCCTTGTGCCAATCATGGATTTCGTTTACTTATCACTTCTTGCTAGAAATTACGACTCAATTTTAGAAATACCAATCACAGTTTTAACACCAACATGCACTCGAACATTTTTTTAACACCATCATGCACTCAAGCTCTGTTTTGGAGGTCTACGCTGCCAAAAAAGTAACTAGAGTTTTAGATTTTGTGTCTATGTTGCCAATCGTGCAACTCGAGCTCAAATTTGGGTTTTACATTGAGAGCCTATTTAAACCCAACTAACTGACATGTTTCTAACTCCTAACTGAACTCAAACATTTAGAACCTCAACGCAATTGATGGTATTTGGATTATGAGAACTTCATCATTCAGTTAAAAATTTCTATGAATGGAATCTCAACGTAATTCAGGGAATTTTTTTGAGATCTCCTCAACACTGCAGTCTTCGTATTCCATACAAAGTTACATGTCTAATTCCTTTAATCGATTTCATCTCTGATTTAGTTATAAAATTGATTTAACTATATGAGTTTAGGTTTCTTACCTTGCCTTTTAGCCGTAGTTTTTTGAGCTTGCATCTCCACTTCTAAGCCTAGGTTTTTTGTTCCTGATCTTTTGCATTGGGTGTTTAAGTGGCGTTGTGTTTTTGAACTAATTGTGTAGCGTTGAGTATTTGACTGAGTTGTGTTTCTTTTGTTTCCTGTAGGTGCATATTTTCAAACCCTTTTGTTGAGTAGTCTCATCCTTTCAAAAGTGTGACCTTATCCTGAATTCAATTCCCTCAAATAGTTTTAATGAAGGCCTTTAACAAACATTCTTTATGATTTTATTTTGGTTTCATGAATTTTGCTTGTAAAAAGCTTCATTATGATTGCATATGTATTCGATTTCACTGAATGACTTTTGTATTCCAGTTATTGAATGAGCCTCTCTCTTTTTTTTTAAACTTATGATGTATCATCAGGACTACATTTCTCTTGTCTTATTTGATGATTACAATGATCTTCTAAACATGTTTTTGAAGTGATATTTCTTATCTCCCTCTACTCTAGTTCTTCATTAAGTAAGTCTTAATTATTAACCATATGTTCCTCTTAATAATTACTCTTGAAATAGCTTTTGAAATGACCATTTCATGGTCATTTGAGGACTCAAAGGAAATAGAGAAAATTTTCATTTTTATACCATGTAAATGCATCTTGATTCCATAGTTTTTCCATATCATTATAAGTTGTTATCTAAAACACGTATGTGTTTCAATTTTTGTGACACTAATCCATGATTTTTAATGTGACTTGTTTTACTGAAAAGACTTGTTTTGTAGGCAAAGATATATGTTACTTTTTCCAGAAATGACTTGTCATGTACGAAAATAGACTTTAATTTGAAAGGATGATAGGGTAAAATATTTATGAAAGGAAAGAGTTTTATGTATGTGCACGGGACGAAGGGCTTACACTCTTATGCGCCAAGGATTTAATTAGTTTCCTAATTCAAGAATTTCTTTCAAAATAAAAAGGAATTAAAAAAGATAATTTGTAACTCAGAGTATTTCCATTACTTTCCTTGGTTGATACTTGAAAAGAAGTGTATTTCCAATAGCTCCTTTAGTTGTTTTAAGATTAAATTATATTATAATAGCTCTTATAAATTGTTGGTCTTTGTAATCTGGCCCCTTCTGACATATTTTGATTTCGACTTTCAGGTCCGTTTGTGAAGTAGAATTGTTTCATATTCACGTCCCTTTATGATGTAAAAATATCCTTATGTTCATGTCCCTTCTAAATATTTTGATTGAAGTGAAAGTACCTTGCATTTTTAGTTTCTTTCATGTTGAATTGACCAATATGTTGAGTTGCTAAGATTTTGGACAAGGAAAAAAAAATGCACTTTTTTTCTTCTGTCTTCCCCCTTGCTTATTATGATACTTGTCCTCAAGTATTGAAATTGGAGAATTTATCCTACCTCAGTTCCAAATTGAAACATAAAACACACACATTTTTAAAGAAAAGAGGAATTCATATTAGCCTCGTAACTTGGTTTTCTAATATAAATTCATATTTTTAGTGTGCCAACAATTTGGATTTTCACAGCCCAATCTATTTATTATTTTTTCCCTTTTTTATAAATCTTTTTTTTAATCATTTTTCATTTTTTTTATTCTAAAAGTAGGGGGAAACATTACTTTCTTTTAGAAAACATCCATATCTTGTTCTTTTGAGATTATGCTAAGGAAATATTCTTTATTCACAGGTTAGTTGTATATTTTCAATATGTGTTCATTGACTACAAATGATGTTGTTGCCTCATCTATTGTTTTGATTTTCACCGATCCATTATTATAGACTTCTTAAATGTCATAAGGCCCTAACCAGTGAGTGGTGAATTTTTCATTGAAGTCCTTTTACTTTGAATCAAATAGAAGTGTGTAGCCTCTTATATGAAAATTTTTATTTTTAATGAACCTTTCATGCCATTTTGTTCTTTGTTGTTGTACCAATGATGTATGTTCCATTGCTTCCTTTCTAATTTCATCCAATTAATTGAGATGCATGATCCTTTGTTTTTGTGCCTCAGATAGGTCCATTCCAAGTTGAGTTTCAAGTCTATATGTGTGGATTTGAAATTCAATTGGTAAAATAACTTCTTTTCCATATGCAAGTTGATAAGGATTGAACCCAGTAGTATTCTTCCATGTTATTCTATATGCCCATAATGCTTCATTCAATTTTTCTAACATGTCCATTCTTTGTATATTTACTTTATTTTTCATGATGTTTTCAAGAACTTTGTTTGTGGATTACAGTTGTCCATTTTCCTCTGGGTGATATGGAGTTGAATATCTGTGCTTGATTTTATATTTTTCTATAAGATCTCTAACAAGCTTTGAAGTGAATTGTGCTCCTTGGTCTTTGATGATTTGTCTTAATACTCCAAATATGAAAAATATGGCTTCCAAAAGAAAATATACCATTACATTTTTCTTTCCCTTTTCCATCACTTTTCCCTCCACCAATTTTGTCAAATAATCAGTACATACTAAGATGTGCTTTTTCCCATTGGATGGTGGATTAATAGGACCCAAAAATTCAAGAGCCCATTGTTCAAATGGCTCTAAAAGTACTTGTCTCTTGAAATTCATTTCATCAAAATGTAGAGGTATTCCTAATCTTTGATAGGTATCACATTTCTTGACATAATTATTTGAATATTTAAATATTGATGACCAATAATATCCAAGATTCAACACGTAGGTTGTCCTTTTGTATGCAAAATGACCACCACATGGTTTATCATGATATTCCTTTAAAATATCCAAAATTCTCATACACATTTTACAATTAAGAGATGAGGTCCAATATAGAAGACATCTCCATTAACCCAACTATATCTAGCACTATCTCTAATTATTTTCTTTTTCTGTTTGTTTGTAAAATGAGAAGGTAATTTTCTAGATGATAAATAATTAGCTATATAAACAGGCCATGGAGTTTTGATTGTTATAGAAAATAAGTGTTCATTTGGAAAGTTATCAGAAAGTGGAACAATCTCACCAAGAAGATGAAGCCTTGAAAGGAAATCTACCACTCGATTTTCTTTTCTTGATCAATTTAATACAGTAATGTTAAATTCCTGCATTAATGACAACCATCTAGTAATCCTACCATTAGTGATGGGTTTATTCATTAAATACTTAATGGATGAGTGATCAGTATGAATGAACACTTCATATCCTATTATGTAATGTATGAATTTTCTTATTGCATGTACTAAAACAACCAATATTTTTTAGTAACTATGTAGTTCAACTCGGATAGAGTTAATTTTTTGCTAATTCAATAGATAACAAAGTGCAGTTGATTCTATTTTTCTCCTAATGATGCTCCTACTATAGTATCTGATGCATTTCTAGACATGTGAAATATAAATGACCAATTTCATCCTTTGATAATTGGTGTTGTGGACAATTTTTGTTTCAATTTTTCAAGTGCATTTTGAAAATCATTATTCCATTGAAACTCTATGTCCTTTTTAAGTATTTTAAATAAGGGCAAGGTGTTGGAAAAAATAAATACTTATGGCCAGGACCCAAGTTCATGCTCGGGGCCAAAAAGGCGCCATTGTAGTCTAAGACAATGGTGACATTTTCACCTTACTCGAGAGAGAACAGATTCTCACCCGAGGCATGTCGTGACCTTAAAATTTTAATAGAGTTTGAAATTGAACAATCAGAATCATATTACCATCTACCTAATATTACACATAGATCACAATTTTATGTAGATTACTCATATTGTGAATGATAAAGAAAAGGAGTCGAGCAAGTAGTTCTACAACTATGCATCATCAGAAAATTTTGAATATCCCTCAAAAGATGCACACACAAGAACATATACATGAAACACCGATATAACCATAACATCAATATATATTATATTTTTAGTATTCCATTACATTAAAAATAGGTATATCTATAGAGAACTACCTTCAAAAACCAGCTAAAAGTAATTCATCCCAACCAAAGACCCAGAACCAACAACCTCTGGTGCGATTGCCTTCTTTCTTCCTTATCTACCCTTTGTTTTCTTGCACTATCAATATCTCCCATTTTCTCACTCAGATGCCTTCCTTCACTCAGTTTTCTTTGGCTTTGCTATGTTTTCTCCTATGCTACCCGGAGTCTTCCCCTATTTACTATCAGTTTCTTCTGCCATCTCCACAAATGCTTATCCGAAACCTTCCATATTTATGATGTTCGTGTTGTATCCCTATAATTTATAAGATTGGATAGAATAAGTGATAGAGGACAACATCAAACCACTTTGGAATCCAAGACCTAACCTTCCTGGACTCAGAGAGGGATCTCTCTATTTATGATTTAAATTTATCTTTCATATTATGAATGTTGATTTTAGGCTAGTTATAGTGATGGTGGTATTGGTTTTTTTGATTAATTGTGTTGGTTGGAAGAGAAGGTTTTCAAAAAATCATCCATTGGGCTTTGGAGTAAAAAAAGGCTGAATTGTGCATGAAATTTTTTAGGGCATTGATAGGGCAAGCTAACTATGCATACTAGATCTTACTGGTAGTGTGATTTATGAAATGGAAGAAATAAGTGAATCAACAGACAAGACAAGAACATGATTTTTGAATGAATTTTTATATTACAGGGCACCTGGGAGGAAACAAGAAGGTGTATCCACATCTCCTCAATGGGATGGGTTCTTTGTAGTCCTCAGCACTTCAGATCTAAGCTTTCTCTCTCTTGTAGATGTAGAAAACCCAATGTAGAAGGTAGAGCTCAATGGGAGCAAAAATGGCAGAAAATGAGACCAAGTGTATAGATCCAGAGTGATCTAGTATGCAACAAAAGGTGAAGAATGAAGGGGAAAACCCTCCTATTTATAACAAAATATTGGGTCATTCTACATCTTGGTGCATGATTAAAATAATGTTAACCAAATCTAGATCCACCTCTATGGAATATTTTATTATTATTTGTTGGAGGGAAAGGGTGTTTGACTTGGGTCAAATCCTTTGATTAGTGAAAAATAAATAAATAAATGATTTATTTATCTTTTTAAGGAAGTGGTTGGGATATAATCAAATAAATAATGATTTAGTTGATTAATGGTGGTTGATTTGGTCATATTTAACAAGGAATATTATTAAATAATTATTCCTAGAAAATAATAAGATAACTATGGGTTTATCTCATTAATTTCTTTGTTTTTGTGTTAAACATGACTGGGAATAATAATTAAATTATGGTTTAATTAATTATTCCTTTTGGGGTTTCCTAATTAACATAGTGAAAGCAGTTTTACTTGGGGTAAAACTGGTCTTACATGGTGTACTTGGGTCCATCTAATGATGAAGAGTTAGATGACAAAAAAATGGTGTAACAGATTGCCCCCCAGCGTGCGAGTGTCAGGAGCAAATCGTATGACCGAAGTACGTTGTAAGAAGACAATCACTAGACAACAAAAGGGTATGTCGGAGAGAGAAATATGAGGTAGATAGTGTGCTGAAGGACTAGACCCTGAGGAGACGAGACTCGCAGGTGCAACAAGTCTCTGTTATGAGAGGGTACCTGTGCTGAAGGCGGCGGGGGAGGCATACCTATGCCCGCCGTGACAAAGTACAAAAGAATAGTGTGTCCAATGAACAAGGGACCGAACCATAGAGTACAGCTGGCATAATCAAGAGCCAGATAAAAATACAATGAATAGTCTCACATACATGCTGTGCCTGGGATAACAGCCAAGACTAGTACAATATCATCTGAGTACATGAGATAAATACAACCCAAATGCCCCCTGTAAATGGGGAAGGGCTCACAAGATCTGACTGGTACATGCAAATCATAGAGGCGCTGCAGGTGGCTAAGGCCAACATCATCAAAATCTGGAGCGGCATCAAAGGCTGCAATGAAGAGGTCATCCGGGCATGTGGGGGGCTACCTGCAGGGCCACCCCCTCATGAGGGCTCAGACATCTCACACACGCCCGGGAATCATCAAGAGCTGCTGCTGGGTCACTGGACTGTCCAGTATACGAATCTCGATCATGCTGAAAGGAGCTGGAGAAGCAATCAAGTCAAAGGGAGGTAAGAAATCCCCCTGCTTGATCCGAGGCACCGAACAAAAGTGGAAGCTGGAACCAAGGTACACCGCCCTCTAGACCCTGCTTCTGGAATAAATGTGCTGAGGTCGACAGAAGGAGGTCTGCCTTAGGTGAGGCAATGAGAGATCCTCAACTAAGGCACGAGAGAATAGCAAATAGAGCGACGGACAGACTGACACTAATGATGATGGTGGAAATGGGAAGGATGGAGTGGCGAATGGACGACTTCCCTTGTTAGAGCATAAAGGGCATGAATGACATGGCAGCGACTGACACAATATCGAAAGGGACAGGGGACAGTGGGGCTGAAGGTCATGAGATGCGACACAAGAGAGGAACCAAGCAAAAAGAATGGAGGGCAGTAGTAGGGTGTAAAAGGATGCAGGATAGACTCCATGAATGCAATGATGACTCAACTCGGATGCTCTAAGCAAGGGCGACTAGATAGTGCTGCCACACAATAAAGGCCCCAATGGGGGGTCATAAAAGCATGAGTACAAGGTGGGCACTCATGACGAAAATCAACACGAACATGGACAAGTAAGGGGGCGATATGGTGCCCCAAGTACAAGTGTCGTAAGTGAGGAAATTCGATTTTGAGGAGCGGTGAAGTGACCCTTCGTGGAAAAATGTGTCCGGGTGAAGTATCAAATCACCAAAAACCAAGTAAAACCCATTTGAGAGCTCGGTGAGATCTATCCAGCGGTGCTGACGGTTCGTCGAACGGGGCTACGGTGTGGTCGCAGCAGTCGAAAGAAGAAACAGGGGTTCTCTTTTAATGAGGCGGTTTTTCCTCCAAAATCATTCATTTGCTATTGTTGCTGTGGTGAATGTGGAGAGGAGAGAAGGCCCTAAATCTTGCGGCGAACGTAGCGGACAAACCGACCGTTGGATTCGAGATCTGTCAGTTGGAGGTAAGAGGCCTAACCTTGCTCTTGCATTTGGATGGATTAGATTTGCAGTTTAGGGCCCAACACCCCAGAAACAGCCCCTCCCTCCTCTCTATGGTCGGGTCGCACCTTTTGGGGCAAAAGGTGCGACCCAGGACGCAGGTTTTGGGGCAAAAGGTGCGACCTGGTCCAGAAATGGGCAGAAAGCTGCGACCTGGGAGGGGAGGGGAGCTTGATGCTGTTTGATGGCTGGGAGTTGGGTTTTTGTGTGTGGTTATGGGTTGCCCGAGCTGTACCCTGACAAAAAGAATGTGTTTGTGCAGGTATGACAGAGTTATGAGTCAACTGGAGAGAGAGGGATCTGGGAACACTTCGGGCAGAGATCCAGGCGGATCAGGGCGTCCGTCGTGTATTGGCCAGATTTGGGGTTCTCAAGTTTGTGGAGAACCCGTTGATGAGAGCAGGGGAACCATTACTGGCCCGGATTATCAGTTACTGGGATCCAGATCAAGAGATCTTTGTAGTGCAGGGGCACAGGATCGAACTGACGGTCCAGGATGTGTACTTCCTGACCGGCCTCCCACCATTGGGGATAGTGGGAGACACGCAGCCAGTGTTGCCGCGGGGGCGGCATATCATGGAGTTTGTGGAATGCCATTGTCGACCGGGGTTCCAAGTCAAGGGGACTCGGATATCGATCGGGGATCTAGAGAGGCTAGAAACTCGTGCAGTGGCCGCAGCTGTGCTGCGAATCCTGGGCACCCAGGCGTTCCATCACATCACCGGTGGGCCGATGATGATAGTGGAGAGTGTGTTGAGTGGGACCTACTTTGGGTGGGCCCAAATGATGTTGGTGTCGCTAAAGCGACAGTTGTCGCTATGCAGGCGGCAAGTGAATCATGATTGCTCATATGGGACTTTGTTGTGCGCCTTCTTCTTTGAGAAGATCCCGACCTTGAGGCCTCGTGTGCATCTTCCAGATGGGGGCCCGAGAGAGCCCAGGATGCGTCGTTGGGGACGACTACTCTGCAAAGGAGGAGGAGGGGCGGTCGGGCGAACATTTCGACCGGAGTTCTTTTCCCATTGGGATCAGATGTCGTTGTACATAGACGACTACCCTTATAGTGGGATGAGCTACTGTGGGGATCCGGATCTGCCACTTCCGGCTGGGCGAGTTTGGGGGCCCGATGGTAAGTGAAAAATTGCTATTCTTATATGGGCATGTTTAAAGTTTTTGAATAGTAAATACTGATACTGATTCAGGGACTTTTGGTATGCAGATATAGCACCGGTAAAACCGGCCAGATATATGGGACGACCGGCAGCGTCTGGAGCTACGGGTCCGAGGATCGAGGGCGCCGCAAAATGATGGTGTAAATGGCCCATCGAGGACATCCGAAGTAGATGTGAGCAGTCATGGGAAACGAGCACGTAGCGCGGTATGTGATTTAGACGACCGCACATAGAGCCCTGCTGGTCTCCTCTGAGTGGCGAGGTATCATGCGCGCATGGCATGGCCTACCAAACTATGGATCTACATGTCGCAGTGGGCGTGTTTTCATTGGCCCGGAGCCTCCTGTGATAGTGATTAGGGACATATGGTGCCCTTGATGTATGTAGGGCAGGTGCCTCCTATAGTGTAGGAGGGCATATGGTGCCCCCGCTTAATGGTAACATGCTGGTGGCATGTTCTGGATGTATATGTGGGGGCGGGAGTGGTGCCCCCAGTTTTTGGAACATGCTATGGACATGTCGTATGTATCAGAGTAAATGGACTCATCAATATATGGTTTGCGACACATATTATGGATATGCATCGTCTTTTGATGGTTGATTTAATGTTATTGTCCTGTATGAATTGTGTGTGATAAATGCCAATCTAGAACATGGTTTGCAATACTATCTACGTAGTGATTCTAGTCTCTGGGTACATGGTTGAAAGTGATGGAGCCTGAAAAACGTATTAAGACTTTCACTCGTAAATAGCGTCTAAACAGCACATGGTTATGCACACGATAAACACCATTTAGTTGCATGACAAGAAGCAAGGAATCCAAACGAACATGCAGATGGCGAATGCGATGCAACAAAGCATCAGCTAGTAGGCCACGCACTGCATCGTATTCGGCCTGAGTGTTGGTGGCAGAACCAATGCATACCCCGTTAGACAGAACGAGGTCATGCAAGGGGGTGAAGATGGCCCACCCTGCCGAGGCAAGATTCCTGGAGTAGCGACTTGCACCATCGGCGTAACCGATAAAGGATGTGGACGGGGGGATACGCAAGGTGGTGTGACAAGACAATACATGAGGGGATGAAAGGAAAGGATGGCAGCGTGAGGGGGCAGAAGTCATCGAGCGGAAATGGCGGGGGGAAGGGGCAGGATGAGCAAAACTCAAACAAGGTGATGTATGAGGGCTATCGGAAACATGGCGAGGACTCGGGCTGCGAAGGTCAACAGAGACACCAGTGGAGTGATCTCGAGTATCAAGGGACACAATGGGGAAGGCGGCAGACGGGCTAGGTTCCAAGTGTCGTGCAGAGGAGGACAGGTAAAGAATGGTGACCGTAGACTCCGTCATCTGGACATCAGGGGGGGGAATATGGATGGGATCAGTGGAATCCTCAGGCTGGGCTGCAGCATACTGCGCGAGAATGGGAGAGGCGGATTGATTTTGTTCAACCTCATACTCGCGGACTACCTCAAGGGAGTCACGGTAATGCGTCAGGTGAGGACAATGATGGGAGTAGTGGCCATGGACACCGCACAAAGCACAAGGCTTGTTGGTGCGGAGAGTCTTGGGGTTATTGGAGACGGTCGAAGCAGGAGTGGGAGTTTCAGGGACCGTAGTGTCGGGGAACGCGACTTTTACCATGGGGCGAATATGGGGTAACTCGGGACAAGCATGAGTGGCATGACCGATGACATCACATAAGGCACAAGGCTTCGAGGGTGGGGGAGGAGCCGAGGTGGTTGTGGTGGTTTGGTCTTTGGTTGCCCCCTTGCGGGCTTTTCCTTTCTTCCCGGGAGCCGACTCAGCAGGGGAAGGGTCCTGTGGAGGTGCTGGGGGCACGTTGGCTATGGAGGAAGCGAGGGGGACCGGTTGAACCGGTGTCAAAGCCATGTAAGGTTTGGGGTGACCAGGGGGGGTGGCGGCTGGGGGGTCAAGGTACCAAATCGGAATACCCAAGGTCAAGTTAGAGAGAGAAAGGGTGGCCATGACGGGGACGGAATATACTCCGGGAGGGGGAGCCAAGAAGGGGATCTGTCCAGCAGGGTAATGACCAGGAGGAACGGCTCCAAGATGGTGAAGGCCAGGAGGGACCGATCCTGGAGGATAAAGAGGTGCGGGGGTGCCAGCTATAGGGGGAGGGCCAGAAAGGGGAGGTCCGGCTGGCTGAGATGGATGGCTAGGAGCGGGTTGCGGAGGGCGGGAGGAGGGTGCGGGCTAGCTGAGGCAGGCCGTTTATGGGCAGCCTGAGATGATTGCATCATGCAAACATTCGACAAGCTGGGATCAGTAACGGGAGGGGGAGGAAGGTGAGGAAAAGTACCAAGCAAGGTGGAATCTTTATAAACGCCGGGGGAGACACTGGTCAAGGAATCGATAGTTTGTTTGTTGGCTACAGAAGAGATGGTCGTCTCGGAGGAGGACTGAGACGATGACTCATGATACGATAGCTGGTCAATGGTGACTATCTTCCCGTTATGTGGAAAAGACATCTTACGGAAGACCGCGGATGGGACAGCAGACATGGCATAGGTGTAGCTTCGCCCCAATAGGATGTTGTAGTCTAGAGGGGCGTCAATGACTTCGACATCAACGCAAACAGTCTTACCGGCGAGGGTGATGGGACAATTACGAAACAGGCCAATAGGCTGGGAGGCATGACCATCCCACGCTCGAAGGGTGATCGTGGAAGGGGCCAACTCAGGGGATCCGAGTTGCTTCCAAACCGAAGCGGACATCACACAGGTGGATGCGCCCTCATCAATTATACACCGGGATACAGTGGCGTTCCGGATTTTGACTGGGATTTGGAAAGCAACGGAAGGAGGAAGAGGAGGGTGGTCCGATTGAGTGGCGTCGAAAACAATCATTTGGTCATCAGCAGGATCAACAGCGCCCACGGCAGATAGTAGAGCCTTCCTTTGAGAAGGGCACGACCGGAGGAGTTCCAGTGTGGAAATGGGCGGTGCTAGGATTGTGCCAAATCATCTACTATACTGCATACTGAGCTGGCCGACTCTGTAAGCGCATTTCCTGGCTGCACGGTCCTTGGAATCTTTGGGTGAACCTCAACCTTGGGTTGAGGGATGTGTAAGGGGCCACTGGATGTCGAAAGAGGCTCTGTAGAACCTGAAGATGGGGGCTCGGGAGCAGACTGAGCAGGGGGCTTGGTGTACTGGCGAGACCGAGTTTGAAGGTGAAGGTCGACGGAAGGGGACGGATCGGAGTGCATCATGAGGATCTGGTAGTCAGAGGAACCAGAAATGGACGAGGGTGTGGCGGCATGGTTGTCAGGGGGGTGGGTAGCCACGAATCCCTGTTGAGGGAAAGGATCAGTGAACACAGCTGGCTGGGTAGTGGCCACATTAGGAGGAGCGTGAGGGGAGGTGTGCTGTCCGCGCAATGTGGCTTGAGACTCCCACATCTGTCGCATCTGGGGTAAGAGAGGGCAATCGTGAGTGTAGTGACTGTAAACACCGCAACACGAACAGGGCTTGTTTGTGCGAAGCGGCCTGTCCGGCCTGGGCGGAATGCCCTGAGGCTGGTTGCTAGTGTTAGGGTCCTGACCAGAATTGGGTCCTCGGTTACCAAGGGCAGATGGGTTCTGGTTGCCTCTCCGCCTTCTTTGGGAAGGGGGATTAAACGCACCCTGCTGCGCAAATACTTGCCCTGGAGGGGGTTGTAAGGGCTGTTGCAGGTGGTGAGGAGGCAAGGGAGGCGGAAACGCATATGCCGGGGGAGCTGGCGCACCAGGCTGCGGATAAAAGTAAGGGTTGGGTTGGGCAGCATTGAGGTAAGCAGGAGGTTGGGCAAAAGGAGGAGGCATGCCGTATCCCGGATACATGTTGCCGGGAGGAGGCAGAGTGCTAGAGGTGCTGGCCCCTCCCTGAGGAAGGTCGTGGCTCATAGGAGGGTGAGCAGAGGGGTGGGAAAGAGATCCAACAATACCGTCGGCGGAATGAGATGCCCCCGGGGCGTTAGCGCCACCGGGCCTGGGGATGTCAGGGAGAACGGTATAAACATAACCAGATTGAGTGTAGATCAGGTCATATTTTAAAGCTATTTGGAGGGCGGCTTCTTCAGATTGAGGAAAGTGAGAGGCGACATCTTTGCCGATGGGAGACGGGAGGGTGCGAAGGAACCAGTCCATGTAAACCCGATCTTCAAAGGGAGGGGTTCGACATAAGCTCCGTCTTCGTCGCCATTCCTGAACATGGGCAGAAAGGCGTGTGGAAGAGGATTGCTTAAATGAAGTCAAGAGCTCCGTACCAGTGTCGTATCGGAGAGGGAGCCGGAAGTACGACAAGAAGGCTTGGGCAAGAGTCTCGAACGTGGTATGGGAGGAAGTGGCCTGTTCGACATACCATTTAGAAGCTTCGCCGGTAAGTGTGCGTTGGAACAAACGAAGACGGATGGAGTCATCGGTAATGGAGTTTGAGGAACACCACATGTGGAAAGACCGGACGTGATTGGTTGGGTCTTCGCCATTAAGGCCCTCAAACTTAGGGATATCAGAGGGTAGCTTGGTGGGCATAGCGGGCCAGGTAGTATTATGGTGAATGGGGTCGTTAATCAACTGATGGAAATCGGGGAGGCTGAGGCCTGCAATGTACGACAGCACAGGGGTGGCCGGAGTAGTGGTTGTGATGGTTCCGCTAGAAGGAGGGCCGGTATTGGGGCCGCTAGCATTGGGCCCTGATCCAGACATGGTGAAGGTAAAGGGGGAGAACCGGGAGGAGAAGGGGGACCTGAGGAATCAGGAGAGGAGTCGGAGTGCGGACTCGAAGGTGGACTGGCTCGACGACGACGGTGCGGAGCAGGTCGATCAACCGGGAACTGAGGATGAAGGCCAAGAAGTCTCCGGGAAAGGCGCCTTGGGGGCGCAATGATGACAGAAAGAAGGAAACCGACAAGGGCAGAAAGGGACAAAATCAAGAAGGTCAAGGGCAGATAAGGTGCAGTGACAATTGATTTTAGAGTCTTTGCCAGGCGGTGTAAACCAGGCGCTTCTTCACTTAGGGTCAGTGTGTGGTGTGCGTTAATTTTAATTTTTAAACCCTTTCCGTTGTTGAGAGCAAAAAGTGTGCAACGTAGCTGAAAATAAACCTACAGAGAACAGAATGCTGAAATAACAGAAAAATAACAGCTACATATGCATCTATCAAACCCAAGAAAGTGGGTCTCTCAAAACTATGCTGAAAAGAAAGGGAAAAACTATGGAAACACACACAAACGAAGCTCACCAGATCTAGGGTCAAAGGGGACAGAGATCCGGAGGATAAAGCTGCAGATAAGGGGTGCAGATCACAGCCAAGAGACAGGGGCAAGGTGGCTGGAAAAAAGGGAAAACAGCAAAAAGCCGGGAGGGGCAAGGCAGAGGCCTTTAGGGGAGGTCCAAACAAAAACGACAAGAGGTGATTTGAAAGGAAAAGAGGCTGATTTCGATGGATCTGGAAGTGAGGTCACAGATCTGGAAAAAGAAAGGGCTGAAGCTCTGAAACCGACGGCTGAAACAGCTGAAACTCTTCCACCAAAAGTGGAGGGTACTAAAGCCCTAAGGGGCTGGGTTCCCACTTAGATGAGTAAAAACAGATCAGATCTTGGTCAAGGCGGGCTGAGACAGAGGCTGGAAAACCCTGGCAGAGGCTGCAGCAGAACCCAGAAAAATTACAGAAAAAATGCTGGAAAAAAGGCAGGTCGCAGGTTCTGACCTGATTTTGGTTGAGGTCGCAGGTTACAGGCTGAAAAGTGCGTCTAGGTCGCAGGTTTTGGGCCAAAAGGTGCGACCCCCCCGTTCCGGCTGTTTCGGCGGCAGATTTTCTGAAAAATTGCCGTCTCAGGTGCGGCTGGTGTCGCTTACCTGCGCAATAGGGCCAGAAACACACGGAAGTTAGAAATTTTAGGTTTTTAGGTTTTTATGTGAGAAAAATGACATGAAAAGAGAAAAACTAAGCAGCTAAAAAAGAAGCCCTAGGGCCTGAAGTAGCTGGATATGCAGGAATATGAAAAACGACAACGGTCGTAATTTAAAACCCGTGTGGAGTCGCCATTTGTTAGTATGAATTCTTCGTCGAAGTGTACGAAAAAGAACCACTTTAGCTACGCATAACTAATAGCCCTAACAACAATAGAGGCTGCAAAACATCTTCAGATCCGCAATTAGTAGTTAAAATGCTGCAACAAACAGATCTATAAATGGAAAGACATTAAGCAGAAAA